>CM029017.1:46265595-46629938 GCA_016801055.1 Panax notoginseng
TCACAAAGAGCACTTGATGTAGGAACAAAAAACTTATCCTACAAGACTAATACGGCGAGGAAGCAGGGATTCATTCTCTCACCTCCTTTATATGGTCGGTAAGCACATAAAACCCTCTCACAACATACTATTTTATAATCTTTGTAAACACTCGAAATTTTGCATTTATGTTACTAACTATGCAGGAGATCGAGATCATTAAACCAGTCCCTGGAGACAACCCCAGGAGAACATCAAACCAGTCCTCGGAGATAACCCCGGGAGATCATCAAACCAGTCCTCGGAGATAACCCCGGGAGATCATCAAACTAGTCCCCAGAGACAACCCCAGGAGATCATCAAACTAGTCCCCAGAGACAACCACTCGAGATCATCAAATCAGTCCCCAGAGACAACCCCGGAAGATTATCAAATCAGCCCTCGACGACAACACCGAGAAATCATCAAACTAAACCCCCGATGACAACACCCAAAAATCATTAAACCAAACCCCGAGATACAACCCTGGGATATCAAATCAACTTCAGAGATAACCCTAAAGATATATAAGAGTTGACAACAGTCAAACCCTGGAGACAACCCTAAGAAAAGACAGCAGCAACACATCAAGCCCAAAAATTTACCTGAACGGGAAAAAGAGTAATTTTGCCAACTCAAAATCAAATCAAATTGCCATAAAGAAGGTCATGCATGACCGTAACAGCAATCCCGAGTAAAAACAGCATAATACAGCTCAACGGATGGACTGCGAAGACTCGAAGATCTGGTCATGGACCCATATTCCTGGATTCAAAAAAGGTCAAATCCCATGTCGTTGTGTAGCTCTCCGAAAGGTTTTTCCAGAAAGGTATAGCAAGCCTCCATTGAATTCCCAGATTAAAAGTTATGAAGGTTCAAGCAGACTGCGCGTTGGTTGGAGTGCACATACTTCGAGATGATGAGACCCACTAGGGTCAACCATAGGTAGACCCGCGACTGATCGGGTCTATATATACCCCCTCCCCTCTTTGGCTTCCAAAAAAAGATTAGGCAAAAAGAGGGCCCAGGCGAGAGAAATAGAGGCTAGAATAGCTTAAAGGAGCTCGAATCGTGCTTTGATTCTTGTAAAACTTCTTTGTAAGCACTCATATACATATGTAATACAACATATCAAGTTTTAACCGGTGGAAAACGAGTTTTGAGGCGCCAAAAGTCATTCGATAGTCATTCTCGTGCCTAACTGTAAGATTTCACCAGATCTGGCTTCTTAGCTTGCTTTAATATGCATATAAGTGTTTTATATAGCTTTTTAACGGTTGATATTCATTAGATCTAAAGTTTTAACCATTTATTTCATGTAAATAGTTAATATTTAAGTTGTATTGACTAGATTTGTAATCGGTTCAAAGGTTGTGAAACCTAAACCTGGAAGTTAGCCCTAGATCTGTATCTAGAGGAAGCTAGAATCTTTGGTTACGCGCATGCAAGGATTTGACAAATGAATCCTTTGTTTTGCGAAGTTTAGTGTAAATATATTTGTTTTATTTCAATATATTTGCTATGCAGGCTATGTATGTGATATCATGTGATCTTAGGAGCCATGTGATCTAAGATCCAGCTGACGAATCTAGATTTGGTTCTCATGATGGACCCTTTTTAGTTGTACAACTAGCTTAAAAATTTTGTAATTGTAAATATAGGACCTTAAAACGATTATCTGGATTTAAGGTCCCTGTAATAGTGAAACCATTCCGTGTGGTGCTCAGGCATACTTTGATGGTTTTCATGCCCATAAGGAGCCCAACACTTATATATATATATATATATATATATATATATATATATATATATATATATATATATATATATATATATATATATATATATATATATATATATATATATATTATTTTGTCGAAGATGATTCACATCTCGAGAATAAAATCAAAATAAGCCAAATATGGAATAAAATAGAAGTATCAAATGCCTCAATTACTATGTGAGCATAAGGATTTGAAAACCTATTTTCAAAACATCATTTTATATGTTTTATATTAAAATTAAACTTTTATACAAGTCAAACCCTTTCTATATAGGTGTAAAAGAGGCATAGCACTACTTCCAAATAAAGCACTTAGGCCCAATTAAACTGCAATGCACACATAAGCATTCACACAAATTAGGGAATAAAAAGTGCAGTAACCGTGTTTCATGGAAGTCAGGGGGTGCCTTACACCTTTCCCCCACTTAATCAAGCCCCCGAACTTCATGAATCTCAGTTTTCCAGGCCAATTAAACAGAGTCCAATATTGGGCCATATTGCAATATCTTTTAAAACTAGATTGAGTTGGTACAACCATTTAGCTCTTACCAACTGGCTACTCTGTCTAATTCGGACTAATCAAATCAAATCTTTTCAAATCATCGACATTATATGTCAGTATTTTTTCCTAAAATCCACACCCTTCAGATCAAACCAGACTCACATAGAAAAATATAAAGGGTAAGAATTACATAGGAAAAGGGAGATGAAATCTTTCTGGCGTCGACAGGTGGCGACTCCACTGGGGACGGCAGAGGACTTAAGCCGCATTTTAATCTTTTTGATTCCTTTCTTTGTGCATGTGTGTGAAATGATGTCTTTACATTGAATGAATGTGAATGTCTCTTTACCACACTTTATATTAGTGCTTCGTACAATGTCATCATTTTGCATGCGGTGAGACGCGATAAATGTATGTTTTGTAATTCCTCCACCAGGAGGCAACCCCGTCGGTCACTAATTACTGGACTCCAGCAGCGATTAAGTCCGAGTGAGGCTCAGGAAAGGTACCACTCAGATCCACTCCATTTAAAAGATCATATTAACTTCCCATCTAGTAGATTGCGATGATCTGGGAACCTCCATGTCGAAAAGCCCGTGAAAGTAATCTAAGATAGGCCAGCCTCTGATAAACCAAACGCGAAGGGAAGTCTCTACATGCCTTCCCTCTTTCAATACATGTCTTGTATAAATACATGTTATAAATGTTATAAATTATTAAATATTGTAAATGTCAATTCATTGTCAAATATCAAATCATGTCATCAAAACAACTGACATCTGTTTTGCAGGAAAACATTAAAAAAAACCCTAAAAACTGACACATTGCATAAGCATGCATACTGTTCGGGTTTATTAGGACTAAACTACCTACTTTTACTGTAGGCAAGATTGGTCCCATCACTAGATCCAAGTCTAAAAAGGAAAAAAGCCTAGTCATCAACATGGAAGAAAGTACCTAACATGGGTCAGGTTTCGTGTCTCGAGAAGAAATTAAGGGACTCAGAAATTAGATAGCAGAATTAGTTGTCTTCTTAAAAGAACAGAGCAAAAGTACTCAGGGTAAACAAATATCAACTCAACCAGAGTCCTCTGAACAAGGTGGCAGTCAGGGTACTAATAAGAAAAAGGAAGCACAGATTCCAGAACTTCAAAACAATGAGAAAACCAACAAAACCGTTGAAATCATCAATCTCAAGGAAGATCGAGATACTGGTGATATCCGAAAGAAAGTCCATCAAATGGAAGAAAAAATTCGGTCAATCTAAGGGACGGGAGCATATGGGAGTTGTGAAACTCCAGATTTTATGAATAAAGATTTAATTTTTCGAAATATTTTTTTTAAATATTAATGTGTGAATTTGAGACAATGTTATAGTTGTGGGTAATATTTATAAATTTTATAAAGTATGCAAGTTGTTGTATTATATTCGATTGGTCGGGGAATATTATTTTTGTCGGAGAATATTCGTACAACGACACAATTATTGGTGGATCTCACAACGGAATTATTGTTGGATTGAGAAAACGATAAAAATATTTTATTAAAAATAACGGCGGAAGTTTTACCATTGATACTGTTGAACTACTCAGTAGTAAAAGTACAGTAATACGTGTGGTTGCATAGTAGCATACGGTATTGATTATTGAGGCTTACGTGATTAGTCACTCAGTTTGATTCAATTATTGTCAATTAATAATATGAATTATTTAGCGATAATGAAGTTTTGTTTTATTCGTATTATTAACGTAATAAAACAGAAACATCTTTTTATATAAAACAGAATACTTTATTAAAGTTATTCCATAAATAGAATATATTATATTTTATTTAAAAGATTTTTTTTAAATATGGACCGTCAGATTAAAGTAAATCAATCTAGACCGTTCATGGATTAGTTACTATGCATTCCATTTTCCTATAAATAGAAGCTCATTCCTTCATTATTTTTTTACGAATTTACTGAAACTCTAGAGAAAGAAATTATAAAGAGAAAGAAGAAAAGTATTCTGCTACTGTACTATTCCTATATCCAGTACTCTTCTTCTTAAGGTAAGGGATATTATTTGTTGTACTTGTAAGGGGTATTCTTTCTTTTGTATTCATGAAGAGAACTTATGTTATTCCATTATTTATTATTCTGTTAGAATAACCTGTATACGCGGTCTACCCTATACTTGGTGACATTCTTCTATTATTCTGTTGGAACATCCTGTCTGTGTGTTTTACACCGGACCTGGTTCCGTCTTTATTTTTATTCTATTGGAATATCCTGTCTGTGTGTTTTACACCAGACCTGGTTCCGTCTTTATTATTATTCTGTTGGAACATCATGTCTGTGTGTTTTACACCGGACCTGGTTTCGTCTTTATTATTATTCTGTTGGAATATCCTGTCTATGCGTTTTACGCCGGACCTGGTTCCATTATTTATTATTCTGTCGGAATATCCTGTCTGTGCGTTTTACGCTGGACCTGGTTCCGTCTTTATTATTATGTAGGAACATCCTGTCGGTGTGAATTTCACCTGACCTGGTTCCGTTATTATTATTTTGTTAGAATAACCTGCCTGTGCGAAGTATCGCATGCATGGTGATTTCTTTTGTTATTCCATTCTTTATGATACTCAGTTGGTTAAAACTTTGACTTCTATACTCCATGAAATTAGTGAAATATCCTTGATATTTGCTCTTCATCCAGTATCTTTTCATGAGAATATTCTTCTGAGCATTCTTGAATTTTACTCTACAAAGCAGTATCATGTTGACAATTTGGACGTTATCAGTTCCTAGATAAATTAATTATTGAACTTGTTTTATTGAATTCTTATATCATTGTCATCATCCTCATGTTTATATTTTGTTGAAAGTCATCTATGGCCTGTAGTGCATAGATGGACTTGGTATGATTATGATCAGGGATTAATCGGTGTAATCATGACCGTAATATTATAAATGATGTGGAAAAAGTCCTCATTGGCCCGTAGTGCATTGATGGACAGTTTTTGGTATAATTATGGCTATGGATTCTCTTTGGCCGTAGTGCAGAGATGAATTGTTTTATGGCATGATCAGGATCGTTGATGAAAACATGATTATCTTTAGCCGTATAGTGCATGAATAATTCGTGGTCGTGATACTAAAGAATATCCTTGGCCGTAGTGCAGGGGTGATTCGATGATGTGGATTATTTATTAAGCTGAGTCCGAGCGATTAAAGTCATGAAAAACCTTTTAAATCATAAAAGATAGTAGATTTTATTCTCTACTTGACTCTTTTAATGGATTGTTAGTTCCGCTGCAGTTAAACTTGATGTCTATTGTATTTTATCAGTTTAACATTGTTGAAGACTAATGATAATTTATTCTGCATTATCTTAGTCATAATATTTCTTACTGGGCTAGTTGAGCTCACCCTTTCTTTCACTGTTCTCTTCAGGAAATGAGAATATAGTTGGGACGAGTCGGGAAACGGAGTGATGGACCAGATGATAGCATTAGTAGTCCTCACTATTCTATGTAATAGTGTGATAATAATTGTAATGAGGACTCCATTTGAGTATGGATACTCTCTAGAAGATAATATTTGTATTCAAACTCACAGTTTATGTTCTGTCATATTGTACACGACAGTTGTATTATTAAGTTGTATTTGAATTCTGTACCATGTATCTTGCAACTCAAGATGGGTGATGTATACCTAATTTTGGGGGCATCACAGTTGGTATCAAAGCTTAGGGATATGATCCCTGGCTAGGATGTGAGAATAGAACTAGGAGGGGGGAGACGGGGAATTCCTTCGCTAGTATAACCTACCTAAGTTTACTTGTTATTTAATTGGTTGGTCAGAGTATAGAGATAATATGTGATATGTTAATTAACCCTTATTTTGTAACAGTATTTGAAAATGGCATCTGAAAATGTTGAGATAAGCAATGGAGCACAGGAGACCGTTGAGTCTCCACAGATCAATAATCAGAACAATGTGCAACAGGATGGCGATAATCCTCCTGTAAACAAAAACACTGATCAATTGATGAACAACGGTACATTTAAGAGCTTTTTAGAATTCATCCAACATCAGGCGAAGGCGGCTCCTGTTCATAATGCAGGAGGAAGCAATGGCAACCCACGGTTGGTCACCGCTAAGCAATTCAAGGAGTTGGGACCACCGAAGTTTTTGGGAAAGCCAGAACCACTAAAGGCGGAGACGTGGTTAAAGCAGATCACCAAGATATTTGATGTCTTAGGATGCTTCGAGGAGCAAAAGGTTCCCTTTTCTACCTTTATGTTGTGTGAAGAGGCAGATCACTAGTGGGAATCTGTAAAACGTACCCAGCCTGACGCACTCAAGATGTCTTGGGAGAAATTTCAGGAGTTGTTCAACGACAAATACTTTCCCGAAAGCATTCGTCACATGAAGGAGGTGGAATTTATCAAGTTGGAGCAAAACAACATGACCGTGTTGCAGTACGAAGCCAAGTTTGCCGAGTTGTCCTGATTTACGTCCCACTTGGTTGATAATGAAGAAAGAATGACGCGGATGTTTTTAAGAGGTTTGAAGCCTGAGATACGTCAATATATTATCTCTCATAAACTGTGTTTGTATTCAGATGTTGTTAATAGGGCTCAGTTATTGGAGCGCGATAACGAGTCAACCCAACCAAAAGAGAGCAGCCGACAAAATGATAATACCAGTGATAACAGTCATCAAAGAGGTGACAATAAGCATGGAGGGAATCAACATGCCAGAAATGGTAACTACTTCGGTGGTAATCATGGCCAAAACAAAAAGAATGGACATTTCAAGAAGGGAAGGTTCAACAATGACGTGAAGACGTCGGCACCAGCACCCGTTTCAAAGGAAAAAGAACGACCACTGGTCATATGTTTCAAATGCGGACAGGAGGGACACATATGTCCAAACTGTACGCAGCAATCTAAAGCGTGTTTTAATTGCAGAAGAGAAGGTCACCTAGCTCGATTTTGTCGTATGGTGAAGTCAAGTCCAGCTGGGATAGTGATGCCAAAGGATGTCCCAGACAAGCCAAAGCCGGTAGTTTAAGAGAGAGCGTTTTTTTTCCGTGATGAAGAACCTGAATAAAATTATCACGGGTATGTTAGTCATAAACTCTTGCGAAGTCTATACCGTGTTAGATACCGGTTCTACTCACTCTTTTATTTCACCTAGTTGTGTTCAATGTTTGAACTTAACTCCGGAGAAGTTAGACTTTGATATATCTGTTTAAACACAGTTGGGAGAAACCTTCGCTACCTCCACTATTTATAAATCTTGTTCAAATCAACACTTTCACGTTACCTGTCGATCTTATCTCTTTGAAAATACTTGCATTGATGTGATTTTTGGAAACGATTGGTTAACTGCTCGTTATGCTTTTGGTAAGGTTGTTAGCTTTCATATTCCTAACCAACCTATTATGCGAATTCAAGTAACCAAACCACTAAAGTCAATCATTGTCATATCAAGCCATAAGTAAAGAGCCCCGAGCCTTTCGCTGATGACTTCTTTATGTGGAATGCACCGAAGCCAGACTTTCTGTTGGAGACGTTGTGAATGACGATGGCAAGTGGATAGGTATCAATGTGACGTGTTATCCAAGTCTTGGATGAGGGTTACAGTTTTGAATGATATTTCTATTGTTAATAAATTTCCTGACGTATTCTTGAAGACTTCTTAGCCTACCCCAGAGCATGAAATCAAATTTTGTATTGACCCCAGTACAAAACCCATTTCTTAAACCCTCAAATATTTTTTTTTCAACTAAAACGAACGTATTATGCGCCAAAGACGTTGGCTCGAGCTGTTGAAGATTACGATCGTACCATTCAATATCATCGTGGAAGTGTGAACGTGGTAGCTGACGCGTTGAGTAGAAGATCGTATGCGAGTGAGGTGTTGTTAACACAAAGACCCATTTCGTATAACCTACAAATGATGAAGATAGAGTTAAAGACTCTAGGGACCCACGTGAAGATAACGAATATACGATTGGAATCGACTTTAATCGATAAAGTTAAAGCCGTGCAAGCTACGAACCCGGAGCTGATGAATACTAAGAAGAAGGTTCAAGAGGGCGTTATTCTAGAAGCAAGAATCAATGAAGAGAGGAAATCTCAACCCTCGATTTAATTGACCCATTTGAAATCCTCGATCGAGTAGGAACTGTGGCTTATAGACTAGTTTTACCGCTAAGAATGTCGCGTGTTCATAACATTTTTAGCGTATTGATGTTACGTAAATATGTGGACGACCCGAACCACATTATTGATTTAGAACCAAACTAGATAGCGGATAATTTAACGTATGAAGATGTACCTGTTAAAATCCTGGAATGTATTCAACACTCAAAGGTTATACCTCAAGAGTTAGAATCTGACGAAGTGTCCTCATCTGTTCGGCATACCAGGTACGTACGAAAATTTCGAGGGCGAAATTTCATAAGGAGGGGAGATTGTGAAACCCCAGATTTTATGAATAAAGATTTAATTTTTCGAAATATTTTTTTTTAAATATTAAGGTGTGAATTTGAGACAATATTATAGTTGTGGGTAGTATTTATAAATTTTGCAAAGTATACAAGTTGTTGTATTATATTCGATTGGTCGGGGAATATTATTTTTGTCGGAAAATATTCGTACGACGGCACAATTATTGGTGGACCCCACAAAAAAATTATTGTCGGATTGAGAAAACGACAAAAATATTTATTAAAAATAACGGCGGAAGTTTTACCGTTGATACTGTTGAACTACTCGGTAGTAAAAGTACAGTAATACGTGTGGTTGCATAGTAACATACGGTATTGATTATTGAGGCTTACGTGATTAGTCACTCAGTTTGATTCAATTATTGTCAATTAATAATATGAATTATTTAGCGATAATGAAGTTTTGTTTTATTCGTATTATTAACGTAATAAAACAGAAACATCTTTTTATATAAAACAGAATACTTTATTAAAGTTATTCCATAAATAGAATATATTATATTTTATTTAAAAGATTTTTTTTAAATATGGACCGTCAGATTAAAGTAAATCAATCTGGACCGTTCATGGATTAGTTACTATGCATTTCATTTTCCTATAAATAGAAGCTCATTCCTTCATTATTTTCTTACGAATTTACTGAAACTCTAGAGAGAGAAGTTATAAAGAGAAAGAAAAAAGTATTCTGCTACTGCACTACTCCTATATCCAGTACTCTTCTTCTTAAGGTAAGGGATATTATTTGTTGTACCTGTAAGGGGTATTATTTCTTTTGTATTAATGAAGAGAACTTCTGTTATTCCATTATTTATTATTCTGTTGGAATAACCTGTATACGCGGTCTACCCTATACTTGGTGACATTCTTCTATTATTCTGTTGGAACATCCTGTCTGTGTGTTTTACACCGGACCTGGTTCCGTCTTTATTATTATTCTGTTGGAATATCCTGTCTGTGTGTTTTACACCGGATCTGGTTCCGTCTTTATTATTATTCTGTTGGAATATCCTGTCTGTGCGTTTTACGCCGGACCTGGTTCCATTATTTATTATTCTATCGGAATATCCTGTCTGTACGTTTTATGCCGGACCTGGTTCCGTCTTTATTATTATGTGGGAACATCCTGTTGGTGTGAATTTCACCTGACCTCGTTCCGTTATTATTATTCTGTTGAAATAACCTGCCTGTGCGAAGTACCGCATGCATGGTGATTTCTTTTGTTATTCCATTCTTTATTATACTCAGTTAGTTAAAACGTTGACTTCTATACTCCATGAAATTAGTGAAATATCCTTGATATTTGCTCTTCATCCAGTATCTTTTCATGAGAATATTCTTCTGAGCATTCTTGAATTTTACTCTACAAAGCAGTATCATGTTGACAATTTGGACGTTATCAGTTCCTAGATAAATTAATTATTGAACTTGTTTTATTGAATTCTTATATCATTGTCATCATCCTCATGTTTATATTTTGTTGAAAGTCATCTATGGCCTGTAGTGCATAGATGGACTTGGTATGATTATGATCAGGGATTAATCGGTGTAATCATGACCGTAATATTATAAATGATGTGGAAAAAGTCCTCATTGGCCCGTAGTGCATTGATGGACAGTTTTTGGTATAATTATGGCTATGGATTCTCTTTGGCCGTAGTGCAGAGATGAATTGTTTTATGGCATGATCAGGACCGTTGATGAAAACATGATTATCTTTAGCCGTATAGTGCATGGATAATTCGTGGTCGTGATACTAAAGAATATCCTTGGCCGTAGTGCAGGGGTGATTCGATGATGTGGATTATTTATTAAGCTGAGTCCCAGCGATTAAAGTCATGAAAAACCTTTTAAATCATAAAAGATAGTAGATTTTATTCTCTACTTTACTCTTTTAATGGATTGTTGGTTCCGCTGCAGTTAAACTTGATGTCTATTGTATTGTATCAGTTTAACATTGTTGAAGACTAATGATAATTTATTCTGCATTATCTTAGTCATAATATTTCTTACTGGGCTAGTTGAGCTCACCCTTTCTTTCACTGTTCTCTTCAGGAAATGAGAATATAGTTGGGACGAGTCGGAAAACGGAATGATGGACCAGATGATAGCATTAGTAGTCCTCACTATTCTATGTAATAGTGTGATAATAATTGTAATGAGGACTCCTTTTGAGTATAGATACTCTCTAGAAGACAATATTTGTATTCAAACTCACAGTTTATGTTCTGTCGTATTGTACACGACAGTTGTATTATTAAGTTGTATTTGAATTCTGTACCATGTATCTGGCGACTCAAGATGGGTGATGTATACCTAATTTTGGGGGCGTCACAGGAGTGTTAACTACTTAGACCTCTACATCTTTCTAGGGGCCCGATACCCAGACGAATTCAAAATTTTGGATTTTGAGAAATATGACGGATTGGGAGATCCTTACATTCATTTGAAAGTGTTCATCGGAGAACTCGGATCCAATGTAGAGGATGAAAAGCTGAGAGTGCAGCTATTTTAGAAAAGTCTGATCGGAGAGGCCAGATCCTAGTATGCCTGACTAGACAATTCTAAAATCCACAACTGGGAAGAGCTAGCTCATGCCTTCCTAAATCAATATAGCTTCCCGTCACAAATGGCTTTAGACAGATATGAAATTACCAAAGTTAAAAAGCAGAATAATGAGTCATTTAGAGAATATGCCCAAAGATAGAGATGTCTGGTGGGTCATGTTCTTCCATCAATGACAGAAACCGAGATGGTAATAACCTTCATCGACATACAAGAAGCTGGGTTCTATGAGAGAGTCCTAGCAGGCATAGGAAAACCATTCTCAGGAATAATCAAACACTGAGAAATGGCTGAGATGGGGTTAAATTCTGGAAAGATTAAAGACCTCACTACTTTAGAAGCTGTGGCTGAGCACATTCAGGCTGGAAATTATGGGAAAAATCCTCGAAGAGTTCACAAAAAGAAAGAAGAGGATGTATCCTTGGTACTACAAGGTCAAACTCAGAGGGGCAATCAAAACCAAAACCTGCCCATGTAAAGAAAGAATTATTCCCCTTTCCAAACATCTGTGCAACCCTCAAGTCCTCCATTCCAAAGAACTAGAGAAGCCAAACGGCGAAGGACATTCACACCTTTAGGGGAGTCACTTGAGAATATTCTCAAACTTCTGATATCTTAAAGATAATTGGTCAGCTTCTTCCACCAGTCAATCCAAGTGGGAAGAATTTTGACCTAAACAAGAAATGTGCTTATCATTCTGGGGCTCTAGGCCATGACACCCAAGAATATTGGTCTTTGAAGCACAAATTCCAAGACCTGATAGACAGTGGTGAGATCATGGTGACAAAACTAGAGCAGCCACATGTTCAGGATAACACTTTACCTCAACACAATGAGGAGGGAGTAAACATGATCGGTATTGGAGGGGGCAAACTTCCAGATACCTTCAATACATTGGAGAAACATCATAAGCAAATGAGGGTACCCTAGCGAAGTTGGGTTATTCCGAAGGATGGTCTTCAGTCAAACATGAAATAAAGTCTATCAAAGAATAGATTGGTCAACTGGCCAAACTACTAATGATACATCAGCACCAAGTCATCTCGACAGCTGATCTGTCAGGGCAAGCAAATCTCCTATCCATTGTTACAAGGGATCAACAACGATTCTAAGAGAGTGAAACTTGAGAAGAAAAACTTGCAAGAAAATATAGATCCCAAGCTCGTCGAGAATATGCGAATAAAAGAAAGTTCACTCTTTTGGGTCAACCGATGGAGGAGATCGTGCAAATGTTGATCAATAAAAGGAAGATCACAGAACTGTAACCTCTAAACAATCCCCGTTCAAGAGGTTTGATGCTACCAGGATATGTCAATACCACTCCAACACTTCTGGTCATGACACAGAAAAGTGTTGGGCACTTCGTCACCTGATCCAGAATATGATTGACAATGGTGACCTGCAAATGGTAAATAATGGTAATACCCTACCTGAAGAAGAGGAGATATTTCCCCCTGGAATACAGAGATGGATGGAAGTTATAGTGGTCATATCCTCTGAAGGAGGCTTGCCTGCAACACCTCTGACAATTCGGGGAATGGATGACAAAAAAGGAAAGAATCCTTTAAAAGTGGCTGCACCAGAACCATTGGTGTTGCCATTCAGGCCACAATATCCCTTCATTAGCTTGAAAAGAGTCCCATAGAATTATGGGGAAAATGAGGGATCAACATCAATGACACCGCGACTATATCAAAGGAAAATCCATTGTATCTACCTCAACGAATAATAAAGCCAGTCACTAAAACCAAGGTGAGAGTGCCCGAGGAGAGAATTAAAGAATTCCTCAGCAAAATGGGGCATAATGAATCTAAGATAATGCAGAGATTAAGGGAGGCACTTCAAAAGATATCCATTCTAGACTTGGTATTATCTTTTGAAGATCATCGCAAAGTCTTAACACAAGTGCTAGAAGAAGTACATCTACCTAAGGCTGTGGATGCAGAAAAGTTCGGTCACTTAATAGATCACATTTTCAAAAATAATGTGATATCTTTCACAGATAATAACATACCAGCAGAAGGGATTGGTCATTCCACATAGCAGTGATATCTTCTAGATTTGTGATAGAAGGAGTCTTGATAGATGGAGGATCTTCCTTGAACATCTGTCCCTATGACACTTTGGAAAGAATGAAGATCAGTCCAAATAGAATCCGGAGCAGCCACATAGTCATAAGAGCCTTTGACGGGTCTCGACGAAATGCTGTAAGAGAAATCAAACTTTCAGTGGAGATCGGTCCACATACCTTCTACATATCCTTTCAAGTGTTGAACATCACCACATGATATAATCTGTTATTGGGAAGACCGTGGATTCATATGGTAGGAGCAGTTTCATCCACTCTTCATCAATAAGTCAAGTACATCATCAATGGTAATCTAGTCACTGTTAATGCCGAACCAGAGTACCCAGTCCCTATACGAGGTGACATGCCTTTGATCAGCCTCAATAAAGGAGTTGAGCCAGCCAGTTTTCAAGCCTTTGAAGTGAGCAACACTCGCTATCAACTTATCAGGGCTCTATCCTTAAAGCCAAAGATTTCTTTCCACAAGTAGCACATGCTTCAAACTTTTTCTTCTGCTGACTTCCTTGTTGTCCTCCCGCAGTCGAATTCTCGCTCCACTTCCTCTTCTGATTGTTACTTCCAACGTTACTTCCACCAGCCTTATTTTCATTCTCATTCTTCCTCTTTTTATGTTCTTAATTGTACTTGGTTAAGGCATCGCTTCCACCTTCTGCGATAATTTCCTTTTCCAATACAGCCACAAATGTATTTAACTGGAACAATGAAACCTTGCTATACAGCCAGGCTTTCAATCCTTGTTCGAACCTTCTCGCCTTATGCTCATTCGTATTGACTTGATAAGTGGCAAACCTTGCCAACTCGTTAAACTTCGCAACATATTCTGGCACAGTCATGGTTACTTGTTTTAGTTCCAGAAATTGCACCTCCAACTGATTCTGAGAACTCGTTGGAAAGTACATTTCGAAAAACATTTCCTTAAATCTATCTCACGCTATCATTCCTTGTCCCCCACGAACCTTATTTGCTTGCCACCAGTAACTAGCTTCAGACTTCAGCATGAACATCGCGAACGTAGTCTTCTGATCTTTGTTGACTCTGGCAACGTCGAACACTTTCTCCATTTCCATGATCCAGGTTTGGGCTTCCACTAGATTCATAGACCCTTGAAACTCAGGCGGTCCAACCGCTTTGAATTCTTTGGAAGTCGTGACTTGAGCTTGCGGTTGATTCACAAGTGCTCCCGTCAACAAAGTCACCAATTGCTGAACTGGGTTAGCGTTGGCCTCATTATTATTTTTAGTAGACCCCTCAGGAGGTGGTTGTTGACGTGGTTGTCTTCGTCTAGGAGGCATTTTCTGTTAAAATATACGCTTATTAGTTCATTACTCAACTTCTTAGGTATTTGAAGTTAAACTTAAACATTCTAAGATTAAAGCTATAACACATAACTTTTCAAATAAACATTGATATTTTTATTCATTCATAAGGTTTTAAAACATAATCAAGATAGCATAACTGCTATTAACATTCACTTTCCTGAACTAGACAAGTTTCAGGATTACATACTCATACTACCCCTTTATTCATCTCAAAATAAGGGATTTAAACTTTTATTTATTCACATCCTTAACCACGTATTATTATTATTCCTATTCTCTCGATCTATGCATATTAAGACGTCGAGAGGCTTCTCTACGCTCTTCCTCCATAATACGATACGCCGTCCTACGATCCATCACAAACCACGCCGAGTCTTCAAATTGAGGTGGGTAATAAAAGACTCGATCCTGGGCTCTATCAATCGCAAAATTAAAGGCATGATCCATTTCGTTCATTTTGGCCTTCTTCACTTGGACTTTAGCCTCAACACGGTTTGCACGATGAGCCGCCTTCATCCAAGCGTCCTCTGCTCTTGCACGCTTAGCTGATTCCTCTTTGAAGTCATCTTTTAACTTTTCCATATCAGTTTTCATCTTCTCATTCACTGCCAACAGATCCTCATGCTGACCTTTCATTTGCACTAAGGCCCACTCCGTGTTTCCAAGGCGTGAGTCGAGTTCCTAAATCTTCGCATCCTTCTGATCCACCGTAGTGTGATGCATCTCAATCAACTCCTTTAGCTCCTCAACCTTGTCCTATAGTTCTATGTTCTGATCATACAAAGCATCATACATCTCAGCTGATATGGAGTTTGGTGGAAACTCCACAGGATCCTCTTCCTCCTCATCCTCTGAACTATCCTCAGGCTCATCCTCCTGGATCAACTGTTCCCGCACTACGTGAATATCCCGGGGTTCGTCATCTCTAGGTATCTGAGGCATCACCTCCCTAGTTGGACTGGATCCTCCTTCGTTAGACATCCTGACAACAAAATATTTTAAGTTTTACTTAACATTTTCGATACTCGCGAGCACATAAGTTATTAACACATAGCACATAATTTCTTTTATTGTTTAGCTTCAATAGATACCTTAATCCATTCCTCAAAACTCGATAAGAGTTAAATACCTCTATATTTTATGTCTCCTTAAAGGTTACTTCCTAAGGTTTCCCCACCTAATGTTCATAACCTAAAGCTTTGATACCAACCTGTGACACCCCCAAATCCGGGTACTTCATTCCCACAGAATTTGGTGCTCACTATCACAATAATTGCATCTAACTACCCATAATAAAGGATAAATACCTTAAATAACTTAAACAATAATCTTTCCCATTAAAGGGTTACATCATCTCATAAACAATCCTAGGTAATCTAACCTTAAATTATTACATAAGTTTGCGGAATACATCATAAAAGAAAACAAGTTTTGTAACATAATGCATTCAAATAAATTCTACTAATTCTTCAACACTTGGACATCTTGCCCTTTCCTTTGCTAGTAGATGGCTCATCGACTCTTTCAACTTTAGTTGCAGTGTTAATTGTAAGGGTGAGCAAACAATTGCTCACTGATATAAAAGTAGTAATGATAACAACATGAGAATGAACAACGAATGCTGAACAATAATGAACTTGTTCTATGAATCAAAAATAGAAAACAAGTTCGAACTTTAACGATTGAGGGTCTTAAGACCACAAACTATGTCCACGGTGATTAGGTATTACTACCCCAACCTTAACAATCAATTAGACTATACAGACCCTGCTTAACGTACTTAGGGGGATCAGCCATTTGTACCATGTATTGTGCACAAACATCTAAACGTTAACACGTACATAATCTCCTATATTAGGGTTGTTCATCTCAGTTTGAATTTAGGATTTTCGCACTAAAGAAAGTTTAGCTCGGAAATAGCTTATCAATGGTTCTAGAATTTTAGAACACTATTCCAATATAGACTAGTTCAATCAATAAAAGTTTGCTCACTACTTGAAAGTTTAATACAACAATATAGAATTGAACAAGGTTATCAAGATCAAAGATCGAATAACAATAATTTATAATTGAGTAAACATGATATACATGCAAAGTGCTATATTCAAAAGAGTTAGAACAATCTCCTTTGAATCGATGTATTAGAACAATATATGCTTCGAATAATATCAAGGAAAGTGAAATTTGCTCGATGTAATGAATTAAGTTACAAGAGCTTGCACAATCATACACAAGATAGATTAGTTTTGTTCAACTTTACATAGAATTTAGAAACTTGTACAATGATAATTTAGGAATAGAAAGCTTGCATTCTTATTAAGAGAATGAAGTGAGGAAATTTGCTCAATAAAAGTTTAGGATAAGAAACTTACCTTGTATGTAAGCTACATAAGTAATAATATTCGCCAATTACCCTACATATATCATTGAAATCACAAAAAAAATTAGTTACATTAACATCCATTTCATTAGTTTAGTTTTCATTTTTAATCAAGTCTATAATCCTTAACTTAAGACTTGATTATCCTACTCACTCACATAACACGAAACTGAATTCTCAATTATATCATAGTATACGACATGGTGATGGCAAAACAATTCCAATTCTCATGACCTCACATTCCAAACTCTCACAACTTATTAGTTCACAATTTATAATTTCAACGTTGTGATGACAACATGATGTTATGTCTTATAACATGTTTTAGGGTCATTAAAATAAGTTAGGTTGTCATTTTCAAAGTTATGCTATTAGTAGCTCAACACTGGGTCTAACTGACCAATGGCGCGGCCACGCCATATTTCCCTTTGCATCTGGCACGCCCGCGCCCAGAGGCAGCGTGCCCGCGCTAGACACCAAAACCAGTTTTACAGTAACGAAAACAGACTCTGTTCTTAGGCCAAAAATCCCAATTTCACAGAAATTCATTAAACCTAGCAACTAAAACTTTGTTATATCATCTCTATACATGCTATTCACCATTCCAACTATATAAACATTATATATATTCAGTTTTGAAGAATTAAAACAACAATTTTCCAAATTTCTCCAATTTTTACAGTTTTAGCGAAATCGATCACCAAGACTTCGTTTCTTAACCAATTGACACAATTCAAACTACGCCGCTTTCATTTCTTAACATACTAACATAATCCAACATAAATTTTCAGATTATCATACATATTAAACATGAAATTTTTTACTTTCATAAGCTATTTTTCATAAACATACACTGTTATTTACTTTTCTCCCTACAACCCCAAATTTTATGTATTTAATCATCAAGTAACACTCACAAATGACGATTAACAGATTGTAACAACATACATACAAGTATCAATCTAATATAACTATCAATTTACAGTGGATAATCACCAAGAAACCAAAACCTAAACATTAGAAGGAATTTATACCTTAAATCCTTAATTGTTGGGAAGAAGAATGATAAGAACCTTGATACTCCAACTCCTTAGCAAAATTCACAGAGAATCTCTCTTTTCCTCACAAACTCTCTTTCTCTGCTCTTAGGATTTGGAAAAACACGTGAAATAAAATAACACAACTGATAATCGTGGTTATCAGTTTTAAAAACCAATAGGCGTCAGTTAAATAAACCAAAGGCCACAAGGCCTTGTTTGGCCACACACCAACTCCCCAATTCCTATTTATTTTAATAGTCTTATATTATATAGTTACTTTTGTCACACTTATCTTAATTAATTTAAATGACTTTAGTTTAGTTAATTTAAATAACTTATAATAGTAATTATAATAATTTTATTATAATTATATTTATGATTAATAAATGATTATATACTAATTTAATTAATAAATTAAACTGAAACATAACTTTATTTAATTTACTTATTTTCTTAAATATTAAACAATTCATTTACTTTAATTATTTTCATTAAATTAAATCCTCAAATAATAAAATTACCATTCATTAATTTAGTTCGCACACATACTCAACTAAATTATTACATTATAATTTACCAAATATTTATTTATCTCAATAAATAAATTATTTAAAATATTTATCTAATTCAATAAATATTTAAATTAAATTACAAATTTCTCGATCGTTATATCCTTCCCTCCTTAAAAGGATTCTGTCCCCAGAATCACGACTCGAAAAATTTATTCGTTACAGGCACATACTGAGGGTCTGAACAAGGATACCCCAGATGATGACTATTCAAAAGATCAAATCCCGATCCCTCACATAAATAGGGCTAAGGAGAACCATTCAAAGAAAAGTACTGACCCTGATGTGAATTCAGTCATGGTCATCATCAAAGAAGAGGATGACATCAACCATTCTTTCATCACAGCTGTTAACAAAGGCGTGACCCTAGACAACTGGAGCAGCACTCCTTGCATTTGCTGAAAAGGGTAAAAGGGTAAAAAGTGTAGTTATTATATAATGCTTACTTTTGTTGCACAGTACTAGCAGTTAATTTTGTCATGCTTTAATTCATGATTTGTATTATCAAATAGTTTCATATATTAAGTGAAAGCATTTTGTTTTCAGGACTCCAAGTTTGGATTTGTTTAGCCTGGCTGATGAAATGCCAAGTCTCAGCAGTGACTACAACTTTGATGTAGAGCTGGACTCTGACTTGATGGGGATCGATCAAGAAGATACAGAGGATTATGAGGTGCTTGAGGAGATCAAATAATGGGTTGAAGAAAAACCTAAACCAAAATTTGATCAAACCACAATCGTCAATATCGGAACCTCAAAAATCCCAAAGAAATCTAAATAGGCAACGACCTTTCCCTAAACCAAAGAATTGACCCGATTGAACTCCTAGTTCAATTTCAAGATGTATTTGCATGGTCACATGAAGACATGGTCGGCCTATCCACTAACATTATCATCCACCGACTGCCCATTAAAGAGGGATGCAAGCTTGTCAAACAGAAACTCAAGAGACTGAAACCTGAATGGAGTTTAAGGTTAAAGAAGAAGTTGTCAAGAAATTCAAAGTAGTCATTATCATGGTATAAACCTACCTTGAATGGCTATCCAATATAGTCCATGTGCCTAATCCCGGAGGGAAGGTACGAGTATGCGTGGATTACCGAGATTTGAACAAAGCTTATCTTAAGGACAACTTCCCAGTACCTTTCATCCATATACTGATCGACAACATGGCCTAGTATGACATGTACTATTTTATCGACTGTTTCACCGGGTATCACCAAATCATGGTTGCCGAAGAAGATAGGGAGAAAACAACCTTTATCACCCCCGGGGGAACGTTCTGCTATGGGCGTTTGTCTTTTGGCCATATCAATGATAGGGCTACCTATCAATGAGCTATAATGGCCCTTTTCCATGACATGATGCACAAAGAGATAGAGGTGTATGTGAATGATATCATCGTTAAATCCGGAAAGGAAGATGACCACGCCGACCATCTCAGAAAGCTATTCAATTAGCTTTACAAATACAACTTGAAGCTAAATCCAACCAAGTGTGCCTTCGGTGTCAGATCCAAAAAATTATTGGGAATCCTGGTAAGTAACAGGGACATTGAGCTGGATCTCGCCAAGATTAAATCCATCACTGAGATGCATGTACCCCAAACATAAAAAGAGATACAGGGATTCCTTGGGAGAATCAATTTCATATGCAGATTCATCTCCCAACTCACTATAACTTGTGAGCCCATCTTCAAGCTATTGAGGAAAAATTCTTCCAAAAAATGGACTGAAGAATGTCAAAAAGCTTCCTAGCCATCAAGAAGCAACTGGTGGAAGCTCTTATTTTGGTACCACCAAACAACAAAGTTCCCTTATTCATGTACATATCAATCAATGCCAATGCTATGGGTTGTATGTTGGGGTAGAAAGATGATAGAGATAAGGAAAGAGTTATCTATTACCTCAACAACAGATTCAGCAGCGGTGATCAGAAGTACACCCTAATTAAAAGACATGTTGTGCTTTAGTGTGGGCCGCCATGTGATTACAATATTATCTCTATGGTCACACAACCTATCTCATATCTCGTATGGATCCTCTGAAGTACATATTCAACAAGCCCATGTTAAATTGTCAATTATCCGAATTGCACTTGATCCTTCAGCAATTTGACATCATCTACGTGACTCAAAATTCCATCCAAGGTCAAAGAATTGCATATCAATTGGCCGGAGCACCGTTAGGGACTTTTGAACCCTTAAAAACTTATTTTTCGAATGATGGGATAATGACAATTCCACAAAACCATCAAAAAGATACATGCCAATTCTAGAAATTGTACTTTGACGGGGCTATAAATATGGAAGATGCGAGAGGAGGAGTAGTCCGTATATCTATCACGGGAGAACAATATCCCATGTCCATCAAACTACAGTTTTTCAACACCAACAACACAACCGAGTATGAAGGTTGTATAATGGGATTGAAACTGGCCCAATCCATGGGTATCCAATGGTTAGCAGTCTTTGGAGATTCCAAGTTGGTCATCAAGCAAACCACCGAGGTATATCACACCAAAAAATTGTATTTACTGCCTTACCATTGGCAGGTCATTAAGATGGCTATGGAGTTCAAAGAAATAGCCTTCATCAACATCCCTCAAAACAAGAATGATTTCGCAGATGCATTAGCAACGATGGCTTCCTTGATCCACGTATCAAATAGGGGAAAATATCCTGATATCAAACTTGCAAGCCAGAAGGTACCATCCTATTGGATTGGAGAAGTATCAAACGAACTGCCTCCCATCAGAAAGCCTTGGTATTAGGATATAAAATAATATCTTTGAGATAGATCTATGCCTGTTGGGGCAAGTCAAGATGAAAGAAAGTGAATCTATGAAATTCTATATAAGCGGAGATGCACTCTACAAAAGAGATGTTGGAATAAGCTTACTGAGATGTCTAGACCGAGACCAAGCCCAAAGACTTATGGATGAAGTCCACAGTAGAGTATGTGGTCGTCACATGAGCTGTCCTTTACTTATAAAGAAAATACTAAGAATAAGGCATTACTGGATATCTCTCAAAGCTGACTGTGACGATCACATTAGAAGATGTTATCAATGCAAAATTCATGGAAATGCCATCCACGCTCCTCTAAATGAAATAAACAATATGAGTTCACTATGGCCCTTTTCTATGTAGGGGATGGACGTGATCGGGCCAATCAAGTCAAAACCAACAATGGTCATTGGTTTATCTTCACCGTGATCGACTACTTCACCAAATGGGTTGAAGCTGCATCTTTTCCTAAAGTTACCAAGGAGATAATCATTGGTTTCATCAGAAATAATGTAATATGTCGATATTAACAACCGGAGGTGATCGTATCAGACAATGCCAAAAATGTGAACAACCTGATGATGAAGGAATTATGTAGCAAATTTTACATTAAACATCTTAATTCCGTCATTTATCATCCCAAGATGAATGGTGATGTTGAAGCAACCAACAAGAACATCAAGAAGATCATGCAAAAGATGTTAGCCAATCATAGAGGATGGCCAGACTTATTGCCTCTGACTTTGTTAGCCTATAGAACATCAATGTGAACTTCCATTGAGACTACCCCCTACTCATTGGTCTATGGCATGGAAGTAGTACTCCCCCTAGAAGTGGAAATGGAATCATTGAGAGTATTGATAGATTCTTAAATGGAAGAGGATCAATGGATGCAAGAGCGGTACCACTGGCTATCTCTGATAGATGAGAAAAGGGCGACATCCATCTTCTATAATCATCTATATCCACAAAGGATTACTTGGTCCTACAACAAGAAGGTCCAAGTTAGGCAATTCAAATAAAATGACTTGGTGTTGAAGAAGATCCTCATCAATCAAGATGAAGCCAAAGGAAAATTCTCCCCAAACTGGGAAGGCCCTTTCATTGTCAAAGAAGTGTTGACGGGAGGAACCCTCCAACTGCAAGAAATGGATGGGGAAGACTTCCCATACTCATCAATTCAGACACCGTGAAAAGGTATCATGTCTGAATTACCTATAAACCAACATCCTGGTTCAGAAAAATCAATCAAGTCAATTTAGGTTTTCACTACAAAGTCTGAACTACAAAAGACCTGATCTCCCCCCATCAACGGGAGTATGTAGGCAGCCAACTATGGTATAGTCAAACCAATTAAAAAGCCCAAAAACCCAAACCGTTTAGGCCAAGCCTAAACTACGGAAGACCTAATCTCCTATCTATAGAAGTACGTAGGCATCCATCTATGGTGTGGTCTAACCTTCAAAAGAAAAAGCTAAATCCTTTATCTTTACTCAAAAACCCAATGAAATATCAATCTCAAGACACCAAACTATATATGAAACCTAAATCCTATCAAGCCTCCACAATCAAGGAGCCATTCTAAGAGACCCTCCGATATCTCAATGTCAATCCATCAAAAAGGAGCTCGTGATACATTAAGACAGCCAGTCAACAAGAAAATGGCAATCATCAAGCAAGATCAAAACATATACAAAAGGGAAATGAATCAAAATATATTTCCTTGCCATATTATACAATTTTGTGTATACAATGTATCCTGTATATGACAAAAAAGGGCTAACCTAGTCTGTGAGGTGCTATCCAAGGTTGGGATGTGAGTTATAGTTGGTATCAGAGCTTAGAGATATGATTTCTGGTAGAGATCTGGGATTAGAACTAGAAGGGAGGAGACAAGTAAAACATTCGCTAGTGTATCCTACCTTAGCATATTTGTTATTTAATTGGTCGGTCAAAATATAGGGATAATAAGTGACATGTTAATTTCTTTTATTAACCTTTGTTTTGTGGCTGTATTTGAGAATGGCATCTAAAAATCTGGAGATATGCAATGGAGCATATGAGTCCATTGAGTCACTACAATCAATAGCCATGATAATGTGCATCAGGAAGGCAATAATCCTCTTGTAAACAACACCACTGACCAAATGATGAACGATGGGATGTTTAGGAACTTTCTACAATTCATGCAAAATTAGACAAGAGAGACTCTTATTCAAAATATAGGTGGAAACAATGGTAACTCACGGCTGGTCACTGCCAAGCAATTCAAGGAGTTGGGACCGCTGGAGTTTTTGGGAAAGCCAGAGCCACTTAAGGCAGAAGCTTGGATTAAGCAAATCACCAAAATATTTGATGTCCTGAGATGCACAGTGGAGCAAAAGGTTCTCTTCTCCACCTTTATGTTGTGTGGAGAGGAAGATTACTAGTGAAAATCTGTAAAATGTATTCTTTTTTCCGTACTTAAGATGTCTTGGGTGAAGTTTTAGGAATTGTTCAACGAAAAGTATTTTCCGAAAAGTATTCGTCATATGAAGGAGGTGGAATTCATCAAACTAGAACAAAATAATATGATTGTATCATAATACAAAGCCAAGTTTACTGAATTATCCTGGTTTTCATCCCATTTGGTGGATAACGAGGAGCGAATGACACGAATGTGTTTGAGAGGTTTGAAACCTAAAATTCGTCAATATCTCACTTTATATAAACGTTGTTTGTATTCAGATGTGGTGAATATATCTCAATTATTGGAGTGAGATAATGAGACAATTCAACCAAAAGACAACAACTGACAGCACGATAATAGTCATACCAACGGTAACAGTTATCGAAACAATAATAATCAACATGGAGGAAATTATCATGCCAAAAATGGTAACCACTTCGGTGGTAATCTTGGCCCAGATAATAGGACAAGTGAATCAAGTGGAAACAACTTTAAAAAGAGGATATTCAACAATGACAACGGAAAGACATCAGCACCAGCACCAACACCTATTTCTAGGGGAGGAAAACGGCCACCAGTCGTATGTTACAAATGCGGACAAGAGGAGCACATTAGTCCAAACTGTACACAACAACCCAAAGTATGTTACAGTTATGAAAAGGAAGGTCACATAGCTCGAGTGTTCCCTATAGCGAAGTCAATTCCGGCTGAGATGGGAACACCAAAGGCTGTCCCAGACAAGTCAAAATCGGTGGTTTAGGGGAGAGCTTTTGTCGTAACTTCTCAAAAAGCGAGGAACCCGATTGAAGTTATCATGGGTAAGATAATAATAAACTCTTGTAAAGTCTATATCTTATTAGATATTGGTCCTACCCATTCTTTTATTTCACCTGCTTGTGCTCAACGTCTGAACATGACTCCTGAGAAATTAGACTTTAATTTATCTGTTGAAACTCTGTTACGAGAAACCTTTATTACATCCACTATTTATAAATCTTATTTGATTCAAGTCGGCACCCTCAAATTACATGTTGATCTCATCTCTTTGAAAATACTTGCATTTGATGTGATTTTAGGAATCGACTGGTTAACTACCCATTATGCTAAAATTTATTTTTTTCGTAAGGTCTTTAGTTTTTATATTTCTAATCAACCTGTTATGCAAATTTGGGCAACCAACCCATTAAAATCAATCATTATCATCCCAAGCTATAAAGCTATTCGTTTATTAAAAAATAGATGTCAAGCTTTTTTAGTCCATGTCACCGATTTAAATAAAAATACGTAAGATTTGAATGATATTTCTGTTGTTAATAAATTCTCTGACTTATTTTCCGAAGAACTTCCTGGCCTACCCCTGGAGCATGAAATCAAATTTTGTATTTACCTTGAACCGAGTACAAAACTCATTTCTAAAACCCCATATCGAATGGCTCATATTGAACTTCAGGATTTAAAAGCCCAACTTCAAGAATTGTTAGACATCGGCTTCATACGTCCTAGTACATCTCCTTGGCGTGCTCTTGTTTTATTCGTAAAGAAGAAAGATGGGAGTATACCACTTTACATTGACTATCGGGAGCTGAATCATGTCACCATCAAAAATAGGTACCCGTTACCTCGCATTAATGACTTATTTGACCAGTTGCAAGGTGTTAAATTCTTCTCAAAGATCGATCTTCGTTCTGGATATCATCAATTAAAGATTAAAGCTGATGACATTCCGAAGACTGCCTTCAGAACTCGATACGGGAATTACGAATTTCTAGTCATGTCTTTCGGCTTGACTAATGCTTCTGATGCCTTCATGGATATGATGAACCGGATATTCAAGTAATATTTAGATCATTGCGTGGTTGTCTTTATTTATGACATCCTAATATACTCCAAAAGTCATGAAAATCATGAACAACACTTGAGGTTGATACTCCAAAAGCTTCGTGAAAACAAGCAATATGACAAGTTTAAGAAATGTGAGTTCTGGCTTGAGAAAGTAGCATTCCTTGGGCACGTGATATCGAAACATGGAATATCAGTTGACCCGAAGAAGATTGAAGCAATACAAAGTTAGGATCAACCTAAGTCATTAACCAAAATACATAGCTTTCTGGGCTTAATTGGTTATTATCGGAGATTCGTGGAAGGATTTTCTCGAATCGCCAGTCCATTAATTCAGTTAACTCAAAAAGATACAAAGTTCGGATGGAACGAGGAATTTGAGAAGAGCTTCCAAGAACTCAAGAGGAGACTCATTTCAGCACCTGTTCTAACAATACCATCAGGATTGGAGGGATTTGTCATCCACAATAATGCTTCAGGCAAAGGTTTAGGATGTGTTCTTATGTAACATGGGAAAGTCATAGCCTATGCCTCACGAAAACTCAAAGAATATGAGAGAAATTATCATACTCATGATCTAGAGTTGGCAGCAGTCATTTTCATGCTAAAGATCTGGAGACACTACCTGTATGGGGAGAAAGTGAAGATATATACAGATAATAAGATCCTTAAATATTTCTTCACTCAAAAGGAACTCAACATACGATAACAACGTTGGCTTGAGCTGTTAAAAGATTACGACCATACAATCCAATACCATCATGTAAAAGCAAACGTGGTAGCTGTTGCGTTGAGTAGAAGATTATATGCAAGTATGAATGCGATATTGTCAAAACAAAGGCCCATTTTGTTTGACCTAAAAAGGATGAAGATAGAGTTAAAGACTCAAAGGACCCACGTGATGATGTCAAATATACAAGTAGAACTGGCTTTAATCGATAAAGTTAAAGCTGCTCAAGCTACAGACCTAGAGCTGATGAATATGAAGAAGAAGGTGCAAGAAAGTGCTATTCCAGAAGCAAAAATCGACGAAAAAGGAATACTTCGAGTCAACTTCAGACTTTTTATTCCTAACAACTTTTATTTAAAGTATAAAATTATGATGGAAGCACACAACACACCGTTTGCAATCCATCCTAGAAGTACCAAAATATACCGTGATCTTCGACTTACATTTTGGGGGAGTAATATGAAGAGAGAGATCGTGGAGTTTAACTCAAGGTGTTTAAGTTGTCAACGTGTCACGGTAGAGCATCAAGTGTCAAAAGGTCCATTGCAACCACTTGAAATTTCAGAATGGAAGTGGGAACACATCAACATGGATTTCGTTACAGGTTTTCCCAAGGTTTCTCAAAACATAGATGCAATTTAGGTAATTGTTGATAGATTAGCCAAGTCTGCTCATTTCTTTCCTATACGAGAAACTTATTCACTCGAACGTCTTGCTCGTATGTACATAAATGAGATTGTAAGACTACATGGTATGCTAGTATCCATAATTTTTAATTGAGACCCTAGATTCACTTCATGACTTTTGGTTAGCTTGCAGAAAGCTATGGGCACTGAGTTACGATTCAGTTCTGCATATCATCCCCAAACGGATGAGCAATCAGAAAAGATTATTCAAACTCTTGAAGATCTATTGAGACTCTACGTCCTAGACTATAAAGGAAGTTGGGATAAATACTTACCATTAGTGGAATTCTCCTACAATAACAATTATCAAGCGAGTATAGGCATGGCTCCATTCAAAGCGTTGTATGAACGAAAGTGTCGTTCTCTAGTATGCTGGGACGAGGTGGGTGAAGCAACATTGTTCGGACTATAATTGGTACGCTTGACTATAAAAAAGATTCAAATAATCCGATAACGGATACAAACGACACAATATCGACAAAAGAGTTTTTGATGATCTTCATCGAAGCGACGTGAAATTCAATGTCGGAGACCATGTATTGTTATGTATTGCTCCATGGAAAGAAGTTACGAGATTCAAAAAAAGAGAAAAACTCAACCCTCGATTTATTGGTCCATTTGAAATTCTTAATCGAGTAGGAACGGTGGCCTATAAGCTCGCCTTACCGCCAAATATGTCACGTGTTCATAATATTTTTCACATATCTATGCTATGTAAATATGTTAAAGACCCGAACCACATTATTGAATTAGAACCAGATGAGATAGCGAAAGATTTAATGTATGAGGAGATACATGTCAAGATGTTGGATAAAAAGGAACATGTTCTACGCTCAAAGGTTATACCTCAAGTCAAAGTTTAATGGAGAAACCATGATATTGAGGAAACGATCTTAGAGTTAGAATTTGAAATGAGAGCAAGGTATCCTCACCTCTTCGAAACCAGGTACATACATCAATTTCGAGGACAAAATTTCATAAGGAAGGGAGGTTGTAAGACCCAAACTTTTTATGAATAAAGATTTAATTTTTTCTAAAGGTGATAATTTAATAAATGTTATAGTTATAGGTGATATGTGCAAATTTTACAAAGTAAACAGTTGTCAGAAAATATTCGTTTGGTTGAGGAATATTATTTTTGTCGGGGAATATTCGTACAACGGTGCAATCATTGGTGGACCTCATAACGGAATAACTATCAGATATAGAAAGAGACAGAAATAACCTTTTTATAAAATAACTACAAGACTTTTACCGTTAAACTGTTGAAATACTCGGTGATAAAAGTATAATAATACGCGTTGTTTCATAGTGGTACGCGGTATTGCACTGTAACACACGATATTGCATAGTATCTCTGATTATTGATTCTTACATAAGAAGTCACTCAGTATTTCATTCAATAATTGCTGCTGTAACAACTGCATAGTATCTCATATTATTGATTAAATAATTATTTCAATAACATCTGCACAATATTTTATATTATTAAATCAATAATTGTCATGACACAATAACTTATATTATTGAAATGATATTATAAAATACCATTATTGACAATGTCAAGAAAGTTTTATCGAGAAAAGGAGTTAGGTTATTTAATTGCGCGCCAGTAAGGAGAAATCCTTATCGAAAAGCCTCCCCTTTCCTAGGAACGATCTTGTTGTCAGTATTGTGAATATGTTATATTAATAATTAAATAGTTGTAAATAATTGATGAATAAAATAAAATTTATTTATAAATATGATAAGTAAATATTTGTTAAAAATTTGTTATAAATAGAGGAATTTAGCATGAGACATTAGTTGAAAGTTTTGCAAATTATCTTCTCCGATAAAATATTCATTCAAATATATTATTATAATAGTATAATGTGATAATATAATAGTATTAATAACTTTTTAAATAGTATAGACAAAAGGAAAAGCGCTGCCCATCTTTTTGACAAATAAATTCGATGCCTAATTTGCCTTAGCAATGTGCAGGGGTTGGTGGGAATAGTATTATAATATATTATTTGCAGCATGTGATATAAGGTGGAGGTTATCATGTTTATTTTGAGTTCTTGTTTTCAAAACCAGTGTGCGCCTCCTGCGTAGTTTTTCAAAGGTGGAATGTTAAATCCTCTTATAAATAGGTTGCTTAGTTAAGCAATGAAACTCACACTAGAATCACAAAATTTTTCTTCTATAATATTGTGTGTATTTCTTTTGAGTATAAGAATACTTTGAGTGTAGCTTATAGTGAAAAATTTTCTCAGGATAATATCTATTACACTAGTCAGATTTAGTTTTCTACTAAGGTAAATGATGTTATTTTCTTTCAATACTCGTAAAGGATATCATTTTCTTTCATACTTCATATTATATAAGTGATATTATTTTATTTCAAATTCCTAAATTTAAACTTACTATGGTTAAGTATTGCTTCTATAATTCCTGAAATGATTAGAAATTCCTTGAGGTTTGCGCTTCATCTAATATTATTTCAGTAGAATATTGGTCTGAACTTTCTTATTAAATTTTAATCTTTTCATTTCGAGGTACTATTCATCCGTCGTACTTTTCATACTGGGACACTATTCATCCGGGGTACTATTCATGTCGGAGTACTATTCATTTGGGGTGCTATTCATGCCGGAGTACTATTAACGACGGAATTCAGTTTTTTTTTCTTGTCCAAATTTTCTTTGAAATATGAATCTTAAATAACATTCTTGAATTTTACTCCACAATTAATGATCATGTTGACGATTTGGACATTCTTGAACTCTGGATAAATTAAATTATAAATCTCCAATATTTATCCTTGATCTCACTTGATTCTTTCTTTATATCATTGTCATCATACTCGTGCTAATATTGTGGTGAAAGTCATCACTGGTCCGTAGTGCAAAGATGGACTGTTGATTGGTATGATTATGACCAAAAATTGTGCATTGGTATAATCATGACCTTTAATGTTATAGATAAAGGTTTGTGATGAAAGTCCTCTTTGGCCCGTAGTGCATCGATGGACAGGTGTTTGGCAAGATCATGACCACTGGTGATACAAATGAATATCTTTGGCCCGCAGTGCATAGATAATTCGTTGGTTTGAAACAATTATTGATTGGTCAAGGATAAAATATTGATGATGAACTTTTAAATCATAGAAGATAGTAGACATCATGCTCTACTTGGCTCTTCTAATGGATTGTTATTTCTGCTACAGTTGTTGATCTAAAAACTTGTTGTCCATTATATTTTATCTGATTTATCACTGTTGAGGACTAAGAATAATTTATTTTTCATTATCTTAGTCATAATATTCTTTACTAGGCTAGTTGAGCTCACCCTTTTCCTTTTTATTCCATTATTCTTCTCAGGAAATGAAAGTGTAGATGGGACTAGTCGGGGAGTGGAGTAATGGTTCGAGATAGTTACTATAGAAGTTTTCACTATGTTGTGAAATAGTGTGATAATAACTGTAATGAAGACATAATTTGAGTTTAGATATTGCCGTATTATGTACGATGCAATATTTGTATTCAAACTATAGTATGTGTGGTCGTATTTTGAACGACAGTTTAATAGTTGTTTGTATTTGGTTTTTGTAGTATGTATTTGGCGACTCAAAATAGGTTGTGTGAACCTATTTATGGGGGCGTCACAATTGTAGAATTGAGGTTTACTCTACGAAATCCCTGAATCATAGAGCAGTATGGAAACAGTACAAGGAAAAGGCTACCATATATTCATACATGTCCTTGATAAGAAAGAATCCAAACACACACACACACACACACACACACACAAAAAAAAGCATGCATCATACTAGATGTTTTGTCAGTAATAAACATGGTCACAAAGTTGTTGCATGTCATTATAACCCTGTGAACTATATACCTAAAATCAAGCAGATTTGGGTCCCTAAGGGAACTAACAAAGTAGGACCCAAGCAAGTCTGGTTACCAAAATGAAAGCTAAATCTTATTGCACGTATAGAGTTCCACTATGAAAACCTAGTACCTTAATAGTGGATGCTCAAGGCATATGACTGGAAACAAGGCTTTCCTTTCAAACTTCAAAGAGAATAAGGGTCCTACAGTCATCTTTGGTGATAATGACTCTGGAAAGGTTAGAGGATATAGCTCAGCTGGAAATGGTGTTGTTTCTTTTAGCAAAGTAGCTTATGTTGAAGGGCTACTACACAACCTATTGAGCATCAGCTAACTACGTGACAAAGGTAATCAAGTCACCATCCTCAACAATCAATGTCAAGTCAGAGATTTAAAGACCTCCTCACTAAAGTTGAATGTCAAGTTTATGTAGTCAACCTTGTTGAACTAAGTTCTGATGAGACAATGTTTTTTCTTGCCAAAGCCTCTGAAGAAATAAGCTGGCTATGGTATAGGAGATTATCTCATCTAAACTTCAAAAGCATGTTTAAACTAGCCTCCAAAGACCTAGTAGCAGGTTTACCAAAGTATAACTTTGTCAAAGAAAGACCCTACAAAGCGTGTCAAATGGGAAAGCAAACAAGGAGCTCGTTCAAAGGTAAAGCAGTCAACTTTAATGAAAAGCCCCTGCAACTACTTCACATGGATCCTTTTGGGCTCATCCCATTTATAAGCCTTGGAGGGAAGAGATACTCATTAGTGGTAGTAGACGACTACACCAGATTCACATGGGTATTTTTTCTAAGTTCTAAAGATGAAACTAACTCTTAACTTATCATGCTATTCAAGCTAGTCATGAATGAGAGAGGAGAAAAGATCAAGGCAATTAGATCATGGAAGAGAATTTGACTTCACTGAGATCACAACTTCTCAGGTCCAAGGAATCCACAACAAAATGGAGTTGCTGAAAGAAAGAACAGGACTCTGATTGAGGCAAGAAGAACACTACTTGCAACATCTCATCTACCTAAGTACTTCTGGGCAGAATCTATCAACACTGCTTGCTATACTCAGAACAGGTCTCTTATTCACTCTACACTCAAAAAGACTCCCTACAAGCTATGAAAAGGAAGAAAGCCCAATGTCAGCTATTTCCATGTCTTTAGTTATGCTTGTTACATTCTAAATAATGAAAAACAGTATTTAACCAAGTTCCAACCAAAGTCGGATGAAGGAATCTTTCTTGGGTATGTCACAAATAGCAAAACCTATAGAGTGTTCAACAAGAAAACCCTTAGTGTTGAAGTCTTTATTCACGTCACCTTTTATGAAACAGGCTCTTCAGGCAAAAATGTACCACTCAAAACTGCAATCATTGAACCTGAAAACACTATGATCGAAGTAGTTGTACCTGACACTACGCTCACAGGATCAAAAAATGGAGTTATAGAGCACGGAGAAGAAATCGTAGAGGGCACTATACCAGACAGTGAGCCTCTACAACAAGAACCAGAAGTCAACATTGAAGTAATCAGACAAGAAGGCACTAGAATAGACGTTGCAACAGAAAGTAGATGGACAAAAGATCGCACCCAAGACTTGATTATCGAAGATCCAAATGCAAGAATCAAGATAAGATCAACTACCCAAAATTAATGGTTTTACCTAAGCTTTCTGTCCCAGATGGAACCTAAGAAGATAAAGGAAGCATTGGATGATTCAAGCTGGATAGAAGCTATGCAAGAGGAGCTAAATCAATTTGAAAGAAGAAAAGTTTGGAGATTAGTTCCTAGACTAAAGCATCATCCAGTCATTGGTACCAAGTGGGCTTTCAGAAACAAGATGGATGAAGACGAGGTGATCACAAGAAACTAAGCAAGGTTGGTGGCTAAAGGTTACTCTCAAGAAGAAGGCATTGACTATGATGAAACTTTTGCTCCTGTTGCCAGATTAGAAGCAATCAAAATATTCCTTGCTTATACTGCTCACATGAAATTCAAAGTCTTCCAAATGGATGTCAAAAGTGCATTTCTAAATAGAGAACTTCAAGAAGAAGTCTATGTGGAACAACCTCCAGGTTTTACCAACCCAACTCTTTCTAATTATGTCTATAGATTAGATAAAGCCTTATATGGACTAAAACAAGCACCTAGAGCATGGTATGAAACTCTAACAATTTTTTTTATTAAAAAAGGATTCACTAGAGGTAGAGTAGACACCACTCTATTCCTTAGGAAGCACAAGGATAAAGTTTTATTAGCACAAATATATGTGGATGATATTATATTTGGTTCTACTGATGAAAAGTTGTGTGAAAGATTTGCCAAGCTTATACATAGTAAATTCGAAATGAGTATGATGGGTGAGCTGAACTTCTTCCTTAGACTTCAAGTGAAGCAGACTGATGAAGGTATCTTTATAAACCAAGCCAAGTACATCAAAGATCTACTTAAAAAGTATGGCATGGAATTAGCTTCCCCAATTAAAACTCCAATTACACCAGTAACTAAGCTTGACAAAGATGAGAAAGGTAAATATATTGATATTACTCAATATAGAGGTATGATAGGCTCTCTCATATACTTAACTACCAATAGACTAGACATTATGTGTGCTATATGTATATGTGCTAGATTTTAAGCTAATACTAAGGAATCATATTTAACGGTTGTTAAAAGAATTTTCAGGTATCTCAAAGGCACACCTCACTTGGGGCTTATTACCCCAAGGAGTCTTCCTTTGAATTAACAGGATACTCAGATGCTGATTTTGTAGGTTGTAAGATTGATAAAAAAGAGTACAAGTGGCACATGTCAACTGTTAAGAAACATGCTTGTGTCATGGTTCAGTAAGAAGTAAAAATCTGTATCAACCTCGACAGCAGAAGCTGGATACATTGCAGCTGGTAGCTGTTATGCTTAAATACTATGGATGAAAAAATAGCTAGCTGACTATGGGTTTGATTTCAAATCCATTCCTGTTCATTGTGATAATACAAGTGCTATAGTAATAACTTATAATCCTGTCACGCACTCTAGAACAAAGCATATAGAAATAAGATATCATTTTAGTATGGATCATGTTCAAAATGGAAATATCTCCTTACATTATATCCCAACTTGCTGATGTCTTTATAAAACCATTAGATGAATCCAGATTTAATAAGCTAATAAGCGAGTTAGGCATGTTAAATTTGCATCCATAAATATCATGCTTTGTCAACTTCTAACTCTGAAGCTAAAAAGTTGAACGATCGTAGAGATAGCAGAATGGGACAATAATCGTAGAGTAAATGTGACACCCCCAAAATAGGTATACATCACACATTCTGAGTCGTCAAATACATGGTACAGAAACAAATACAACTTCATTAATACAATTGTCGTACAAAATACGACAACACATATACTGTGAGTTTAAATACAAATATTGTCTAATAGACAGTATTAAAACTCAAAAGGAGTTCTCATTATAATTATTGATATACTATTTTACAAAAATAGTGAGGACTGCTAAAATAACTGTTTAGAACCATCACTCCATACCCCGGCTAGTTCCTGCTATATTCTCACCTCCTGAGAAGAAAAATGGAACAAAAAGGAAAAGGGTGAGCTCAACTAGCCCAGTAAAAAAATATTATGACTAAGATAATATACAACAAATTATCCTTAGTCTACAACAGGGAAATATCTGATAGAATATAATAGACAACAAGTTCTAGATTAACAACTGCAGCGAAAATAACAATTCATTAAAAGAGTTAAGTAGAGAATAAAATCTACTATTATCTATGAATTTAAAAGTCCATCATCAATATTTTATCCCTGTAACATCAATCAATATACATTTTGAATCAAATATTCATCTTTGCACTACGGGCCAAAGATATTTATTTGTATCACCAGTTGGTCATGTTCATCTCAACACCTGTTCATCTTTGCACTACGGGCCAAAGATATTCACCAGGTAATCATTTATCTTTGCACTACAGGCCAAAGATATTCATCAAGTATCACCATTAAAGACTGAGGATGATGAAAAACATTTTAGAGAATGAATCAAGTGAGATAAAAGGATAAAGATTAGATATTTGTACTTTAAATAATTCAAGTTTAAAAAAATACTCTATAATAAACCATAATGGAGTAAAATTCAAGAATGAAGATCAAAACTTGGATTCAATTTTAAGATTAAAGGTCACAACAGATAACTGGGAATGAAAGAAAAAAAATTATTTTTTTTCTTTTGTGAACAGTACCCGTGAACAGTACCCGGTCATGAAAAGTTCTAAATTTGATAAAAAAATTCAGACCGATATTCCTATGAAATGATATTAGATGAAACGAAATTTTTAATTATTTCAGAAATTATAGAAACAATACTTACCACAGTAAGTTCAAATTTAGGAATGGAGTATGAAAGAAAATAATATTTCTCTTGAGTATTGCAATAAAATAATATCCTTTACCTCAGTAAAAACTGAATTTTACTGGAATATCAGATATTATTCTGAGAAAATCTTGCAGAAAAACTATGCTTAAAGTATTCTTATACTCAAAAAAATACTCACAATACTATAGAATAAGGATTTCTGATTATGAGATGGTGTGTTAAGGAAGGAGGGGTTACCCCCTATTTATAGTGCAGCGCACGGAGGAAAAATCAAAGTATTCTGCCTAACATTTGCATTTTTCTTCCTTACCTAACTATGTTTGCCTAACTTTTCATATTTTCATAAGGGTGGGAGCCACCCTTGAAAACAAACTTGGCAGGCAAAACCCACCAACCATTTCCACCAATCAATGGCCTTTATTTTTTATAATTGAGGGCCCACAATTTTGAAAATCAAGCTTTGCAGAAGAAGAAATGCTGGAGATATGAAATATTAGCCATCCACCAAAAGACAAAGCTTATGCAGGAAAATTCCTTCCGCCCGCAAACTTAGAAAAACATGCAAATAAAAATTAATTCATATCCGTCCCTTTTTATCACATGTATATATATATATATATATTTATATATATATATATATATATATATATATATATATATATATATATATATGTGTGTAAATAAATATTTTATCGAAGAAACTAATTGCCAAACTTTCAACAATTATTTCATGCTAAAATTTCTTCATTTATATCCACATAAAATAAATATTTACTTATTATATAAATCAATAATTAATTATTCACAAATAATATTACAGAATCACAATAATGACAACCAGACCGTTCCCATGAAAGAAGAGACTTTTCGATAAGGATTTCTCTTTACTGGCGCGCAATTAGGTGACCAAACCTCTCCTTGACAGAACTTTCTAGACATTACCAATAATGTTATCTAATAATATTATTCAAATAATATGAATTATTGATTTGATAATGGGAAATACTGTACCGTGACAATTATTGAAACAATAATATTATAAAATATCTATGCAACAATTATTGAATTAATAAAATAAAATATTGAACAGTAATTACTTTAACAATTATTGAGTTGTGCCTTCTTACGTAAGGATCAATAATTTAACAATACTGTGCAATACCGTGTGCTACTGTGCAACCACGTGTATTATCGTATTTTAACCATTGGGTATTCCAACAGTGTTAATGGTAACGATTACACAGTTATTTATAAAAACTCAAACTTGTCATTTTTTTCATCCGACAGTTATTCTGTTATGGGCCCACACATGGCTGTACCGTCGTACGAATATTCTCCGACAACAAGAATATTTCACGACCAACCGAATATTCCCTGACAAAATAAATATTTTATAACCACTTGCTTAATTTGTAAAATTTGCACATTTCACCCATAACCAAAGTATTATATCAAATTAACTCCTTATTATTTCAATATAATGAATAGAGAAAATTCAATTTTATTTATAATAAGTTGGGGTCTTACAGTGAACTCAACGATCGTAGAGTATAAGGAACACAAGCTCAAGGGGAGCTGAGAGAAATATAGTTTTATCATTCTATCTAAAAGATCGTAGTTCCATTTAGAATAGTACACGTGCCCCACTCAGCGAAAACTAAAAAGGGGAGTTACAAATTCTTTTGAAAATTCATTTGTGTTTTTACTTTTCTGAATTTCAAAAGCCTTCCCTCTCTTTCTCTCTATTTCTCTCGCTCGCTTAAACCCTATTTTACAAAATCAAGCATACTCAGTTAATCTCGGTTCTTTCAGAAAACTTGCAAAAGTAAATGGCATCTTCAACTGTTATCTCCAGCAATCAGCTATGCTTTGATGAGTTCAAAATAGGCAAGCCAAAATTTCATAAAGTTCTCTCTTTGCTAAAGCAAACAGGACTTTAGGAAGCCATAGACACAAGCACGAGGATTTATTCAAAATTAGTAAAAGAGTTCTACAACAATGGAGTTTATGAAGGAGGTGTTCTTTTCACAATGGTAAAAGGTGTATCGATTCGACTCGAAGTTGAAGATATAAACCATTCCTTAGGGTTTAAATCTGAAGGTCTTACTTCTCTGAGCTACATCAACTTTAATGAAGGACTGGAAAGGATGCACCACCAGAAGAACTCAGATTTTAGAGGATACAAGTAAAAGGAATTCCCCCATAAATATGTATTCCTATCTGACATTCTTGGAAAGTGTATTTTGTGCAAAAACTCAGGTCACGATGTTGTCAGTGAAATCTAACAAAAAATAATGACCACATTTGTGTTTAAAATCAACGTCAACTACGGTGCTTTGCTGATGGGAATGGATTGGTAAATGGATTTTCAGTGCCAAGAAGACTAAAGGCCCAAAGGAAATGTTCTACGGAAGATTCATCAGCATAATTCTTCAATCAGCACTGGAAGATAAAATTGGGGACAAAGAAGGTGAAGCGTTCAATACAAATAAGAGGATCACCCAACATCTTTTTGAAAACTGGAAGAAGAATCCAGTAGGAAACTTGAGGTCAATCCAATCTGAGTCCAGTGGAAGAACTGAAGAAGTGAAGAAACCTTCTCTCAAGGGTAATATATATGTTGTGCAAAAAGAGGAAAAAGTAGTGAATCAGGAGTCCTCTGCCCTGATTAGAAAAAGTAAAGGAAAGAGGAAACAGAAAATGATTAATCAGACTGAAGAAGAGCCCCAAGGATCAACAACTGAAGTACTCCAAAGGCCTGATCCTGAAGACTTTTCCTCACGGGAGACTATCCAGAATCTCATTTTTGTATCCGAACAGCCCTTAAAGAAGAAGAAGCAAGCTGAAGTACAAACTGATGAGAGAACACCCCTCTCTAGGTTATTTCTTAAGAAGGGAAAACGCGGCCTACGTTCAACGAAGTCTTCTCTCAATACGATCGTAGAGTACTCAAGTTCACCGATTATAGAGTCCAGACCTATCTACCACAATGACGAAGATGCTGGGATGGCTACTCAGCCTGAGCAAGTGATCATTACTGAATATGAACAGGTTACTGAAGAAGCTGCTAAACCTGAGCCAAGAAGATTAAAGAGAAGGCTGATCAAAAAGGCCAATCTTGAGCTTAAGAAAATAATGCTCAAGATCAAGGAAGAGGAAAGAAGATTAGCATCCCTTGTCCAGGAAGCAGCTGGAAATGAAGAAATAATCATTACAGATGAAGTTCCAAGCTCTCCAAATGATTTCTTAGCTCTAACAAGAATCGTTGAATCAGTTATTGCAGAAATCAATGATGAGATGGTGTTATCAACTGAGGCGGAGCAACCAGAAGCTGCTAAACCAAGTACTGTTCAAATGGAAGAAGTGATGGAAGCTCAGGTTGAGGGGGAGCCCTTAGAAATTCATTTTGAAGCCCCTTCAACCCCCCAAGGAATAGAAGCAAATGTTGAGGAAATAGTGTGACACCCCCAAAATAGGTATACATCACCTATTCTGAGTCGCCAAATACATGCTACAGAAATAACTACAACATCATTACTACAATTGTCATGCAAAATACGACAACACATGAACTGTGAGTTTAAATATAAATATTATCTTCTAAACAATATCCACACTCAAATAAGTCCTCATTCCAATTATCAAAATACTATTGTACAAAATAGTGAGGACTGCTAACACAACTGACTGGAAATATCACTCCATACCCCGATTAGTTCCCGCTATATTCTCGCCTCCTGAGAAAAATGGAACAAAAAGAAAAAGGGTGAGCTCAACTAGCCCAGTAAAAAATATTATGACTAAGATAATATACAACAAATTATCATTAGTCTTCAACAGGGAAAAATATGATAAAATATAATAAACAACAAGTTTTAGATCAACAACTACAGCGGAAACAGCAATCCATTAGAAGAGTCAAGTAGAGAATGAATTCTACAATCTTCTAAGACTTAAAAGTCCACATCAATATTTTATTCCTGTAACAACAATCAATATACATCTTGAATCAAATATTCATCTTTGCACTACATGCCAAATATATTCATTTGTATCACCAGTTGGTCATGTTCATTTAAACACTTGTTTATTTTTACACTACGGGCCAAAGATATTCATCAGTTAATCATTCATCTTTGCACTATAGGCCAAAGATATTCAGTAATATCATCATTTAGGACTGAGGATAATGAAAAATATTTTAAAGAAATGAATCCAGTGAGATAAAAGGACAAAGATTAGGGATTCGTACTTTAGATAATCCAAGTTCAAAACACGGATACAATCAAAGATAATAGCCATAATAGACATCTTGGACAAAGAAGAGAAAATTTTATTTTTCTGTAAATAGTGTCGTATCCGTGAATAGTGTCGTATACATGAATAGTAACCCCGACATAAAAAGGTAGAAATTTCACAATAAAATTCATATCAATATTTCGGCATAATGATATTGAAGGAAATAATATCATTTACGAAAAAAATAGCATCCCTTACCTCAAAATAACAGTACTTCTGATCGGAATATCGGATGTAAAGCTGAAGGAAACTTGCACTGAATAGTAACTCTCAAAGTATCTAAATACTCACAAAAATACGCTCGATAATATAGAGAGAGAAAACTTATGTTTCTTGTGTGATTTTTAATTCTAACCACTACAAGAAAAAGGCCTATATGCGACCAATAATATCAGCGACCGCCTTATTCGGTCGCGAATAATAGTACTAGCGACCGCTATCTGCGATCGCTATGGATTCTAGTCGCTAGGTAATTTTAGTGACTGCATGCGGTCGCTGATCGGTCGCTGATATGATTTTCCCCCCTAAAATTTTGGTGCGAAACCCTGGCGCGGTTTCTTTTGCGACTACTCTCTATCAGCGACCGCCTGGCAGTCGCTGACATGTCCATGTCATTAAAAATCAGCGACCGCATGTGGTCGCTGATGGCGGTCGCTGATGATCTTCAACATATTCAGACTCAGGCGTTCAGTTCGCTCGATTCAACAGAAGAAAAATAAAGAGGGCGATAGAGAAGAGGGAGAAGAGGGAGAAGGGGGCAAAGAGAAGAGGGAGGTCGGTTGGTTCATTATCTTCTCCAAATCAGGGACTAATTTTAGAGGTAAGAGCTACTTTTTAAGTTCTTCTTCTTCTATTTTTGGTTGTTTGTTATGTTTATTCGTTCTTCTCCAAATCAGTATGTTTGCTACGAATTTGTGTTTTAAGAGTTAATTTATTGCAAAGAGTTGAATGAATGAATATGATTTTGGGATTACTAAATTTGGGATTACTGAAGTTGGGATTACTGAAATTTATAGCTTCTTATTGAAATTGGGAATATACTGAAATTGTTGCAAAGAGTATTATGAGATTACTAAAATTTTTAGGTTAAATTATTTTTAGGGTTAATATGCGTTTTAATATGAGATTATGTGAAGTTGGATAATTTATGCATCCCAAATATTATATTAAATTGAATATATTAATATGTAATATTATAAAAAGAATTTATGGAAATAATAACAATAGTACAAAAATGGCACAAATTCTATACAACTAGCTTCTTCACTCTAGCTGGCATCCGTCATTGGGCAATCCCCACGTCTGAACCTGAGTGGAAATAATCACAGAATACTAAAAATTCAAAAAAAAACTTTAAAGCAGCAATCTCCATTCGTCTATAAAATGTGCAAGATTTGACAAAGAGGTGAAAGAATTTCTAGCAATAGCGAAATGGCTGCAAAATAATTTCTAGAAAAATCAACAGCGGTTCACAGCGACAAATAACAACTATGTATTGCAATAAACTTGTACTCATCTACATAACAACTCAAAGTCGACGTAAACATTCGACTCGTGTTCCATCTTCATACGATAGATCATGGGACAGGTCTAAGATATGGTTTGCCAAAATTTTAACTTAAAGCCATCAATAACGTGAAAAGATACCATGAGTGACCCATATAGACAAATTCAGGCTATCATATAAAATCGGGAGTCACTTAATATGCTAAACTATGGAACTGCATAACTATAAATGTCAACGACTCAACAATCACTTACAAATTACTAGGAAGCACAAAAATTGGGTTTATTGTTTTCTACTAAAGAAAAAATCTATAGAGTACTACCAAAAAGATTTCTAATGAAATAACAATTCTAAATAACTATGATCGGTCCAGCTAGTCATAGGTTTAACATTCAAGTATCAAAAAACTACTAAGGACATGTGTACCTTTAAGAAACAAAAAGAATGTTTAATATAAAAAATGAAAATTTGACGTTGCGTATCAATTGTTGCTAAAATTTGAATTTTTTACTACTTTAATTTGCATTCAATCGTTATTGTTTTGGTCTTATTGTATTGGAAATTTATATATGTCTCTTGGTTTGTGTCTTGGGTGCTTAGAAATGTCCATATATGCATGCCGTCGTGCATGTGGCTAGTCTATATTTTAGGGGAGACTCTGACGAATTTTTTTTAAGTAATTCTTAGTAAATTGGTTTATGTTTATATAGAGAGCCTGGGTGCTGCTTATCAATTGGATATAAATATATTGTTGATCCACTAGAGCCTATTAAGGGGCTGTTGGAGCTGATGGGCTAGGCTTGGGGCCGCGAGGCCACACGAGGCCACACCAAGCTTAGCCAGGCCTCACGGGGCCAGGCCAAGTTTGGTTGTCAGCATGGTAAGCTATTAGGGGGCTGTTAAGCCAAAATAAGTAGTGCTAGGGAACTGTTAGTGCAACAGAGAAGGTAACTAGACACACTTGGTCAATAAAGAGACTGTTTTGGCTATAACAGAAAAATAAGGGTATTTAACACTTATGTATACAAGAATAAAGCTACAAAATGTTATAGAAGCTATAAATTTCGCCGACAAATTGTTACTATCCCAAAACATAAAAGATTATAGAAAAGGACCGTGAGGGGTATAATCTTAAAACATGTTAGCCGAGGCCTTAGATGGACTCTTCAATTCTTGGCGTGAAGCCTTAGATGGTGGTAGTTTTCTTAAGAAAAAATATTTCAATCCATCTGAATACCAACCAAATATGTATTACTAATATAAAGCTAGCATGAATGAAATACCTTATGTATTCACTTACGATTAACAATAAAAATAAATTTAAAGCAAATTAAAATAAAATAACATGATATAATATAGCTATTAAACTAAGTAGTATTTACTTAGTTTCTCATACTAAGTAAAGTTTCATTTAAAGTTTCTCATACCTTACGTATTCATATGGTTACAACTATGCTCAAGTCATATTCTTACAAGTATGCTGAAATGTTAATCATATGCTTACAAGTATGCTCAAGTCATATGGTTACAAGTATGCTCAAGTCATATGATTAATAAGCTCATGTTGTCTGTAGTAGGTACCGTGGAATCATGGACCTCTATTCAGACCATAGTTGAATGGCACGACGAAAGTCAAGCGCCCAGATAGGTGCTACAGCTGAATTTAGAGCTGGTTGCCAAGTGTTTTTGGAGCATGCGTATAGTCAACCGGAATGTATGAATGGTAAGTCGCAGATACAATGTCCATGTTTGAAGTGTAAGAATGTAAATTATATGAACAGAGACGTGGTAAACTATCATTTACTTGTTTCTGGGTTCATGAAAAATTACGAAGAATGCTAGTGGGCACATGGGCAGAGAAGAGACGGTGGCATCACAGAAGTACATAATTCGGGTAGTAGTACTCATCGAATGAATGAAATGGTTCATGATATTGTAGGGCCAGATTTTGATTTTGAACAAGGCAGAAAGTAACTTAGGAATTATGATGCCAAAGACTTCTTTAAGTTGTTAGACGAGGGTAGCGAGCTATTGTGGCATGGTTGCACCAAACACAGTACATTGTCTGCAGTGGCGACATTACTTAACATCAAGGTTGATCACAACATGAGCCATAAGTGTTTTGAGTTGCTCTTGAAGGCCATTAAGAGTATGTTTCCTGACGGTGAGAAATTACCTGGTAACTATTATTTTTGTAAGAAAATGGTAAAGAAGTTGGGTCTTGGATACCAAAAGATCGATGCATGTCCCAACGATTGCATGTTATTTTATAAGGAAAATGAACAGATGACAAGGTGCACGTTTTGCAGTCATGATCGGTTTAGGCCAAATAAAGAGGGTGTGACTACAAAAAAATCATGTATACCGTTTAAGATTCTAAGGTATTTTCCAATAACACATCGGCTAAAAAGATTGTACATGTCTTCAAGAACAGCTGAACATATGAGTTGGCATGCGAAATCTCCAGCTAAATATGGAGAACTAAATCATCCCGCAGATGGGCAGGCTTGGAAAGATTTCAACTTAGCACATCCTAGGTTTGCATTGGAACCTAGAAATGTGAGGCTTGGATTGTCCACCGTTGGTTTCAATCTGTTTGGCCACTCAGCTATTCCGTACTCATGTTGGGATGTGATTGTTACTCCGTACAACTTGCCTCCTTGGATGTGTATGAAACAGCCATACTTGTTTCTTTCACTCGTGGTTCCTGGTCCTAAGAGTCCTGGAAAAAACTTAGATGTTTACTTGAGACCTCTTATAGACGAGTTGAAGGTATTATGGGAGGATGGAGTACAGACTTGGGATGTTGCAACGAAAAAAAATTTCAACCTTAGGGCAGCGGTTATGTGGACTATAAGTGACTTCCCAGCTTATGGTATGTTAGCTGGATGGAGTACACATGGGAAGTTGGCTTGTCCGTATTGTATGGAGCATACAAAGTCGTTTAATCTATCAAAAGGTCGAAAGCCTTCCTATTTTGACTGTCATCGTCGGTTCTTACCGGTAGATCACCCGTTTCGAAGAAATAGAGAACACTTCAGGAAAGGGAAAGTAGACAATGATATGCCTGCACCGCGATGGTCAAGAACGGAGATGCGAGATCGTGTGATGAGATTGCCGGTTATCCCATTTGGTAAGATTGATGCCACAAACATAATCAATGGGTTTGGCGAATCTCATAACTGGGTTTGGAGAAGCATCTTTTGGGAACTCCCTTATTGGTCTACAAATTTGATTCGTCATAATCTAGATGTGATGCATATTGAGAAGAATGTGTTTGACAATGTGTTTAACACTGTGACGCCCCCAAAATTAGGTATACATCACCCATCTTGGGTTGTCAGATACATAGTACAGAATACAAATACAACTTACTAATACAACTGTCGTGTACAATACGACAAAACATAAACTGTGAGTTTGAATACAAATATTATCTTCTAGAGAGTATTCATACTCAAAAGGAGTCCTCATTACATTTATTAACACACCATTACATAGAATAGTGAGGACTACTAACTAATACTATCATTCGGACCATCACTCTGTTCCCCGACTTGCCCCAGCTACGTTCTCATTTCCTGAAGAGAACAGTGAAAGAAAGGGTGAGCTCAACTAGCCCAGTAAGAAATATTATGACTAAGATAATGCAGAATAAATTATCATTAGCCTTCAACAATGTTAAACTGATAAAATATAATAGACATCAAGTTTAACTGTAGTGGAACAAGCAATCCATTAAAAGAGTCAAGTAGAAAATAAACTCTACTATCTTTTATGATTTAAAAGATTTTCCAACACTGTGATCACTGAGACTCAGCTTAATAAAATAATCCATATCATCGAATCACCCCTGCACTACGGCCAAGGATATTCGTATATTCATTAATGGTCATGATCATGCCAACAACTGTCCATCAATGCACTACGGGCCAATGATGACTTTTACCACATCATTTGTAACATTACGGTCATGATTATACCGAATAATTTCTGGTCATAATCATACCAAGTCCATCTATGCACTACATGCCACAGATGACTTTTAACATTTTATAAACATGAGGATGATGACAATGATATAAGAATTCAATAAAACAAGTTCAAGAATTAATTTATCCAAGAATTAACAACGTCCAAATTGTCAACATGATACTGCTTTGTGGAGTAAAATTCAAGAATACTTAGAAGAATATTTTCATGAAAAGATACTGGATGAAACGCAATTATCAAGGATATTCCACAAATTTCATGGAGTATAGAAGTCAAAACTTAACCAATTGAGTACAATAAAGAATGGAATAACAAAAGAAATCACCATGCATGCGATAGACCGCACAAACAGGTTATTCCAACAGAATAATAAATAATAGAACCAGGTCTGGCGTAAACGCACAGACAGGATATTCCGACAGAATAATAAATAATGGAACCAGGTCCGGTGTAAAACACACAGACAGGATGTTCCAACAGAATAATAATAAAAACGGAACCAGGTCCGGTGTAAAACACACAGACAGGATGTTCCAACAGAATAATATAAAAATGGAACCAGGTCCGGTGTAAAACACACAGACAGGATGTTCCAACAGAATAATAGAAGAATGTCACCAAGTATAGTGTAGACCACGTATACAGGTTATTCCAACAGAATAATAAGAAATGGAATAACAACAGTTCTCTTCATGAATAAGAAAGAATAACACCCCTTACCGTTTTAAAGAAGAACTGAAATAAGGAAGTAGTTAAGTAGCAGAATACTCTTCTTCTCTCTCTCTCTATAGTTTCTCTCTCTAGAGTTCAGTGAATTCGTAAGAAATAATGAAAGAATGAGCTTCTATTTATAGGAGAATAGAAAAGCACTGTGTAAGGATTTTCTCTCAGACGAAATAATTCAACAATCTTACTGATATCATACGCAACCTTTAATTTCAAGATTTCAAACCTTCCACCAATGAAAGCCAACAAGACAAATATAATTAATATATATATATATATATAATAACCCACGTGTCTAAACATATAATACTAATTCCTTTTCTTTAAAAAAACCATTCCACTTCTCCACCCCATTTCCATCCGTTAACAATTATCAAGATTTTCTCCCCACCCATTTTTTTCTTCCAACGTGGGCCCCACGTGTCCCCCTCCCCTCAACATCTCATAATCACAAGTGGTCCCATTATAATTATAGATAATTTAAAAAAATGGATAAATAAGAATCCAAATAATAAACAAAACTGAGTGACTTCTCACATAAGCATTAATAATCAATACCGTGTGCTACTATGCAACCACGCGTATTACTGTACTTTTACTACCGAGTAGTTCAACAGTATCAACGGTAAAACTTCCGCCGTTATTTTTAATAAAATATTTTTATCGTTTTCTCAATCCGACAATAATTCCGTTGTGGGGTCCACCAATGATTGTGCCGTTGTACGAATATTCTCTGTTAAAACGAATATTCTCCGACCAATCGAATATTATATAACAACTTGCGTACTTTGTAAAATTTATAAATATTACCCATAACTATAACATTATATCAAATTAACTCCATAATATTAAAAAAATGATATTTATAGAAAATTCATCTTTATTTATAAAAATTGGGGTCTTACAAACACTGTGATGAATGTTACAGGGAAGACAAAAGATAACGATAAGGCACGTTTGGACATGAAAGATATTTGTAAGCGTCCTGGATTAGAACTTTATGAATCTTCTAATGGTAAGATTATCAAACCGCATGCAAGGTACACATTGTCTAAAAAGCAAGTTGAAGATGTGTGCACATGGGTTAAGTCTCTGAAACTACCAGATAGATATGCGTCAAACATTATAAGGTGTGTTACGGGTAGGAAATTGTAAGGGATGAAGAGTCATGACTGTCATGTGTTCATGGAGAGACTCATGCCTATAGCATTTAGGGATCAGCTTGATAAACCAATATGGGATTCCTTGACGGATCTTAGTCGTTTCTTCAAAGACTTATGTTCAAAATCATTAAATGAGAAGGAAATGTCTGTACTTGAGAAGAACGTCATAGAAATCACGTGTAAACTAGAAAAAATATTCCCACTTGGTTTTTTTAACTCCATGGAGCATTTGCAAATCCATCTTCCCTATGAAGCTCGTGTTGGGGGGGCATTTCAATATAGATGGATGTACCCTTTTTAGAGGGTGATGGGAAACCTTAAGAGAAAGGTGAAGAATAGAGCTTATGTCGAGGGGTCGATATGTGAGGCATACAGTTTCTATGAGATATCTACATTTGTCTCAGATTATTTTCTAGACGAAGTCTTGACAAAGGCCAATCGAGTATCGAGATATGATGATGGGTCAAATGTTGAACTAAATGGTCGGCTCTCTGTATTTGGTCTATCGGGTCGTGCTTATGGAAAAGGGAGGCGCATACTCCTCTCTGAGCAAGAATTACATGCTGCATATACTTACATTCTTCTCAATTGCGAGGAGATTGACGAATTTGTGAGGTACACATGTAAACATGATAATTTATCTTGTAAGTTAAAAATTTATTCCAATATTTTAATGTTTATAACATGGTATAGATTGTACGATGACGAGTTAAAAGTGAAGCATCCCGGCATAACTGATAAAGATATTCAAATCAATCGTGATAAAAAATTTGCACTTTGGCTAAAGGACAAAGTAAGTTCAATTTCTTAAGCACAACATATATATATATATATATATATATATATATATATATATATATATATACTCCATATTAACTATGACTTCATTTAATAAGATGGAGTTTTTGTAGGCTTTAACTGAGGGATCAACGATTCCGGCTAATATACAAGTCCTAGCTATGGGACCAGACAGGGACCAAGTCAGCCGCAATGGTTACAAAATAAATGGTTGTGAATTTCATACAAAGGCATATGGGCGCGGTAAGAGAACAACGAACTATGGAGTGTGTGTCCAAGGAGATTGTTACAATGAGCTTGGTCTTGCCTTTTATGGGGAGTTAGAGGAAATCGTAGAGTTTTCGTACAGGGGCACATACGGGGGTCATATTAACTTGTTCAAGTGTCGTTGGTTTGATTCAGAAAAAGGGATATGTGTTGACAGACATGGAATCGTCGATATTGGCCTCCATAGGTCGGCTTACTCCAACGAACCATTTGTTTTACCAACTCAAACAGTACAAGTATACTACACTCCTAGTCCTGTTAGGAAAAGGGATAGACCGCCTACAGATTGGTAAGTTGTAATTCATACTCCTGCGCACAGTCGTGTCCAAGTAATAGACGGGGATTTCTACCAAGAGGAGATGCTTCATAGACCTCCTATAATAAATATAGAGGACAACAATGATATAGAGGACAACAATGATGTACTCTAGTTAGAGGGTGGAGGTGAACCTGATGAATTGGATCCCGAGACAGTTATTGTGCCAGATGACAGTGATACTTAGGAAGAGTTATTGACTGACACTGACACAGAATCTAAAGAAGAAGATGGTTATGAATCTCCGACACTTGTACAAAATGATTCTGACTCAGACAACGATTTTCATTAAAATGTATGTTTAGTTTTAATTGTATTACAATGAATTACATATAGGAATGTTTTTTATATCCTTAACATGGTTATGTACCTTTCATTTATAGTTGTCGTAGTTAACTATTTCATACAATTAATTGTCATTATTGTCCTTTTATATAAAATGTATGTTTAGTTTTAATTGTATTACATACAATTACATATGTACATGTTCTCTATATCCTTGATGCGTTTATGTAACTTTCATTTATAACTCATACTAACATCCTAAATTTTTTATTTATAGAAGTCTTCTGAACCTGCAGCACGAAAGCGCGGGTTGGGTCGAGGCCCTAATCAAGTGCCGAAGGCCCCGGCTAATCCGGATGATCGCATTCTTATACAGATCCGTCCTCCTCCAGAAAGCACGTAAGTTAAACATCTTGTATATATAAGGGTTTAATATTTCCATTGTTATAAATATATATGACTGTAAATTATTGTATATTGTAGTGATTTTTAAGATAGTAAAATTGTGAAGTGCATTTCACAATTATGCTTACAGAACTGGCCTACGCCAGTGATTACATGGGCGAGCACACCTCTCGCCCATAAGGATGCAGTTTGGGCTAAATTTCAGGTATATTTTTTTTATCACTCTGATAGATAATACATAGTTAATCAAATAATATTGTTTAGTAATGTTGGATTATGGTAATATAATATAATAGTTTTAATATTATTATTGTTGTTTTATTTGCAGAAGCGGTATAGATGGGGCGATGCACATGCATCAATTATTCAGACACTGTTCTGGCAGAAGTGCGCCATCCGAACTAAAGATAATCTGAACAAGGAATGACAAAAAGCCCTGCACAATGCTAAGATTAACCATCCAGGATAGGGTGAGCAGTATATGCATGAGCATAGTCCCTGGTGGTGTGCACATCCCATATGGGTGCAGATGTGTGACCAGTGGAGAGCAGAGAGTTGGGTCAAGAGACGCAAGACTGCCGCCTTGAACAGATCCTCAGGTGTATCTGAAGGCGAAAAGGTAAAAGGCATGTACAAGGGCGGCAGTATATCACAGCTGCAGCATTTGCTACTAGGGTACGTATGTATAGCAAGCTTATTGGCTTAGCTATTTGTTTTTATGTTTACAGTCATGTTTTGTAGCTAAAATATCATATGTTTACATATTAATATGATAACATGAACTGTAGGAGTCTGAGTCTTAAGGTCAACCTATCAATTGTTTGGATGTGTATGTGACCACCCGTGATGGTCTGCCTGATGCTGTTCAGATAGCGGTAATAAGTTAACTTTATACTAATATGTTGTTTATAAATTGTGACGATCTTTTTAACATTTTTTATTTATTTTTAACTATTTAATTGTTGACCTTCTGACAGGACACTTATAAGGGCTTAATGAACGAGCGCTATCCTGAAGGCACCTCGCGTCCGTCAATTGATTAAGAATTATGGGAGAGGGCGTCCGTCGTGAAGAAAAACTATGTTAAAGGCCAAGGACAAAAACGACGCCCGACCATCAGTGGCACAGGCAGCTCTGCTACCCAATCTACACAGTCATCAGGTCATCCATCCTATCATACTCCTGCTGACTGTGTGAGAGCGATCTGCCAGAATCGTGATCTTCTTCGTATACTGGACGGGCATCAGCATTCTCTTAGTCCTGATGAGTTGGCGGAGGCAGTGGCGGCAGCAGCAGCATCACAGCATCAGGGTGGCGACCAGGTATATATATATCGATATTGTTTAGATTTTAATTCCCAAGTCATAGTAGTATCAACACATGTAACATATATGTTTTATTCTTTTGTTAATTACAGGGTACTTATTTGGATGATCCATGAAGAGCTAGACCAGTCATATATGTTAGATTTTTAAAGCTTTGCTAGACTTGTTTTTTAGATTTTTAAAGCCTTATACTCTTTTAGATTGATTCTTTGGACAATTGTATTGGTTTACGATTATATTATATGGATGTTTACGATTGTATTATGTTGGTTTACGATGGATGTTTATCATATAGTAGTTATTATGGATAAATGTTTATCATATGGTAGTTATCATGGATGGATGCTTATATATACTGCTGTGTGTTGGGATAGAAAGCAGGTACAAAGCAGGTTATTTTTGGGAAATCAATAAAATAGGAAAAATATTTTAAAAAAACAAAGAACAGCAACCGCAGGCGGTCGCTAAAACTGAAACGCAGTCGCTGATAGCTATGTTGAAACTAGCGACGGATTCGGTCATTATTGTCGGTCGCTGACACGTGTGCCACATCACAGCTGACAAATGACTCAGCATGAGTCATAATAGCGATGGATTCGGTCGCTAAACGTGGTCGCTGATAAGTCGGTCGCTATTGTTGGTCGCTAATGCCCGTCCAGCGACCAGATTATCTGCGACGACTATCAGCGACCGCAGTCGGTCGCGGATACTCAGCTGCGACCATATGTGGCCGCTGATATGCGGTCGCTGATAAGTCTTTTGTTGTAGTGAACCTAAGCGCCTATTTATAGGAAAATGCTAGAACGCCAAAGTAGACTAAATAATAAAATAATAATTTTTTTCTTTTCTACGCATTCCATTTTGGAAAGCCATCAACCCATCACATTTGAAAAAAAATTCCAGCACATGATTTCATAAAAAACAAAAGTGGGTCCCACCCATAATTTTAATAAAAACATTTAATTTCTGAAACTTCAATAATTCATAATAAATAGCCCTTTTTTTAGAAAAATACGAATTTTATGTCCATTCCATAGGAAATAAAATTCTCTACAACTTTGTAGCTTTAAGTTTCTCCAAATTCCAAATAGAAAATGTCCGAAATCCATATACGAACGCTTTTTAATACCTCCATTCCAACAAAATACTGATAAAATACCTCAGCATTAATTCTTTCATTTATATCCACATAAAATAAATATATCCACCATTTATATCCAAATAAAATAAATATTTTCTTATCATATAAATTAATAATTAATTATTTATAAATAATATTACAGAATCACAATTATGATAACCATGTAACGTTCTCAGGAAAAAGGGGGCTTTCCGATAAGGATTTCTCCTTACTGGCGCGCAATTAGGTGACCAAACCTCTCCTTAGACAGAACTTCCTTAGACATTGTCAATAATGCTATCTAATAATATTATTCAAATAATATAAATTATTGATCTGATAATGGAAAATATTGTGCAGTGACAATTATTGAAACAACAATAATATAAAATATCAACGTAGCAATTATTGAACCAATAAAATAAAATATTAAACAGTAATTACTGTAACAATTATTGAGTAATGTCTTCTTACGTAAGAATCAATAATCCAACAATACTGTGCAACCACGCGTATTACTGTATTTTAACCACCAGGTATTCCAACAGTGTTAACGGTAACTACTACGCCGTTATTTGTAAAAACTCAAACATGTTATTTTCTTCATCCGACCATTTTCTGTTATGGGACCCACAAATGGCTGCACCATCGTACGAAAATTCCCCGACAGCAAGAATATTTCACGACCAAACGAATATTCCCCGACAACAATGAATATTTTATAACCACTTGCTTATTTTGCAAAATTTACACATTTCACCCATAACCAAAGCATTATATCAAATTAACACCTTATTATTTAAAAATAATAATTAGAGAAAATTTGATTTTATTTATGAATAAGTTGGAGTCTTACAACCTCCCCTCATGAAATTTCGTCCTCGAAATTGACATACGTACCTGGTGTTTCGAAAAGGTGAGGGTACCTCGATTTTATTTCTGATTCCAACTCCCAAGTCATTTCCTTAATAGCATGGTTCCTCCACAAAACCTTAACTTGTGGTATAACCTTGGTGTGCAGGACATGCTCTTTCCTATCTAAGATCTTAATAGGTACATCCTCGTACGTTAAATCTTCAGCTATCTCGTCTGGTTCTAACTCAATAATGTGGTTTGGCTCTTTCACATATTTACGAAGCATAGATATGTGAAAAATATTATGAACACGAGACATACTTAGAGGTAATGCGAGTCTATAGGTCATATTTCCTATTCGGTCAAGAATCTCAAATGGACCAACAAATCGTGGATTGAGATTTTCTCTTTTCCCGAATCTTGTAACTCCCTTCTATAGAGCAATATGTAACAATACACGATCCCCAATATTAAATTTCACGTCTTTCCGATGAAGATCCGCATAACTCTTTTGTCGATCCTATGCCGTTTGTATACGTTGTCAGATCATTTGGATCTTCTCTATAGTCATACGTACCAATTCTGGTCCCAACAATGTTGCTTCATCCACATCGTCCCGACATACTGGAGAACGACATTTTCTTCCATACAACGCCGTGAATGGAGCCATGCCTATACTTGCTTGATAACTGTTGTTGTAGGAGAATTCTACCAATGGTAAATACTTATCCCAACTCCCTTTAAAATCTAGGACACAGAGTCTTAATAGATTTTCAAGAGTTTGAATAGTCCTTTCTGGTTGCCTGTCTGTTTGATGATGGTATGCCGAACTGAATCGTAAATCCGTGCCCATAGCTTTCTATAAGCTAACCCAAAATCGTGAAGTGAATCTTGGGTCACGATCCGAAACTATGGATACTGGCATACCATGCAATCTCACAATCTCATTCACGTACATACGAGTAAAACGTTCAAGGGAAAAAGTCTCCCGTATAGGCAAGAAATAAGCAGACTTGGTTAATCTATCAATAATGACCCAAATCGCATCTATGCCTTGAGAAACCTTGGGAAGACCTGTAACGAAATCTATTGTAATGTGTTCCCACTTCCATTTCAGAATCTCAAGTGGTTGCAATGGACCCTTTGGCACTTGATGCTCCGCCTTTACACGTTGACAAGTTAAACACCTCGTGATAAACTCTGCGATTTCTCTCCTCATATTGCTCCCCCAAAATGTATGTCAAAGATCATGATATATTTAGGTACTCCCAGGATGGATTACAAACGGTGTGTTGTGTGCCTCCACCATGATTCTATGCTTCAAGTAAGAATCGTTAGGAACACAAGGTCTGGAGTTGACTCGAAGTATTCCTTCTTCATCGATTCTTGCTTCTGGAATAACACCTTCTTGCACTATCTTCTTCATACGCATCAGCTCCAGGTCCGTAGCTTGAGCAGCTTTAACTTTATCGATTAAAGTCGGTTCTACTCGTATGTTTGATATCATCACGTGGGTACTTGGAGTCTTTAACTCTATCTATATCCTTCGCAAGTCATACAAAATGGGCCTTTGCGTTGACAATATCGCACTCATACCCGCATATGATTTTCTACTCAATGCGTCAGCTACTACGTTCGCTTTTCCAGGATGGTATTGGATGGTATGATCATAATCTTTCAACAGCTCAAGCCAATGTCGTTGCCGCATGTTGAGTTCCTTATGGGTGAAGAAATATTTAAGGCTCTTATGATCCGTATAAATCTCCACTTTCTTCCCATACAGGTAGTGTCTCCAGATTTTCAAAGCAAAAATAATTGTTGCCAACTCTAGATCATGAGTAGGATAATTCCTCTCATATTCTTTCGGTTGTCGCGAGGCACATGCTACGACTTTCCCATGTTGCATGAGAACACACCCTAACCGTTTTCCTGAAGCATCGTTGTGGATAATAAATCCATCCGAACCAGATGGTATTGTCAGAACAGGTGCCGAAATGAGTCTCCTTTAGAGCTCTTGGAAACTTTTATCGCATTACTTGCTCCATAAAAATTTTGTATCTTTCCGAGTCAATTGAGTTAACGGAGTAGCGATTCTAGAAAATCCTTCCACGAATCTCCGATAATAACCAGCTAAGCCCAGAAAGCTACGTACTTCAATCACTGACTTCGGTTGCTCCCAACTTTGTATTGCTTCTATATTCGCCGGGTCAACAGATACTCCATGTTTTGACACCACGTGCCCAAGGAATGCTACTTCCTCAAGACAGAACTCACATTTCTTCAGCTTGGCATATAGCTTGTTGTCATGAAGTCTTTGCAGTACCAGCTTCAAATGGTGCTCATGATCTTCACAGCTTTTGGAATAGATGAGGATGTCATCTATAAAGACAACAACGAACTGATCCAAATATTCCTTGAACACACGGTTCATCATATCCATAAAAGTAGTAGGAGCACTAGTCAATCCAAAAGACATGACTAAGAATTCATAATGCCCGTACCAAGTTCTGAAGGCAGTCTTCGGAATATCCTCAGTTTTAATCTTCAGTTGATGATATCCAGAACGAAGATCGATCTTTGAAAAGAATTGTGCTCCTTGCAACTGGTCGAATAGGTCATCAATGCGAGGTAGCGGATACCTATTCTTAATGGTGACATGGTTTAATTTTTGGTAGTTAATACAAAGTCGCATACTCCCGTCTTTCTTCTTTACGAATAAAACAGGAGCACCCCAAGGAGATGTTCTAGGACGAATGAAACCGATATCTAACAACTCCTATAGTTGGACCTTTAACTCTGGAATTTCAATAGGAGCCATTCGATATGGGGTTTTAGAAATGGGCTTTGTACCAGGTTCAAGGTCAATAAAGAATTTAACTTCACGTTCTGGGGGTAGACCTGGAAGTTCTTCAGGAAATACGTCAGAAAATTCACTAACAATAGAAATATTATTCAAACCTGACGTGTTTTTGTTCAAGTCCGTGACATGGGCTAAGAAAGCTTGACATCCGTTTTTCAATAAACGAATAGCTTTATGGCTTGATCAGTGATTGACTTTAGTGGTTTGGTTGCTTGAATTCGCATAACATGTTGGTTAGGAATATGAAAACTAACAACCTTACGAAGATAATCAATTTGGCATAATGAATAGTTAACCAATCAATCCCTAAAACTACATCAAATGCAAGTATTTTTAAAGAAATAAGATCGACAGGTAATGTGATGGTACCAACTTGAATCAAGCAAGATTTATAAACAGTAGATGTAATGAAAGTTTCTCCTAACGTAGTCTCAACAAATAAGTTAAAGTCTAATTTATCCGGAGTCAAGTTCAAACATTGAGCACAAGCAGGAGAGATAAAAGAATCGGTAAAATCGGTATCTAATAAGGTATAAAATTCGTAAGAGTTTATGATTAGCTTACTCGTGATCACCTCTTTCGGGTTCCTCGCGTTTTGATCAGTCACGATAAACGCTCTTCTAGGAACCGCTGACTTTGACTTGTTCGAAACAGGCTTCAGAGTCACCATTCCCGCTGGACTTAGTTTCGCTACAAGATAATCTCTAGCTATATGACCTTCCTTTCCACAGTTATAACACACCTTGGATTGTTGTGGGCAGTTTGGACTGATATGTCCCTCTTTCCCGTATTTGTAACAAACGACCGGCGATCGTTCTCCTCCCCTAGAAATAGTTGATGTTTGTGTTGACGTCTTCATGTTATCATTGTTGTACCTTCTCTTTTTGAAATCTCCCCCAGACTCGCTTCTTCAACTATTATGGGCACGATTACCACCAGAGTGGTTGCCGCTTTTATCCGAATATTTTTCTCCCCTCTAGTTTTCATTGCTCCGATGACCGCTGCCATCGGTATGACCCTGGTCATGGTCCCTCGGTTGAACATACTCATTATCTCACTCTAATAATTGAGCCCTGTTTACAACATCTGAATATAAAGAAAATTTATGAGAGATAAAATATTGCCGAATCTCGAGTTTTAGACCTCTCAAAAACATCCGTGTCATTCGTTCCTGATTCTCTACCAAATGAGGTGCAAACCTGGATAACTCTGCGAACTTTGCCTCGTACTGGGACACCGTCATGTTGTTTTATTCCAGACTGATAAATTCTACCTCCTTCATATGACGAATAGTTTTAGGAAAGTACTTATCATTGAACAGTTTCTGAAATGTTTCCCAAGACATGTTGAGTACGGAAGGCTGGGTACGCTTCACAGATTCCCACCAGTAATCTGCCTCACCACGGAACATAAAGGTGGCGAATGGAACCTTCTGTTCCTCCGTGCATCCCAAGACATTAAATATCTTGGTAATTTGTTTAAACCACGTCTCCGCCTTGATTGGATTCGGCTTTCCCGTAAATTCTGGTGGTCCCAACTCTTTGAACTGCTTAGTTGTGACAAGTCGTGCATTGCTATCATTTCCACCCGTATTTTGTACACGAGTCTCCCTCGTCTGATTTTGCATGAACTGTAAAAAGCTTCTAAACATTCCATCATTCATCGTTTGTTCGGTAGTGTTGTTTACAGGAGGAATATTACCTTTCTGTTGCACGTTTCCCTGGGTGGTGATTAAGGGTGTCTCCATGGTCTCATTCACTCCATTGTTAACATTCTCAGCTGTCCTTCTCAAATACTGCCATAAAACAAGGGTTACTTAAAGAAATTATCATACCACATAATACCATTATATTATGACCGACCAACAAATAAGATTAGGTAGGACACACTAGCGAAGGATTTACTCGTCACTCCCCTCCTAGTTCTATTCCCCAATCTCCGCGAGAGACCATATCCCTAAGCTCTGATACCAACTGTGACGCCCCCAAAATAGGTATCCATCACCTATTCTGAGTCGCCAAATACATGGTACAGAAACAACTACAACATTATTACTACAATTGTCGTGCAAAATACGACAACACATGAACTGTGAGTTTAAATACAAATATTATCTTTTAGACAATATCCATACTCAAATAAATCCTCATTACAATTATTGAAATACTATTTTACAAAATAGTGAGGACTGCTAACACAACTGACTGGAAATATCACTCCACACCCCGACTAGTTCTCGCTATATTCTCGCCTCTTAAGAAAAATGGAACAAAAAAAAGGGTGAGCTCAACTAGCCCAGTAAAAAATATTATGACTAAGATAATATACAACAAATTATCATTAGTCTTTAATAGGGAAAAATCTGATAAAATATAATAGACAACAAGTTTTAGATCAACAACTGCAGCGGAAACAGCAATCTATTAGAAGAGTCGAGTAGAGAATGAATTCTACTATCTTCTAAGATTTAAAAGTCCATCATCAATATTTTATCCCTGTAACAACAATCAATATACATCTTAAATTAAATATTAATCTTTGCATTACATGCCAAATATATTCATTTGTATCACTAGTTGGTCATGTTCATCTAAATACCTGTTCATCTTTGCACTATAGGCCAAAGATATTCATCTGTTAAGCATTCATCTTTGCACTACAGGCCAAAGATATTCAGTAATATCATCATTTAGGACTGTGAAAAATATTTTAAAGAAATGAATTCAATGAGATAAAAGGACAAAGATTAGGGATTCGTACTTTAGATAATCCAAGTTAAAAAATGCTCCATGATATATCATAGTGGAGTAAAATTCAAGAATGAAGATCAAAACATGGATACAATAAAAGATTGTAACCATAATAGACATCTTGGACAAAGAAGAGAAAATTTTATTTTTCTGTGAATAGTGTTGTATTCGTGAATAGTGTCGTATACGTGAATACTGTCGTATACGTAAATAGTAACCCCGACACAAAAAGGTAGAAATTTCACAATAAAATTCATATCAATATTTCGGCATAATGATATTGAAGGAAATAATATCATTTACGAAGAAAATAACATCCCTTACCTCAAAATAACAGTACTTGTGATAGGAATATCGGATGTAAAGCAGAAGGAAACTTACACTGAATAGTAACTCTCAAAGTATCTAAATACTCACAAAAATAAGCTCGATAATATAGAAAGAGAAAACTTATGTTTCTGGTGTGATTTTCAATTCTAACCTAAATGCCTATTTATAGGAAAATACTAGAACGCCAAAGTAGACTAAATAATAAAATAATATTTTTTTTCTTTTCTACGCATCCCATTTTGGAAAGCCATCAGCCCATCACATTTGAAAAAAATTTCCAGCACATGTTTTTATAAAAAAAAAAGTGGGTCCCACCCATAATTTTAATAAAAATATTTAATTTCCAAAACTTCAATAATTCATAATAAATAGCTATTTTTCAGAAAAATACGAATTTAATGTACATTCCATAGGAAATCGAATTCTCTACAACTTTGTAGCTTTAAGTTTTTTTAAATTCCAAACCGAAAATGTCCGAAATCCATATACGGACGATTTTTAATACCTCCATTCTAACAAAATACTGATAAAACACCTCAGCATTAATTTCTTCATTTATATCCATATAAAATAAATATATCCATCGTTTATATCCACATAAAATAAATATTTCCTTATCATATAAATTAATAATTAATTATTCACAAATAATATTACAGAATCACAATTATGACAATCAGGTCGTTCCCAGGAAAGAGGGGGCTTTCCGATAAGGATTTTTCCTTACTGGCGCGCAATTAAGTGACCAAATCTCTCCTTAGACAGAACTTTCTTAGACATTATCAATAATGTTACCTAATAATATTATTCAAATAATATGAATTATTGATCTGATAATGGAAAATATTGTGCAGTTACAATTATTGAAACAACAATAATATAAAATATCAACGTAACAATTATTGAACTAATAAAATAAAATATTGAAAAGTAATTACTGTAACAATTATTGAGTAGTGTCTTCTTACGTAATAATTAATAATCCAACAAATACTGTGCAATACCGTTTGCTACTGTGCAACCACGCGTATTACTATATTTTAACCATCAGGTATTCCAACAGTGTTAACGGTAACTACTACGCCGTTATTTGTAAAAACTCAAACTTGTCCTTTTCTTCATCCCACCATTTTCTGTTATGGGGCCCACAAATAGATGCGCCATTGTACGAATATTTCCCGACAGCAAGAATATTTCACGACCAAACGAATATTTCCCGACAACAATGAATATTTTATAACCGCTTGCTTATTTTGCAAAATTTGCACATTTCACCCGTAACCAAATAATTATATCAAATTAACAACTTATTATTTAAAAATAATAATTAGAGGAAATTCGATTTTATTTATGAATAAGTTGGGGTCTTACAAATAGAAGCCAAAATTGTGGAGCTTGTGAATGAGAAAAAAGATGATGAAGTGGAAATCGTTGCTGAATTCAGAAGTCAAGAAAGGAGCATCAATTACAACTGTTTGTTCTTCTACCTGCTTAAGATGCCCTTCTATAGAGCTCTGATTCTTAACTCTTGGGATCACATGTTCTGGACCTTCAAAGCCTATCCAGCCGTGTTTGTGCTTGCCCAAGGATTTCCAAGAAATCTCACCTTTGCTCAAAAGCTTATCACATACCATGCTTCTCCAAGACATGAGCAACATGAATACTTCATTCCCATAACTTTTAGGCTAAATCATTCTCCTTCCTCGAATTTTTATCAGTTAAATGAACTGCCTAGATGGATTGAGGTCATTCCTGACCCGAGAAACTAATTTCCAATTACAGAGTCCCAACACTCTGTGATTGATGAAGCAAACGAACCACTTTTTCCAGTCGTAGGAGAGCCTTCTCACCCCACTATCAACCCCACGATAGTAGACTATTATGACACGACTCTTGACGAACAAACTGCTCACTCACCCTCTGAACAACCATACAGAGCCCCGATCTCTCAATCAGATGTTCTCTCGTCCTCCAGCAATAAATATTTTAATCTAGCCCTTGCTATCTCAAATGTGCAAAATAAGGGAACAAAAGCCTCTCCTTTTGATATCCAGAAGATAATCGAGCATCTGCCTTTCCTTCCCACCAAAGATGAGCTTAGTGGAGTGACAGAGAAAGTGGCTAAGGACATGGAAGAAAATCTTGAAGACCTCTCTCTCATTATTCATCAACGGTTTAACAACATGATCGAAGCTGCCAACAACCTTCCTTACAACTTGGGATCCGAGCTCACAAAGAGACTAAGGGAAATCATTAAGGAAATGATAACTAGCGTCAATGAAAGGGATCAATTACACTTCCAATCAACGGCCAAACATAAGGAAGCAGTTATCCTCCTTCAAAAGACTCAGGAAACTCAAAACAAACTCGTCAATAAAAACCTCTATAAACTAAGTTCTTCTCTAACTAAATTTAAAGAGTCCTCCTTAGCTCACATGAGGCAGACAGACGATATCTTGGCTATAATGTATCAACAAAAAATACAGACTAAAGTTATGGTCCAGGAGAATAGTAATGACATTGCTCAGTCGAGCTCTCAACTGTACGAACTAGTGCAAGGTATGGCTTTTTTATCTCAAGATATTCGAACACTAGATGCTAACATAAAAAGGGAGAATATTATAAGGGAGATTAAAGGAAGTATAAGTGAAAGTAAAGGGAAGCAGTATCAAAGGCAACCATTAATTCAAAGATTAAAGGAAGTACTAGTGAAACGAAAGAGAAGCATCATCAAAGGCAACCATCAATTCAAAATCAGCCTCCAAGAGCAGAGCAAAGATCCCAAATGGCAATCCCTCTAAGGCATCAAGGCCCCACTCCCTCCAGGCAACAAGTAGTATCCCCAACTAGTATGAGCATACCTATTGGAAATGCTGCCTTCATGAACAGACATGATCAGGGTGAAACGCTTTAGCAAAGTGAGATTGAAGAGATTGCAAGGCGAAATAAAGCTAGCAGGAAAATGAGAGCTAAAGAATATGCAAATCTTCCGAGGTTCAAAAGACCAAGAGAAGATAGAAGATAAGTTCCTTTTCTTTTTTCTTTTTCTTATTCTTTTTCTTTTTTGATGTATCTATTGTGACAACCGAGATTTTGTAATTAATTTTAATATTTATTGGAGTGAATAAATATTTTTCGATGAATTAATTATTTGATAAAATTATGGTAGATTAATTTAATTACACGTGTTGTATTTATTAAATTGATGTGGAGAATTTTATTATTCGATGCATGTATTTATATGAGCTTATTGTATTAAAAAAATATATTTAATAAGCTTAATGTTATTTTAATTAATTTAATTATTAATTAGAGATTTAATAATTTGACATTATTATTAAAGGAGAAATTTAATTATGTGACTATGTGAATTATTGAGAAATTATTATATTTTATTTAAAATAAATTAAATAAGATATTGATTTATGTTACAAGGAGTGTGACATTATTAAAACTATATAATAAGGTTTTATTAAATTAAATGGTTTTTGAAACCTTTTATTACCAGCCAAACGAGGCCCTAAGGGGAGTTTTTAGCGGTTAACCATGATGGGGGTAACTGACCACTTCTGCATCAGTTCTTTCTCCTTTATTATCAGACGTCTTCTTTTTACTATTATTCTAAGTCTAGAAGAGCAGAGAGGGAGAGAGTTTGAGAATTTATCAGAGAAATATTGTGAGATTTAGAGAAATTGTGAGTGTGTAATCAACAAGTTATTATGAAAGAGTCATCTGTGATCATCTCTTCTAAATTATACTCTGGGTAATTTCTCCAAACCCAATTTCTATTTCACGTCATTTAGTTTTTATGAATATGACTTAAAGTCTTTTGTAAAGTTTCTGTAGTTGAAAAGGGTCACAATTATGTGAATATATTCAAGAAGCATAGCATGATTTATATATATTGTATATAATTCCATATCATAAGTTTCATAATACTATGACTTGTTATTTCAAAAATTTACAGAGTACGTTATATGGCCATATGACCCTTATACGTAACTTTAATATGTCAACCATAAATTTGTCTACAAAATTTCCACTTGTATATGATTATGCATGCTAAAACGAACAAAACGAAACTGGAATGGTTGGATTTGGTCTTATAACGAATCTGTAGTATTAAATTCTATATTTTTGTTCAAAAACCTTCAAGAACATTAAGAACAGTACAATTTGCATAATTTAATTCTGTGATTATGTGTTTTAATGGGTTAAAATCACTCTATAAATGTTGGATATTGATTATGTATGAATTCTAACGTGTGGGTATGTTTAATTTGTAGAATTAAGGATTTTATAGTGTTTATTTTGCTGAATTCTGTGTTCTTCGCGAACTGGGAATTCAAAGTCTAGAGTGTCGCGTCGCGGCGCCAACTCCAGGCCTGAGACTCGTGCCGCAGCGCCAACGACCAAGTCGTAGCGGCACGGCGCCACAGCGCCAAGACCCAGTACAAAAGTGGCGCCGCAGCGCCACTTAGCAGAATGTCCAGAAAATGTTTTTTTTATGTTCAAGTATAGAAATGAGTTAGTAACCTAGTCTAATGAATATAAAAACTTGTTAGACATATAATGAGATAATAAAATGAGTTTTACCAAGTTAGGAAGACAATTACATGTTATTTGAATCGTTGATTATGTAATTAACTTGTTGTTTGTGTAGTATTATATTATGTGAAAACAAGTATGATAATTTGACTAAATATAGTCATGAATTCGAGATTAGACAAAGAATAACTTATGATGTTTAGTACGTTATTAATGACTGGTATTGTGAATAAAATTGATATGTAGGATTTAATTCAAAGAACGAGTTAATTAAGTGTAATCTACGCACGAGGTAAGTTTTCTAACCCTACTTGTTATCATTATTCAAGTTTATAAATCAAGTTCATTGTTATGTTAAAGATTTACTATTTTTTTCAAAGTATGATTCTGTTATACAATAATTGTTCTATTGTATACCTATTGAGATTGTTATTCATTACAAATATCATTTACTGTAAAACCTTGTTAGACTAACGAACCCTTAATGATTCGACTAATCCATAGTTTATGAGCGTTCTAAATTTCAGAACCCTTGATGAATTATCCAAACCAAACTTCCTTTGGCGCGGACTCGAATGTCAAACTGAGATGAACAACCTTGTATAGGGGATTATTTATGCTTTAGCGTTAAGATATTGTGCACAGTATGGTACTAAGGGCTAATCCCCCTAAGTACGAGAAGAAGAGTCCATAGTCTTATGACTGTTAAAGGTTTCAAGTATAACCCTTCATAATCTAGGACATAGTTCAAGGTCTTACGACCCTCAGAATTTCTTTTGATTCTTGTTATTCGTTCTTGATCCAAAAGTTGAGCTTTTATATTTGAAGTTATTATTTCTCTCGCATGTTATTATTCATTGTTATATTGTTATACTTGTGGGCAATCGTGCTCACTCTTGCGTAATAATAACATTGCAGTTAAGAACGAAAGAGCATACGAACCTTCCACTAGTAAAGGCAAGGGCAAGATTAGCAAGTAATGAAGACTGTGTTATTTATGTGGCTATGTAATGATAAGTAGAATTGATGTTACTTAAGACTTATTTGTTTATGTTTCCGCGTAGATGATTTAAGGTTAGAGTAACCTGGGATTTATTTATTATGTAGTTGATGTAACCCCATAAGGGGAGAATTATTATTATTTCTATTTAGTGCATGGTTTGCATTTATTTATGGGTAGATAGATGGATGATATTTGTATAGTGAACACCAAATCATGTGGAAATGGAAGTACCGGATTTGGGGGTGTCACAGGTTGGTATCAGAGCTGTAGGTTATGAACCTTAGGTGGGGGAACAACCTTAGGTAGTAGCCTTGTAGGAGATCAAGAACATAGTGGTGGTAAACTCTTATCGAGTTCTAAGAAATAAATTTCTAAATTCAATGAAGATAATAAAAGACTTTATGTGCTTATGTGTTAATCTATGTGTTCGTTAGCACAGATTAGTAACTAAAACTTAAAATTTTGTTGTCAGGATGTCGGATGTTGGAGGAGCTAGTCGAGTTGGGGAGGAAGAATCCCGAGTACCTATAGAGGAGGTGCCCCGAGACATTCATGTCGTCAGGGAACAGTTGATACAGAGGGAGTCATCTCTATTGATCACCATTGTTGGTCAGGAGCATGAACCTGAGACTGATCCAGAGGAGGATCCTGAGGAAGAAGAGGAGTTTCCACCGAACTCCGTTGATGCTGAGATGTATGATGCACTTTATGATCGTAACATAGAGTTGCAGGATACTGTCTAGGATCTGACTGAGCAGGCAGTTAGTAAGCAGATTACCATCGAGCAGAAGGATAGGGAGATTGTGACTCTTCACACACGTGTGGGAAATATGGAATGGGATTTGGTTCACGAGAAGGGTCAAAACGAGGAGAAGTCCACAGAAATAGAGAAATTGAAAAAGGATCTGAAAGAGAGCTCAGAGAGGCTTGCCATAGCAGAGGAGGTCTGGGTAACAGAATCACGTCGTGTTGATCTTGCAGAGAGGGATTGTCGTGTAAAAAGGCTAAGCTTGGAGAGACATACTCTACACTTAATAACGCAATGGATGAAGCCCAGGATCGAGTTTTGAGGTACCCAATCCAGTTTGAAGGTCTACCATCGTACCTGCTGGATCGCAGAACGATGTCTCGCATCATGGAAGAGGAACGTAGCAAGGCTATTCGGCGCCTTAACAGGCAGTGATAGTATTAGTTTAATTATGTGAAAACTATTTGATAGTTAATGATGTAATTTTCGATGTGTTTATAAACAAAGGAATATTTGTATGTTTTAAATCCTGTAGATTCTTTATCTCGGGATAGTTGATGTAAATAGCAGTGACGCTATCTTATGATGTTAAAACTTTTGAATTTAATGAAATGTCAGAGTTTATTTGAAGTAATGTGTTAAGTGAATTATGATTAAATATTCTAGTTAAGCCTTAATTGTTTGAAGGATTGAATAAAGACCTAATAAGCGTATATTCTTAATAGAAATATGCCGCCTAGAAGACAAAACCGTCAACCAGCTTAGGAAGAGTCAACGAATAATAACAATAATGCCAATGCTAATCCCATCCAACAATTAGTGAACTTACTAGCTGGAGCAATGAATAATCAACCACAAGCTCCACCGAATACAACGTTCAAAGATTTCAAGGCGGTGGGACCGCCGGAGTTTAAAGGTTCCATGAACCTGATCAAAGCTCAAACTTGGGTTATGGAGATGGAGAAGGTTTTTGAGGTCGCAAGAGTCAGAGGGGACCAGAAGACCGCGTTTGCAATGTTTATGCTGAAATCTGAAGCCAGTTTTTGGTGGCAAGCAAACAAAGTTCGTGGAGGAGAAGGTATGATTACCTGGGAGAGGTTCAAGGAGATGTTTTTCGAGATGTATTTCCCGACTACCTCGCAGAACCAATTGGAGGTTCAGTTTTTGGAATTGAAGAAAGGGAATATGTATGTATCGGATTATGCGGCTAGATTCAACGAATTGGCAAGGTTCGCCACGTATCAAGTGCACACGGACGAGAGAAAAGCAAGAAGGTTCGAACAAGGACTGAAGCCGTGGTTGCATAGTAAGGTGTCGATGTTTCAGTTGAAGACATTCGTCGGGGTATTAGAGAAAGCCATACTCGCTGAGGGTGGAAGCGATGCAGTAACGAAGTATAATCAGGAGCAAAAGAAGAAGAAGAGTGACAATGAAGGTAATAACAAGACTGGTGGGAGTAGCACTGGGGGTAGCCATAATTAGAAGAGGAAGTGGACAGATAACTCGCCATCTGAAAGTCAACAAGGAGGGCAGAAGAAGAAGATCGAAGCGTGCTCAAGCTACGGAAAAGCTCATTTGGGAGTTTGCATGAAAGGGAAGTGTGTGTGCTACAATTGTGGTCAGGAAGGCCACATAGCACCTAACTGTCCTAACCCAAAGAAGGGTGACTGCTTCACTTGTGGTTTAAAGGATCATTTGGCAAGAGATTGTCCTAAGAAGGGATCTAGGGAAACGAGTTCAGGAGGAAATAGACAGAATACAGGTGGAAGCACTCTGACTATCGCAGCACCAACCGCAACCAACCGACCGTGTGACGCCCCAAAAATAGGTACACAACACCCATTCTGAGTCGCCAAATAAATGGTACAGAAAGCAAACTACAACTTCAATAATACAATTGTCGTGCAAAATACGACAACACATACTGTGAGTTTAAATACAAATATTATCTTCTGGACAATATCCACACCTCATTACAATTATTCAAACACTATTTTACAAAAATAGTGAGGACTGCTAAAACATCTTTCTAGAACCATCACTCCATACCCCGACTAGATCCTGCTATGTTCTCACCTCCTGAGAAGAAAAATGGAACAAAAAGGAAAAGGGTGAGCTCAACTAGCCCAGTAAAGAATATTATGACTAAGATAATATACAACAAATTATCGTTAGTCTTCAACAGGAAAAAATCTGATAGAATATAATCGACAACAAGTTTTAGATCAACAACTGCAGCGGAAACAGCAAACCATTAGAAGAGTCAAGTAGAGAAAGAATTCTACTATCTTCTAAGATTTAAAAGTCCATCATCAATATTTTATCCCTGTAACATCAATTAATAATCATCTTTATCCAAATATTCATCTTTGCACTACAGGCCAAAGATATTCATTTGTATCACATGTCAGTCATGTTCATCTCAACACCTGTTCATCTTTGCACTACAGGCCAAAGATATTCATCAAGTAATCATACATCTTTGCACTACAGGCCAAAGATATTCAGTAATATCATCATTTAGGACTGAGGATGATGAAAAATATCTTAAAGAGAACGAATCCAGTGAGACAGAAGGACAAATAGTAGGGATTCGTATAACAGTTTATCCAAGATCAATAATACTTCATAATAATCAATTGTGAAGCAGAATTCAAAAATAAAGATCAAAACATGGATACAATCAAAGATAGTAACCATAATAGACATCTTGGATAAAAAGGAAAATTTTTATTTTTCGGTGAATAGTGCCGTATTCGTGAATAGTACCGTATACGTGAATAGTGCCGTATACGTGAATAGTAACCCCGACACAAAAAGTTCCAAATTTGATAAAAACTCATATCAATATTTCAGCATAATGATATTGAAGAAAATAATATCATTTAAGAAGAAAATAATATCCCTTACCTCAAAATATCAGTACTTCGGGTCGGAATACCGGTATAAGGCTGAAAAAAACTTGCTCTGATGAATAGAAACTCTCAAAGTATCTAAATACTCACAAAATACACTCAATAATCTAGAGAGAGAAAGAGAAGAGAGAAAACTTGTTTCTGGTGTGATTTTCAATTCTAACTTAGCCCTCTATTTATAGGAAAATTTTAGGTAGGACTTGACCTGCAACCTGATGGCTTTACCTGCTACTATTCCCACCCACCACATTTGAATAAAAATTCAGCACATTTTTCACCAACCAAAGTGGGGCCCACCAATTCTAGAATTTTCCACCAAAATGATAAACTCCGAAAATTCAACAATTTCTGAACCAGTCATCTCGTAAAATTCATAATAAATCATACGTTCATTTTTAACGGTTCAAAATTTGTGGACATATACTCAACTTATATATGTATAACATATCCAAAAATTACCACGATCCAACGGTCGGATTAAAAATTATAACCCCCGCAAAATATCTCAAAAACCCTGATTTTTAATACCTCCATTCCGACAAAAATACTGATAAAAACCTCAACATTAACTCCTTCATTTTTAACCACAAAAATATATCCCTCATTTATATCCACATAAAATAAATATTTCCTTATCATATGAATCAATAATTAATTATTCACAAATAATATTACAGAATCACATTTATGACAACCAGGCCGTTCCCAGGAAAGAGGGGGCTTTCCAATAAGGATTTCTCCTTACTGGCGCGCAATTAGATGACCAAACCTCTCCTTAGACAGAACTTTCTAGACATTGCCAATAATGTTATCTAATAATATTATTCAAATAATATGAATTATTGATCTGATAATGGAAAATACTGTGCAGCAACAATTATTGAAACAACAATAATATAAAATATCAACGCAGCAATTATTGAATCAATAAAATAAAATATTGAACAATAACTACTGTAACAATTATTGAGTAGTGCCTTCTTACGTAAGAATCAATAATTGGTGCAATACCGTGTGCTACTGTATTTTAACCACCGGGTATTCCAACAGTATTAACGGTAACAACTACGCCGTTATTTATAAACAACTTATACTTGTCGTTTTCTTCATCCAATCGCTTTCCGTTATGGGGCCCACACAAGGCTGCGCCGTCGTACGAATATTCCCCGACAGCAAGAATATTCCACGACCAAACGAATATTCCCCGACAAAATGAATATTTTATAACCACTTGCTTATTTTGCAAAATTTGCACATTTCACCCATAACCAAAGTATTATATCAAATTAACCCCTTATTATTCACAATAATATTTAGAGAAAATTTGATTTTATTCATTAATAAGTTGGGGTCTTACAACCTCCCCTCCTTATGAAATTTCGTCCTCGAAATTGACGTACGTACCTGATGTTTCAAAAAGGTGAGGATACCTCGCTTTCATTTCTGATTCCAACTCCCAGGTCATTTCTTCAATAGCATGGTTTCTCCACAAAACCTTAACTTGTGGTATAACCTTCGTGCGTAGGACATGCTCTTTCCTATCCAAGATCTTAACAGGTACCTCCTCGTACGTTAAATCTTCAGCTATCTCGTCTGGTTCTAACTCAATAATGTGGTTCGGGTCTTTAACATATTTACGAAGCATAGATATGTGAAAAACATTATGAACACGAGACATGCTTGGAGGTAATGCGAGTCTATATGCCACATTTCCTATTCGCTCAAGAATCTCAAATGGACCAACAAATCTTGGATTGAGCTTTCCTCTCTTCCCAAATCTTGTAACTCCCTTCCATGGTGCAACACGTAACAATACATGATCCCCAATATTAAATTCCACGTCCTTCCGATGAAGATCCGCATAACTCTTTTGTCGATCCTGTGCCGTTTGTATACGTTGTCGAATCGTTTGGATCTTCTCTGTAGTAATGCGTACCAACTCTGGTCCCAACAATGTTGCTTCACCCACCTCGTCCCAGCATACTGGAGAACGACATTTTCTTCCATACAACGCCTCGAATGGAGCCACACCTATGCTCGCCTGATAACTGTTGTTGTAGGAGAATTCCACCAATGGTAGGTACTTATCCCAACTCCCTTTGAGATCTAAGACACAAAGTCTTAATAGATCTTCAAGAGTTTGAATAGTCCTCTCTGATTGTCCGTCCGTTTGAGGATGGTATGCTGAACTGAATCGTAAATCCGTGCCCATAGCTTTCTGCAAGCTAACCCAAAATCGTGAAGTGAATCTTGGGTCACGATCCGAAACTATGGATACTGGCATGCCATGCAATCTCACAATCTCGTTCACGTACATACTAGCAAGACGTTCAAGGGAATAAGTCTCACGTATCGGCAAGAAATGAGCGGACTTGGTTAATCTATCAACAATAACCCAAATCGCATCTATGCCTTGAGAAACCTTGGGAAGACCTGTAACAAAATCCATAGTAATGTGTTCCCACTTCCATTTCGGAATCTCAAGTGGTTGCAATGGACCCTTTGGTACTTGATGCTCCGCTTTTACACGTTGACAAGTTAAACATCTCGAGATAAACTCCGCGATCTCTCTTTTCATATTGCTCCACCAAAATGTATGTCGAAGATCGTGATACATTTTGGTACTCCCAGGATGGATTGCAAACGGTGTGTTGTGTGCCTCCATCATTATTCTATGCTTCAAGTCAAAATCGTTAGGAACACAAAGTCTGGAGTTGACTCGAAGTATTCCTTCTTCATCGATTCTTGCTTCTGGAATAGCACCTTCTTGCACTTTCTTCTTCATACGCATCAGCTCTATATCCGTAGCTTGAGCAGCTTTAACTTTATCGATTAAAGTCGGTTCTACTCGTATATTTGATATCATCATGTGGGTACTTGGAGCCTTCATCTCTATCTCCATCCTTTGCAAGTCATACAAAATGGGCCTTTGTGTTAAAACATTGCACTCGTACCCGCATATGATCTTCTACTCAATGCGTCAGCTACTACGTTTGCTTTTCCAGGATGGTATTGGATGGTATGATCGTAATCTTTCAACAGCTCAAGCCAACGTCGTTGCCGCATGTTGAGTTCCTTTTGGGTGAAGAAATATTTGAGGCTTTTATGATCTGTATAGATCTCCACTTTCTCCCCATACAGGTAGTGTCTCCAGATCTTCAACGCAAAAACGACTGCTGCCAACTCCAAATCATGAGTAGGATAATTCCTCTCATATTCTTTGAGTTGTCGTGAGGCATAGGCTATGACTTTCCCATGTTGCATGAGAACACATCCTAACCCTTTGCCTGAAGCATCGCTGTAGATAACAAATCCATCCGAACCAGATGGTATTGTCAAAACAGGTGCCGAAATGAGTCTCCTCTTGAGTTCTTGGAAACTCTTCTCGCATTCCTCACTCCATACGAATTTTGTATCTTTCCGAGTCAGCTGAGTTAACGGAGTAGCGATTCGAGAAAATCCTTCCACAAATCTCCGATAATAACCAGCTAAGCCCAGAAAGCTACGTACTTCGGTTACCGACTTCGGTTGCTCCCAACTTTGTATGGCTTCAATCTTCGCCGGGTCGACAGATACTCCATGTTTTGACACCACGTGCCCAAGGAATGCTACTTCCTCAAGCCAGAACTCGCATTTCTTCAGTTTGGCATATAGCTTGTTTTCACGAAGCCTTTGCAGTACCAGCTTCAAATGGCGCTCATGATCTTCACGGCTTTTGGAATAGATGAGGATGTCATCAATAAAGACAACAACGAACTGATCCAAATATTCTTTGAATACACGGTTCATCATATCCATGAAGGCAGCAGGAGCATTAGTCAATCCAAAAGACATTACTAAGAATTCATAATGCCCGTACCGAGTTCTGAAGGCAGTCTTTGGAATATCCTCAGTTTTAATCTTCAGCTGATGATATCCAGAACGAAGATCGATCTTTGAAAAGAATTGTGCTCCTTGCAACTGGTCAAACAGGTCATCAATGCGAGGTAGCGGATACCTATTCTTGATGGTGACATGGTTCAATTCTCGATAGTCAATACAAAGTCGCATACTCCCGTCTTTCTTCTTTACGAATAAAACAGGAGCACCCCAAGGAGACGTACTAGGACGAATAAAACCGATGTCCAACAACTCCTGTAGTTGGACTTTTAACTCCTGAAGTTCAATAGGAGCCATTCGATATGGGGTTTTAGAAATGGGCTTTGTACCGGGTTCAAGGTCAATAAAGAATTCAATTTCTCGTTCCGGGGGTAGACCGGGAAGTTCTTCAGGAAATACATCGGAAAATTCTCTAACAATAGAAATATTATTCAAATCTGACTTGTCTTTGTTCAAATCCATAACATGGGCTAAGAAAGCTTGACATCCGTTTTTCAATAAACGAATAGCTTTGTGGCTTGATATGACAGTGACTGATTTTAGTGGTTTAGTAGTTTGAATTCGTATGACAGGTTGGTTAGGAATATGAAAACTAACAACCTTACGAAAACAATCAATTTTAGCATGATGAGTGGTTAACCAATCAATTCCTAAAATCACATCAAAAGCAAGTATCTTTAAAGAGATAAGATCAACAGGTAATGTGATAGTGCCAACTTGGATCATGCAAGATTTATAAACTGTAGATGTAACGAAGGTTTCACCCAACGGAGTTTCAACAGATAAGTTAAAGTCCAATTTCTCCGGAGTCAAGTTTAAACGTTGAGCACAAGCAGGAGAGATAAAAGAATGGGTAGAACCGGTATCTAGTAAAGTATAAACTTCGCAAGAATTCAAGATTAGCTTACCCGTGATCACCTCGTTCGGGTTTCTCGCGTTTTGGCCAGTAACGACAAACGCCCTTCCAGGAACCGCTGATTTCGACTTATCCGGGATAACTTTTGGAGTCACCATCCCCGCTGAACTTGGTTTTGCTACAGAACACTCTCGAGCTATATGACCTTCCTTTCCACAGTTATAACATACCTTGGATTGTTGTGGGCAGTTTGGGCTGATATGTCCCTCTTTCCCACATTTGTAACATACGACCGGTGGTCGTTCTCCTCCCCTAGAAACAGTTGATGTTTGTGCTGACGTCTTCACGTTATCATTGTTGTACCTTCTCTTCTTGAAATCTCCTCCCGACTCGCTCCTTCTATTATCACGACCACGATTACCACCAGAGTGGTTACCGCTTTTGTCCGAATGTTTTCCTCCCTGCTGGTTTTCATTGCTTCGATGACTGCCGCCACCGGTATGACCCTGGTTGTGGTCCCTCGGTTGCACATACTCATTATCTCGCTCTAATAATTGAGCCCTGTTTACAACATCTGAATATAAAGAAAATTTATGAGAGATAAGATATTGCCGAATCTCGGGTTTTAGACCTCTCAGAAACATCCTTGTCATTCGTTCCTCATTTTCGACCAAATGAGGTGCAAACCTGGATAACTCTGCAAACTTCGCCTCGTACTGGGACACCGTCATGTTGTTTTGTTCCAGTCTAATAAACTCAACCTCCTTCATATGACGAATACTTTCAGGAAAGTACTTGTCATTGAACAGTTTTTGAAATGTTTCCCAGGACATGTTGAGTGCGTCAGGCTGGGTACGCTTCACAGACTCCCACCAGTAGTCTGCCTCACCGCGGAACATAAATGTGGCGAATGGAACCTTCTGTTCCTCCGTGCATCCCAAGACATCAAATATCTTGGTAATTTGCTTGACCCACGTTTCCGCCATGATCGGATCCGGCTTTCCCTTAAATTCTGGTGGTCCCAATTCTTTGAACTGCTTAGCTGTGACAAACCGCGCGTTGTTATCATTTCCACCCGTATTCTGCACACGAGTCTCCCTCGTCTGATTTTGCATGAACTGCAAAAAGCTCCTAAACATTCCATCATTCATCGTTTGCTCGGTAACGTTGTTTACAGGAGGAATATTGCCTTCCTGTTGCACGTTCCCCTGGGTAGTGATCAAAGGTGTCTCCACGGTCTGATTTACTCCATTATTAACGTTCTCAGCTGCCATTCTTAAATACTGCCATAAAACAAGGGTTAATAGTCATGTCATATATTATCCCTATACTCTGACCGACCAAATAAACACCAAATAAACTTAGTCAGGTCATACTAGCGAAGGAATTCCCCGTCTCTCCCCTCCTAGTTCTTGTCTCACATCTCAGCCAGGGATCATATCCCTAAGCTCTGATACCAACTGTGACGCCCCCAAAATAGGTATACAACACCCATTCTGAGTCGCCAAATACATGGTACAGAAAGCAAACTACAACTTCAATAATACAATTGTCGTGCAAAATACGACAACACATACTGTGAGTTTAAATACAAATATTGTCTTCTAGACAATATCCACACTCAAATAAATCCTCATTACAATTATTCAAACACTATTTTACAGAAATAGTGAGGACTGCTAATACATCTTTCTAGAACCATCACTCCATACCCCGACTAGATCCTGCTATGTTCTCACCTCCTGAGAAGAAAAATGGAACAAAAAGGAAAAGGGTGAGCTCAACTAGCCCAGTAAAGAATATTATGACTAAGATAATATACAACAAATTATCGTTAGTCTTCAACAGGGAAAAATCTGATAGAATATAATCGACAACAAGTTTTAGATCAACAACTGCAGCGGAAACAGCAAACCATTAGAAGAGTCAAGTAGAGAAAGAATTCTACTATCTTCTAAGATTTAAAAGTCCATCATCAATATTTTATCCCTGTAACATCAATTAATAATCATCTTTAACCAAATATTCATCTTTGCACTACAGGCCAAAGATATTCATTTGTATCACATGTCGGTCATGTTCATCTCAACACCTGTTCATCTTTGTACTACAGGCCAAAGATATTCATCAAGTAATTATACATCTTTGCACTACAGGCCAAAGATATTCAGTAATATCATCATTTAGGACTGAGGATGATGAAAAATATCTTAAAGAGAACGAATCCAGTGAGACAGAAGGACAAATAGTAGGGATTCGTATAACAGTTTATCCAAGATCAATAATACTTCATAATAATCAATTGTGAAGTAGAATTCAAAAATAAAGATCAAAACATGGATACAATCAAAGATAGTAACCATAATAGACATCTTGGACAAAAAGGGAAAATTTTATTTTTCGGTGAATAGTGCCGTATACGTGAATAGTACCGTATACGTGAATAGTAACCCCCGACACAAAAAGTTCCAAATTTGATAAAAACTCATATCAATATTTCAGCATAATGATATTGAAGAAAATAATATCATTAAGAAGAAAATAATATCCCTTACCTCAAAATATCAGTACTTCTGGTCGGAATACCGGTATAAGGCTGAAAGAAACTTGCTCTGATGAATAGAAACTCTCAAAGTATCTAAATACTCACAAAATACACTCAATAATCTAGAGAGAGAAAGAGAGAAAACTTGTTTCTGGTGTGATTTTCAATTCTAACTTAGCCCTCTATTTATAGGAAAATTTTGGTAGGTTTGACCTGCAACCTGATGGCTTTACCTGCTACTATTCCCACCCACCACATTTGAAATATAATTCAGCACATTTCTTCACCAACCACAAGTGGGGCCCACCAATTCTAGAATTTTCCACCAAAATGATAAACTCCGAAAATTCAACAATTTCTGAACCAGTCATCTTGTAAAATTCATAATAAATCATACGTTCATTTTTAACGGTTCAAAATTTGTGGACATATACTCAACTTATATATGTATAACATATCCAAAAATTACCACGATCCAACGGTCGGATTAAAAATTATAACCCCCGCAAACTATCTCAAAAACCCTGATTTTTAATACCTCCATTCCGACAAAAATACTGACAAAAACCTCAACATTAACTCCTTCATTTTTAACCACAAAAATATATCCCTCATTTATATCCACATAAAATAAATATTTCCTTATCATATGAATCAATAATTAATTATTCACAAATAATATTACAGAATCACATTTATGACAACCAGGCCGTTCCCAGGAAAGAGGGGGCTTTCCAATAAGGATTTCTCCTTACTGGCGCGCAATTAGATGACCAAACCTCTCCTTAGACAGAACTTTCTAGACATTGCCAATAATGTTATCTAATAATATTATTCAAATAATATGAATTATTGATCTGATAAATGAAAATACTGTGCAGCAACAATTATTGAAACAACAATAATATAAAATATCAACGCAGCAATTATTGAATCAATAAAATAAAATATTGAATAATAACTACTGTAACAATTATTGAGTAGTGCCTTCTTACGTAAGAATCAATAATTGGTGCAATACCGTGTGCTACTGTATTTTAACCACCGGGTATTCCAACAGTATTAACGGTAACAACTACGCCGTTATTTATAAACAACTTATACTTGTCGTTTTCTTCATCCAATCGCTTTCCGTTATGGGGCCCACACAAGGCTGCGTCGTCGTACGAATATTCCCCGACAGCAAGAATATTCCACGACCAACCGAATATTCACCGACCAAAAATAAATATTTTATAACCACTTGCTTATTTTGCAAAATTTGCACATTTCACCCATAACCAAAGTATTATATCAAATTAACCCCTTATTATTCACAATAATATTTAGAGAAAATTTGATTTTATTCATTAATAAGTTGGGGTCTTACATTTTCACTTGACTCACCTCTCCTATTATCATGGCCACGATGACCACCCGAGTGGTTACCACCTTTGTTCATATTTTTCCCTCCTCGTTGGTTATCATCGCTCTGATGACTGCTGTCACCGGTATGACCCTGGTTGTGGTCCCTCAGTTGCACATACTCATTATCTCGCTCTAATAATTGAGTCATGTTTACAACATCTGAATATAAAAAAATTTATGAGAGATAAGATATTGTCGAATCTCGGGTTTTAGACCTCTCAGAAACATCCTTGTCATTCGTTCCTCATTTTCGACCAAATGAGGTGCAAACCTGGATAACTCTGCAAACTTCGCCTCGTACTGGGACACCGTCATGTTGTTTTATTCCAGTCTGATAAACTCCACCTCCTTCATATGACGAATACTTTCAGGAAAGTACTTGTCATTGAACAGTTTTTGAAATGTTTCCCAGGACATGTTGAGTGCGTTAGGCTGGGTACGCTTCACAGACTCCCACCAGTAATCTGCCTCACCACGGAACATAAAGGTGGCGAATGGAACCTTCTGTTCCTCCGTGCATCCCAAGACATCGAATATCTTGGTAATTTGCTTGACCCACGTTTCCGCCATGATCGGATCTGGCTTTCCCTTAAATTCTGGTGGTCCCAATTCTTTGAACTGCTTGGCTGTGACAAACCGCGTGTTGTTATCATTTCCACCTGTATTCTGCACACGAGTCTCCCTCGTCTGATTTTGCATAAACTGTAAAAAGCTCCTAAACATTCCATCATTCATCGTTTGCTCGGTAACGTTATTTACAGGAGGAATATTGCCTTCCTGTTGCACGTTCCCCTGGGTGGTGATCAAAGGTGTCTCCACGGTCTCATTCACTCCATTGTTAACGTTTTCTGCTGCCATTCTCAAATACTGCCATAAAACAAGGGTTAATAGTCATGTCATATATTATCCCTATACTCTGACCGACCAAATAAACACCAAATAAACCTAGTCAGGTCATACTAGCGAAGGAAATTCCTCGTCTCTCCCCTCCTAGTTCTTGTCTCACATCTCAGCCAGGGATCATATCCCTAAGCTTTGTTACCAACTGTGACGCCCCCAAAATAGGTATACAACACCCATTCTGAGTCGCCAAATAAATGGTACAGAAAGCAAACTATAACTTCAATAATACAATTGTCGTGCAAAATACGACAACACATACTGTGAGTTTAAATACAAATATTGTCTTCTGGACAATATCCACACTCAAATAAATCCTCATTACAATTATTCAAACACTATTTTACAGAAATAGTGAGGACTGCTAAAACATCTTTCTAGAACCATCACTCCATACCCCGACAAGATCCTGCTATGTTCTCACCTCCTAAGAAGAAAAATGGAACAAAAAGGAAAAGGGTGAGCTCAACTAGCCCAGTAAAGAATATTATGACTAAGATAATATACAACAAATTATCGTTAGTCTTCAACAGGGAAAAATCTGATAGAATATAATCGACAACAAGTTTTAGATCAACAACTGCAGCGGAAACAACAAACCAGTAGAAGAGTCAAGTAGAGAAAGAATTCTACTATCTTCTAAGATTTAAAAGTCCATCATCAATATTTTATCCCTGTAACATCAAATAATAATCATCTTTATCCAAATATTCATCTTTGCACTACAGGCCAAAGATATTCATTTGTATCACATGTCAATCATGTTCATCTCAACACCTGTTCATCTTTGCACTACAGGCCAAAGATATTCATCAAGTAATCATACATCTTTGCACTATAGGCCAAAGATATTCAGTAATATCATCATTTAGGACTGAGGATGATGAAAAATATCTTAAAGAGAATGAATCCAGTGAGACAGAAGGACAAATATTAGGGATTCGTATAACAGTTTATCCAAGATCAATAATACTTCATAATAATCAATTGTGAAGCAGAATTCAAAAATAAAGATCAAAACATGAATACAATCAAAGATAGTAACCATAATAGACATCTTGGACAAAAAGAAAAAATTTTATTTTTCGGTGAATAGTGCCGTATTCGTGAATAGTACCGTATACGTGAATAGTAACTCCGACACAAAAAGTCCCAAATTTGATAAAAACTCATAACAATATTTCAGCATAATAATATTGAAGAAAATAATATCATTTAAGAAGAAAATAATATCCCTTACCTCAAAATATCAGTACTTCGGGTCGGAATATCGGTTTAAGGCTGAAAGAAACTTGCTCTGATGAATAGAAACTCTCAAAGTATCTAAATACTCACAAAATACACTCAATAATCTAGAAAGAGAAAGAGAGAAAACTTGTTTCTGGTGTGATTTTTAATTCTAATTTAGCCCTCTATTTATAGGAAAATGTTAGCACGCCGAAGCAGACTTAACCTGCAACCTGATGGCTTTACCTGCTACTATTCTCACCCACCACATTTGAATAAAAATTTCAGCACATTTCTTCACCAACCAAGAGTGGGGCTCACCAATTCTAGAATTTTCCACCAAAATGATTAACTCCAAAAATTCAACAATTTATGAACCAGTCATCTCGTAAAATTCATAATAAATCATACGTTCATTTTTAACGGTTCAAAATTTGTGGACATATACTCAACTTATATATGTATAACATATCTAAAAATTACCACGATCCAACGGTCGGATTAAAAATTATAACCCCCGCAAAATATCTCAAAAACCCTGATTTTTAATACCTCCATTCCGACAAAAATACTGATAAAAACCTCAACATTAACTCCTTCATTTTTAACCACAAAAATATATCCCTCATTTATATCCACATAAAATAAATATTTCCTTATCATATGAATCAATAATTAATTATTCACAAATAATATTACAGAATCACATTTATAACAACCAGGCCGTTCCCAGGAAAGAGGGGGCTTTCCAATAAGGATTTCTCCTTACTGGCGCGCAATTAGATGACCAAACATCTCCTTAGACAGAACTTTCTAGACATTGCCAATAATGTTATCTAATAATATTATTCAAATAATATGAATTATTGATCTGATAATGGAAAATACTGTGCAGCAACAATTATTGAAACAACAATAATATATAATATCAACGCAGCAATTATTGAATCAATAAAATAAAATATTGAACAGTAACTACTGTAACAATTATTGAGTAGTGCCTTCTTACGTAAGAATCAATAATTGGTGCAATACCGTGTGCTACTGTATTTTAACCACCGGGTATTCCAACAGTATTAACGGTAATAACTACGCTGTTATTTATAAATAACTTATACTTGTCGTTTTCTTCATCCAATCGTTTTTCGTTATGGGGCCCACACAAGGCTGCGCCGTCGTACGAATATTCCCCGACAGCAAGAATATTCCACGACCAAACGAATATTCCCCGACAAAATGAATATTTTATAACCACTTGCTTATTTTGTAAAATTTGCACATTTCACTCATAACCAAAGTATTATATCAAATTAACCCCTTATTATTCACAATAATATTTAGAGAAAATTTGATTTTATTCATTAATAAGTTGGGGTCTTATAGACCGACTGCCAGAACATTCAACATGACAGTGCAGGACGCAGTGCAGTCTCGCGATGTGGTGTCAGGTATCATTCCGATCAATAAAGTTAATGCTTATGTGTTATTTAATTCGGGTGCTACTTGCTCATTTATACCCGATGACTTTGCTAAGAATTTAGAATTGCCTAAGGATGAGTTAGAATACCCCATGAAAATAGAAATCGCGAATAGAGAAATAATCCCTGTTAAGTACGTGCAAAAAACTGTAGAGTGGATATTAAGGGTAATACCATGAACGCAGATCTTATCCCTATTCGACTTGGAGAATTTGACGTTATCTTGGGAATGGATTGGTTATTCAATTATAGGGCGGTAATTGATTGCCAAAAGAAGCGTATTAACCTTATGACTCCGTCAAAGGTTGTGTTTTATGGTAGCAAGTCGCCTAGACAAGCGAGTTGTCTGACAATGATGCAGGCCAGGAAGTTGTTACGACAAGGATGTGTAGGATATTTAGCTTATATAGTCGACAGTCATAAAGAGAATTCGAAAGTAGAAGAGATATCAGTAGTGAGGGATTTCGTCAACGTATTTCTAGACGATTTACCAGGACTTCCGCCAGATAGAGAGGTCGAATTTGTGATCGATTTGGCACTAGGAATGGCTCCAATATCGAAGGCACCGTACCGAATAGCACCGGTAGAGATGAAAAAACTGATGGTCCAACTACAAGAATTACTGGACAAGAAGTGCATTCAACCGAGTGTATCGCCGTGGAGAGTGCCGGTGTTGTTTGTGAAAAAGAAGGACAGATCGATGCGACTCTGCATTGATTATAGAGAACTGAATAAGGTAATGATTAAGAATAGATATCCATTACCGAGGATCGATGATCTGTTTGATCAATTGAAGGGAGCGAAATACTTTTTCAAGATAGATTTGAGGAGTGGTTATCATCAACTGAAGGTAAGACCAGAGGATGTACCGAAGACAGCGTTCAGAACACGATAAGGTCACTACGAATTTTTAGTAATGTCGTTTGGTTTAACGAATGCTCCTACAGCATTTATGGGACTAATGAATGGTGTGTCCAAGCCATTTTTGGACAAGTTCGTAGTGGTATTTATAGATGATATTTTGGTATATTCAGAAACCAAGGAAGAACATGAAGAGCATTTGAGATTAATGTTGGAAGTGCTGAGAAAAGAGAAGTTGTATGCTAAGTTTTCGAAATGTGAATTCTGGATTGACAGAGTACAATTTCTTGGACATGTGATTGATAGGGACGAAATTTCGGTGGATCCCTCCAAAGTCGAAGCTGTGATTAACTGGGATCAGCCAAAGACACCGTCGTAAGTAAGAAGTTTTCTTGGATTGGCAGGTTATTACAGAAGATTCATTCAAGATTTTTCCAAGATTGCAACTCCGTTAACAAATTTGACTCGAAAAGCTGTGAAGTTTGTTTAGACGGAGAAGTGTGGGGAACGCTTTCAAGAATTGAAGAAGAGGTTGAGTACAACACATGTGTTGTCTCTTCCGGACGATACAGGAAATTTTGTGATTTATAGTGATGCGTCACACAAGGGACTTGGCTATGTGCTTATGCAAAATGGTAGAGTCATTGCGTACGCGTCACGTCAACTGAAGGATTATGAGAAGGGGTATCCGACCCACGAATTGGAGTTAGCTGCAGTGGTTTTCGCTTTGAAAATCTGGAGGCACTATCTCTACGGGGAGAAGTGTGAAATATATACAGACCATAAGAGTCTGAAATATATTTTCACACAGAAAGAATTGAATATGCGCCAAAGAAGATGGTTAGAATTAATTAAAGACTACGATTGTGAAATTTTATACCATCCGGGTAAGGCAAATGTGGTTTCCGACGCTTTAAGTAGAAAAGGTTAGGACAAATTGATGATGTTGACTGCTCAGGAGGAGTTAATTGCAGAAATGGAGAAACTGGAGTTAGAAGTGAAGTATCCTATGGAAATTGATGAGAAACTGTTTCAGATGCAATCTGGTACAACCCTACTGGATAAAGTTAAGGAGGCTCAACTTCAGGACGATGAATTCAAAAAGGTGATAATAAAGATATCTGAAAGAACTGAACCAAGATTTAAGATGGATAAGGAAGGAATACTGAGATTCGAGAACCAAATTTGGGTACCGCCAGTACCAGAGATTAAGGTAGACATTTTGAGCGAGGCTCATAGATCACGATATTCGATTCACCCTGGTAGTACCAAGATGTACCAAGATCTTCGACAACATTTCTGGTGGCCTAATCTGAAATGAGATGTTGCAGAGTGTGTTGCCAAATGTCTAACCTATCAGAAAGTGAAAGTAGAACATCAGAGACCGAGTGGGTTGCTACAACCGCTAGAGATCCCAGAATGGAAATGGAAACATATTGCAATGGACTTCGTGGTTGGCCTTCCGACGACTCAGAAAGGCTACAACGCAGTATGGGTTATCGTTGACCGACTGACGAAATCCGCACACTTCCTTCCGATCAAAATCAGATTTAACTTAGATCAGTTGGCGAGACTATACGTAAAAGAGATTATTTTGAGGCACGGGGTGCCGGTGTCAATTATTTCTGATAGGGACCCGTGCTTTACATCGAATTTTTGGAAACGTCATCAGGAATGCATGGGTACGCAATTGCGAATGAGTACAGCATACCACCCTCAAACAGACGGACAGAGCGAAAGAACAATTCAGACATTAGAAGACATGTTAAGAGCTTGTATAATGGACTTTAAAAGAAATTGGGATGATCATCTACCGTTCGTAGAGTTCGGTTACAACAACAGTTATCACGCTAGTATAGGCATGCCGCCTTACGAAGCGTTATACGGCAGAAAGTGCAGAACTTCACTTTATTGGGATGAAGTTGGCAAAAGACAATTGCTAGGGCCAGAATTGGTACAGCAGACTGCAGAAATAGTCAAAGTGATCCGAACAAGATTGACAGTAGCTCATGACAGACAGAAGAAATACGTTGATCCACACCGTAAAAATGTTGAGTTCGAACCAGGTAGTTATGTTTTCTTGAAGGTCTCTCCATGGAAGGGAAAGATCAGGTTAGGAAAGAAAGGAAAATTAAGCCCAAGATTCATTGGACCCTTTGAAGTTCTGAGAAGGGTCGGAGAAGTTGCTTATAAGGTAGCCTTACCTCCAGCTCTAGAGAATTTCCACAACGTTTTCCATGTCTCGGTCCTACGACCCTACAAACCCGATTACAAGCACGTCATTGAATATGAACCCCTACATTTCGATAAAGACTTATCTTACGAAGAAATTCATGTTCAAATTGTTGACCAAAAAGAATAATTTCTGAGAAATAAAGTAATACCTTCTGTTAAGGTAATTTGGAGGAATCACAACGCTAAAGAAGCTACGTGAGAACTCGAAGAGAATATGATGAAGAATTATCCACATTTATTTACTTAGAATAGTATAATCGATTATGGGGACAAAATCTTTGTAAAGGGGGAGAATGTAACGGGTCGAATTTATTGAGTCGTGATTCTGGGGACAGAATCCTTTTAAGAGGGGAAAGATGTGACAACCGAGATTTTGTAATTAATTTTAATATTTATTGGAGTGAATAAATATTTTTCGATGAATTAATTATTAGATTAAATAATTATTTGATGAAATTGTGGTAGATTAATTTAATTACATGTGTTATATTTATTAAATTGATGTGGAGAAATTTATTATTCGATGCATGTATTTATGTGAGCTTATTGTATTAAAAGAAATATTTAATAAGCTTAATGTTATTTTAATTAATTTAATTATTAATTAGAGATTTAATAATTTAACATTATTATTAAAGGAGAAATTTAATTATGTGACTATGTGAATTATTGAGAAATTATTATATTTTATTTAAAATAAATTAAATAAGATATTGATTTATTTTACAAGGAGTGTGACATTATTTAAACTATATGATAAGGTTTTATTAAATTAAATGGTTTTTGAAACCTTTTATTACCAGCCAAACGAGGCCCTAAGCGGAGTTTTTAGCGGTTAACCATGATAGGGGGTAACTGACCACTTCTGCATCAGTTCTTTCTCCTTTATTATCAGACGTCTTCTTTTTATTATTATTCTAAGTCTGGAAGAGCAGAGAGGGAGAGAGTTAGAGAATTTGTTAGAGAAATATTGTGAGATTTAGAGAAATTGTGAGTGTGTAATCAACAAGTTATTGTAAAAGAGTCATCTGTGATCATCTCTTCTAAATTATACTCTGGGTAATTTCTCCAAACCCAATTTCTATTTCACGTCATTTAGTTTTTATGAATATGGCTTAAAGTCTTCTGTAAAGTTTCTGTAGTTGAAAAGGGTCACAATTATGTGAATATATTCGAGAAGCATAACATGATTTATATATATTGTATATAATTCCATATCATAAGTTTCATAATACTATGACTTGTTTTTTCAAAAATTTACAGAGTACGTTATATGGCCATATGGCCCTTATACGTAACTTTAATATGTCAACCATAAATTTTTCTACAAAATTTCCACTTGTATATGATTATGCATGCTAAAACGAACAAAACGAAATTTGAATGGTTGGATTTGGTTTTATAACGAATCCGTAGTGTTAAATTCTATATTTTTGTTCAAAAACCTTCAAGAACATCAAGAACAGTACAATTTGCATAATTTAATTCTGTGATTATGTGTTTTAATGGGTTAAAATTACTCTATAAATGTTGAGTATTGATTATGTATGAATTCTAACACGTGGGTATGTTTAATTTGGAGTATTAAGGATTTTATAGTGTTTATTTCGCTAAATTATGTGTTCTTCGCGAACAGAGAATTCAAAGTCTGGAGTGTCGTGCCGCGGTGCCAACTCCAGGCCTGAGACTCGCACCGCAGCGCCAACGACCAAGTCGTAGCGCCACGGCGCCGCAGCGCCAAGACCCAGTACAAAAGTGGCGCCGCAGCGCCACTTATCATAATGTCCAGGAAATATTTTTTTTATGTTCAAGTATAGAAATGAGTTAGTAACCTAGTCTAATGAATATAAAAACTTGTTAGACATATAATGAGATAATAAAATGAGTTTTACCAAGTCAAGAAGATAATTACATGTTATTTGAATCGTTGATTATGTAATTAACTTGTTGTTCGTGTAGTATTATATTATGTGAAAATAAGTATGATAATTTTACTAAATATAGTCATGAATTCGAGATTAGACAAAGAATAACTTATGATGTTTAGTACATTATTAATGACTGGTATTGTGAATAAAATTGATATGTAGGATTTAATTCAAAGAACGAGTTAATTAAGTGTAATCTACGCACGAGGTAAGTTTTCTAACCCTACTTGTTATCATTATTCAAGTTTATAAATCAAGTTCATTGTTATGTTAAAGATTTACTATTTTTTCAAAGTATGATTTTGTTATACAATAATTGTTCTATTGTATACCTATTGAGATTGTTATTCATTACAAATATCATTTACTGTAAAACCTTGTTAGACTAACGAACCCTTAATGATTCGACTAGTCCATAGTTTATGAGCGTTCTAAATTTCAGAACCCTTGATGAATTATCCAAACCAAACTTCCTTTGGCGCGGACTCGAATGTCAAACTGAGATGAACAACCTTGTATAGGGGATTATTTACGCTTTAGCGTTAAGATATTGTGCACAGTATGGTACTAAGGGCTAATCCCCCTAAGTACGAGAAGAAGAGTCCATAGTCTTATGACTGTTAAAGGTTTCAAGTATAACCCTTCATAATCTAGGACATAGTTCAAGGTCTTACGACCTTCAGAATTTCTTTTGATTCTTGTTATTCGTTCTTGATCCAAAAGTTGAGCTTTTATATTTGAAGTTATTATTTCTCTCGCATGTTATTATTCATTGTTATATTGTTATACTTGTGGGCAATCGTGCTCACTCTTGCGTAATAATAACATTGCAGTTAAGAACGAAAGAGCAGACGAACCTTCCACTAGTAAAGGCAAGGGCAAGATTAGCAAGTAATGAAGACTGTGTTATTTATGTGGCTATGTAATGATAAGTAGAATTGATGTTACTTAAGACTTATTTGTTTATGTTTCCTCACAGATGATTTAAGGTTAGAGTAACCTGGGATTTATTTATTATGTAGTTGATGTAACCCCATAAGGGGAGAATTATTATTATTTCTATCTAGTGCATGGTTTGCATTTATTTATGGGTAGATAGATGGATGATGTTTGTATAGTGAACACCAAATCCTATGGAAATGGAAGTACCAGATTTGGGGGTATCACATCTATTATGAACTGTAATATCCTTTCAAAACATCAATAAATTAATTATTATCCTCTAGAAATTCAGTTACTCATTGAACATTAAGTCGTGTTTATCTTCTAGTAACTTGCATTATAAATTGATGATATGATGCAAATCTACTTGGTTATGTCAACATTAAATAGGGGAGATTGTTGGAAATTTCATGATTAAATTTGATGTTGGAATAAAAAAAATTACATGTATGCATGCATTAACATATATGTAAAGTCTTTATTAGAGCATGTGTGAAAGGACTTAGATTAAAGATCAAAAATGTTAAGTTGATCTAAGCTAAATGAATTTCATCTTTATCATCTTGTAATGTCCTTTGAATTAGAAAGATTATGATGTACAAGGACTTAGAATAAAAAGATCAAACTTGTTAGGTTGATCTTATGAACTGAATTGATGTAATAGCTAAAAGGTTCATAGAGCATCTTTGACGCTATGAAAAGTCTAAGTTCTCCACCAAGTGCAAAATCGTAGAGTCTTGCCAAACAAACGTATAGTCAAGAGAAGAATCATAGAGTCTGCCCAAGCAAGTGCAGAGCTAAGTGTAGAATCGTAGAGTCTACTCAAGCAAGCGTAAAGTTAAGTCCAGAATCGTAGAGCCTGTCCAAGCGATTGTAGAATGGACAGCAAGACCTTAGTGTAGGATGGTAGAGCACTGTCAAATCGTAGAGAACTCTCGAAAATGTAGATTCACCAAAGTCAAGTCACTCTATGGTTTTCACAGATAAACTACGAGCAAGTAATCGTAGAGTTCATGAAAGTTAGTATTAGAATCATAAAAGTCATTTGTCTAATCAGTGAGAATGTATAAACAAAGAAGACTTACATTCGAACGTTGTGAATTGAGGATTCTGATATACTCTCCAAACATCCTTGGTCTAAAACAAGGAAACAAAAAGGAGTGGCTACCAACCAATCTACTGAAAGTGACGGCTCAAAGGTGTTAGGTGAAAAGCAGACTGATGTGACTACGAGCTGACATATGAACCCAGGATGTCAACATCAAATATCTCAAAATATCTGAAGCATTAAATGCTCCAACGGAAGCCTTTCAACGAGAAAAATTCAAAGGGATCTATATAAGGCAAACAGATTAAACATATCAAATTAAGCAAGAATGCATAATCCACAAAAAGATCTATCAAAGCCTCACTCTACGAAACAGAAGAAATCTCTTGCTTCGCTATTAAGTTCTTCAGAACTCATGCTTAAGGCAACTTAGTAGCACAACAACAAACTCTCATAACAGAGATGCCAAATGTGCTGGGCTTGAAGAGTACTCAGTGTACTAGTGTTCCAAGTCTGCTGTGCTTGAATAGTTCTTAGTGAACTAGTGTTCCAAGGCTGCTGGTCTTGAAGGAATCTTAGTGATTTGAAGTTGTATCAATATCCTTAGTGAATTTCCTACTCATAGAGTAGAAGAGTGGATTAGGAGTCTTGAATACTCTGAACCACCTAAAACAACTGTGTTATTTACATTCAGTCATCTACTAACTGATATATCTATTATAACTGCTACTTGAACTATAATATCAATTTTATCTTAAAGGGGATAATCAAATCACTTATTCCGCTATGCTTAATTAATTTATTAATTAACAAATCTGTTAAGTCACTCTTTAAAAGAAAAAGTTTTAAAGTATCTATTCAAACTTATGATTCATTCATTTTGATACAAATCATATTCTCTCATAAGGATTTCCCAACGCTCTTCAAACTCGCCGATGGACAATGAATTATACACACAATTGTTAAAATCATCTTTGAACGATGGGTGATGCAATTTTTCTGGAAATTTTTTGCTAATATGCCAAGAACACAATAAATGATGAGTAGATAGGAGTACCCTACCAATAGCGATGCTCATGGCTTTATTGTGGTCAGTGATAATGGTTACAAGATCCTTATAGTCCATGGCTTCAAGCCACATCTCTAAGACCCAAACGAAAGTGTCTTCTATCTCATCCATTAACAATGCAAATCCAAATAAAATAGAGTGATAATGGTGGTTGACCCCAGTAAATGGAACAAATGGCATATTATACCTATTTGTTCTATATGTAGTTTCAAATGTAATCACGTCTCCGAAATGTTGATACATAAATCTTGATCATGTGTCTACCCACAAAATACAAGTTATGTGGTTGTCTTTGCTTGATTTGACATGAAAAAAGAATTTACTCGCACTGCTAGAACCAACTTTTTTAAGATAAGTGACTGCAACATGTGCATCATTTTCATCATCCGAGCCACGCCTTAAATCCCTAACTACATTACGAACATCCTTGTCACTAAAACCTACATTTTGCATCATTCCACCCATTGTGCTCAAAACTTTCATCATCCTACTTGGTCCAATACCCGCCTTATTTAATGTGTCAATTAATTTTCTTACTACCGGCGTAATATTTTTGTCTCAATCAAATCTACTTTGGTAAGTGTCACTAAACGATGATTGTGATCCAACTCAATAATCGAAATACGCCAATTATCTTCTTTCTTACCGTGGACAACATACATTTTAGCTTTGCATAATGTTCGGCCTATTAAGTCTCGTTGTCTTTTTTTCTTATCGTTATCACACTCAACATCTAATGAACTCTTTACAACAGTTGGTCTACCAGCATTTTTACATACATATAACCTTGACGTCAAATCATTACTATGAGTATGTTTACTACTCATAGCAATCTTAATCTCAAATTCATTTTTTGGGCATATGATCTATAAAAATTTTCATCTTCTTCCAATTTAGAAAATAATTAACATAAGGAACCATTACCTCTTTACTACTTTCAATATCATTAACATACTCCGATTAATTTCTACAATCTAAAATAGCAAGAGATTCAGAAAAACTAGATAAAAATATATTTGTAGCAGGCATGAAAGCCATTGATGAAGACCTACCGAAAATTGATTGCCTGGACAAGTGATTTCTTCTAATCTCAAAACTAGCAAATTCTCTCCAAAACTAAATTTCTGTAGTTGTTTAGCATATGGATGCGAATGGAGTAAAATGCTAGATGCATGTCCTAAGAGTTAGTCAAACGAGTCGCTACTGGTTCCTACGGTCAGGCCAAGTCCCCAAAAAGCCCTTAAATTTTAATCAGGTACTATATAGATCGCAGAAGAGAGTAGCGGCCAGTTAAAACGGTGTCGTTTTGACAGGCCGCTACTCCCTCCTTCGGCCAGTATAGAAATTTATTAACATTTAGCCTAGTCATAGGAATCATTAGCGGTCAGGCCCTTACCTTTTTAATTCTCAGCTCTTGGATTTTAACTTGAACGGCTAGATAAAGGTTTGTTGGAACAGTACACATAGCTAACGCGAGCTATGGAGCACTTCCCATATAGTTTAGAACCAAAAAGAATAAAAACTTGTTAGCTTCCTTTAATGTGCAACTAATTTTCTGTATATAAAAAAATAGTTTAGTTTATAATTAAATTATTAATTTTTTTAAAACAATTAAATTATTATTTATTATACTCCCTTCGTCCAACTTTATTTATACTAATTGATTTTTGTGGTTAAATTACCCATATATATTTAGAATCAAAATTTATTCTTAAATGTATTAGATACAGTGGCGGAACCAGAACATTTTTAAAGGGGGGTCAAAATATATCAGTAAAAAAGATTTATTTATTGACGCTTGGAGTGCTTTTTTTAAATTTATTTTGCCCAATTATAGTACTCCCTCTGTCCCAAATTATCTGCTGTTTTAGCAAAAAAAATTTGTCCCACAATATCTGCTTTTTCAAGATTTCAATGCATTTTTTTTCTTTATTTTTCAAGTTTGCCTCTTTACCTAATAATTGATAGTTATTACTCACATCCTCTCTTCACACATATATATGCACTCATACTTTCTCTCCCTACATACTATTTGTCTATTTTATGCACTCATACTTTCTCTCTCTTCCTCTCTCCACACATATATGCACTCATACTTTCTCTCTCTTTAGACTATTTGTCTATTTAATACACTCATACTTTCTCTCTCTACATACTATTTCATGCACTCTTTTTTAAACACATTTTTCATATTTTTACTAATAAGGGTATTTTAGTATTTTTATCACATATATTGGTATCTGTGTGGAACTCTAGAACAACAGATAATTTGGGACGGATGGAGTATTTCACAACATCCTATTCCAACCCTTGTCAACATTTGAGTTGTAACTCTAATGACTTTAAATAAATAAATACACACACACACACACACACACACACACACACACACACACACACACACACACATATATATATATATATATATATATATATATATATATATATATATATATATATATATATTAATTTTCTCTAAATTATGGGACTATTAATCAAACTTTGAAGTTTTAGTCAACTGATTAGCTATTTTTATGGATAAATTATAATATTACATATTCAAAACCTTATATTGTGGTTATGATCATCTTTCTTGGAGACAACTGAGAGGAGCCACTCAAAGCAAGAAAATAAATTAAGTTATTCTCATTTACAAAAAATTGATACCAAGGTATGATTAAATCAATAAGACAAATGAGTGCAATATTAATTAATTAATTATCAAACTTATTTAACATTATTTTATCTTATAATAATATTATTAATTTATTATAGGTAGAAGGACATGAAGAAGCAAACAAATTAATACCATCTCATAACAAATATCAAATTTAACTAATATTAATATACTTCAGATTTCAGGGTTGGCCCTTAGTTCCGCCGGTGATTAGATATATGCACAAAATTATTATCATAAAAAAGTACATTGAATATATTATCAAAGTCAATTTATTTGATTTCAAAATTTTTAATACAACTGTTTAATTATTAATTTTTAAATTGGTCAATTTGATTTTAAAAAAACTAATTAAGACAAGTAAAATCGAAGAGAGAGTAATATTTATTTTATGGTTTTTGTATTTTAGAGAGTATAATAAAAATTATAAAAAAAATTCCTTTTGTTATTTAGTTTTAGGTTCAAATTTGGTTTTTATATATCTTTTCTTTTTATGTTCATTAAAAAAATCAGCAATAAAAAAACGAGACAAAACACTTGCGCTTTTTTGTTTTGTTTTTTAAAAATCATGATATATGTTTATGTTGATTTTTTTTGTTATTAATTACGTGAATAATTATAATTAACAATATTTTAACGATATATTTAATATAATAAATTAACCTTGTAATTTTACTTAATCTCATATATTGACATAAATCGCAATAGTAATTTGATTGAGAATTTTCGTAATTCATAAGCGAGACTCCATTTTTTTTTTAAGAAATTGATACTTTCACATTATTTTTTGGTATTTTTGTACGTAGAGTCCACATATTTATTGATATATCGAATTTTTATTAATTAATATGTGTGTCATATATATGAAAATATTAAAAAATAATGTGTTTTTTATTCTTTCCATTTAAAAGACTAGAAACAAATCTAAGACAGACAGGAAGGAAAGGAACAGAAACAGGAAAAAAAAAACACTTCTAGAGAGAGAGAAAGGTGAAATGAAAAAGGATGAGTATATATATAGTGTATATCTATTGAAGTTATCAAATCTGTCTTTTCTTTTGGGCTTTCTCCAAGAAAAAAAAAGTGGATAAACTCCCCCACTGAAAAGTGTACTACAAAGATCTGAAAGTGTTTGAAGAACTTGAGATTCAAAAAAGGCTGCTAAAATGGATGGTGTAATTCAGCTACAAAGGCAATTAATTGACAACACAACTTCTTTGTATAATGAGGTTAGTCTATATATTACTGATATGGGTGATTTTCTATTTATTTTATTTTATTTACTTCTTTTTTTTTTGGTTGAAAATTAGGCATATCTAGATGATCAGTTCAATCAGCTTCAGCAGCTGCAAGATGAGAGCAACCCAGATTTTGTAGTTGAGGTGGTGTCTCTCTTCTTTGAAGATTCTGAGAGGCTTTTAAATGAACTAACCCAAACATTGTGAGAAAATTTACCTATTATGCTTTATTTGTATGTAGCTATTTTATGGTTCTTTTAGTTTTATTTTGAATCTTGACGATTTCAAAGAAATCATGAATCTTACCATTAAAATCTGAAGTAATTTGGGTTTTTATTCTTTATTGGTTCTCTATTTTATATAGAGATCAGCATAATGTAGATTTCAAAAGGGTTGATGCCCATGTTCACCAGTTGAAAGGTAGCAGCTCCAGGTAATTTTTCTTGTTATAACTTATAAATAAATGAGAATTGATATTTTCACGAGCAACAGTTTTAGTTCAACAAGATTTCTCTCACATTATTAGTGAATGAGTATACTCATGTGAGACGGCGCTTATGGAAATAAAATATCAATTTCCTAAATTAAGATTTGGACTGTTTCTGGATTTGTGTTGTGTCAGCATTACATTTTTTCTCGCCTCACTCATTGTTAGGCTTGTTACCAAAAACGCAGACCGAATAGGTGAAACGAATCGGGTACAAGAAATGCTACCATGCTACATATGGTAGAATGCTAAGCAACTAAACCATTTTAGTTCTCGTACCACGATTCGAAATGATAATAACCTATATGCGAAAGGGAATACGAGTCCCTTGAGGGAAATTCTTGGTTTCCATTTGATTCAATGGATATTATCAGTGGCGAAGTCAGAAAGTTATAACAGTGGGGTCAAAATTATTAGTAAGTTATAAAAAATTTGATGGGGGTTCGGGGGCAGCGCCCCCGAGCCAATTTTTTTTAATACTTTATACTTTTGGATTAGACAAATGCATCCAAATATTAAATTTAATAATACTAACAAAAAGGAGAAATCACAATTTATTTCTAAAAACAAAACTGAAGTTTGGCTTTGCCCCAGGTCTCTCTATTTTGTGGCTGAAGTGTTGAACGGATATAGATGTATGAGATTTAGGATTGAGGCTTGGCAGCTTGGGTATCTCTAATTAAAAAAAAATTCTGAGTGGGGTCAAAAATTGAGTGAGGGTCAAAAATTGGGTGAGGTAAATTTTTTTTTTAAGTGCTTTCAAAAATTGAGTGGGGTCAATTGACCCCACATTTTCACCCTAGCTTCGCCCCTGGATATTATATCTCAAAAAAAAAATCTTAGTTTTGTTTGGATAATCTAAATTCCAATTTAATCACCATTATAGTATTTGCAGTTGCCTTTGAAAAGTTCCAGGACACGAATCAGATATCAGAGAATTGAATAACTAAGCTAGATCCAGAATGTACTTACATACTAGAATATTAATTTTTATCCTAAGCTCTATTTATTTATTTTTAGGATTTATTGAGGAAATTAAATGATAATGGACTGCAATTTGTTTACATTATTTCATATTTTTATTTTTAAAATGGAAAATCAAAGAGAAAAAGGGTAGAGGGAAAGCTTTACTATTTGGTATTCACTTGCCCCTTTTTTTAGTTCTTACAATATTTGAGAGAGAGAAATTTACTTTTTCTTTACTTTTAATTTTTTTTCCTTTTCCCATTCCCCAGCAAATTCATGAAATTAAATTGAGCATTTTAGTTTTGTTTCAGAGCTTTCAACTAATAATTAAGTACCTTCTTCTTCTTCTTTTTTGACAATGTATAAATAAGTATGGATAAATCCAATATTTTGTGCTTGAGCAAGAACAAAAGCATGTGCATATGTCAACCACCACTATAAGTTCGATAAACAACTAACTTTTGTAGAAAACTCTTAATTTTACAACTGCGATTTAAAAATAACTAGGAGCTAATGATGCATATAAAATTATCATCTTTCATCCATTAAAATTGACCTAGTGCAATGTTTCTCTATTTTTCTTTTTCTTTGGCAGCATCGGAGCACAAAGAGTTCAAAGGGCATGCATTACCTTCCGCAATTATTGTGAAGAACATAATATAGAAGGGTAAGTTTTTCTTCACAGCTTTATATCATCGCATTGCCAAAGGAAACCAAGGACTTTACATAATTGATCAAAATTTTGGAATGTACTATTTTGGGTGTTTATTTATGGCCTTTCACAAATTAAATAATGCACTAGCTCAATTTAGCAACAAAAAAAAAACGCTTGTTGTTAGAGCTTTGGCATATATTTAGCACATAGTGGATAAACTCATTTGCCAATTTGAGAATATTAACCTTAGCATTATATCCAAAACAAATCAAAATAATTTAGTTTTGACTTCTTAATGAGAAGCTAGTACTTATTTATTATTTATGCAGGTGCTTAAAATGTCTGCAGCAAGTTAAGAATGAGTATTCTCTAGTAAAGAACAAGCTAGAAACTCTGTTCAAGGTAATTTATTCGCTAGTGTTGTACAATACTAGTTGTATCCAAAAGAAAAGAGTCTTGCTTATTTGTCAATATTTTTACGACTACTACTAAGGTTTGACGCATCAATGATATTTTGTCTAAGTGTATCCTATCAAACTTTGATATTCGTTAAAAGAAAAATGCAGCAAAGAATTAAGACAATTTTCCAGGCGTAGAAAGGGTCATTTTGTTTGAGATCAAATTTGAACGATGATTAAAATTTTCTCGTAATTAATTTTTCTTGTTTCATGAATGTAGCTAGAGCAACAACTTTTGGCTGCTGGTGGGTGAATTCCTGTGCAATGAAGAGACATCGAAGCTATATGAGATTTTCCCTTTAATTTATCATGTTTTGTTTCTACTTTTGAGTTTAATGTGCAAGTTTACAAGGGGTTTTATCATCTTTTGAGCTGGACTTTAACCTTGTGCTATATATTCTCAATGTATATAAGCAAATGAAACAGATTATTTTAATGAAACCCTTTGATATATTATTGCCAGTTTCATCTTATCTTTCATCCATTCATCTGTTCATATCCTTAATTATCCTCTTTCATTGAAGTTAAAATTAGATCAGTTGAAAAATTACTCAACATGTCTCAGAAACACCGTCCTTCTTTAATTTCCTCTTAAGCTAGTAAATGTCAAGGGACTTTGACTCCTCTACATTATATTTTTTCCTTCAATTATGCAAGTCGAATAAAAATAAATACATATCATAACATTTGGTTACAACAAACTATGGCCAAACGCAGAAATTAACGAATAAATAAATTCAGATAAAAAATATCACATGCAAGGGACAAAAAATATCATTATTATATAAAAAGTGTGAAAAAATTCCAAACTGTTAATTTATCTGAATGCGGCTAAAAAAATGAGAAAGATAATAACTACAGGAACCCTAACACTTCCCGTATATATATGGAAATTAATCCATGGCAACCCTATCACTACAGGCTGTAGTGGAAGACTTTCCCCATTTTCTTTTCTGCCGCTACAGGCTGTAACGGCAGGCTTTCCCCTTTTCCTTCCCTGCCGCATCCCTTTTTTCCTTGGCCTTTTGCTTCCCTTTTCATATTATGAATATTATTAGTAAATTAGTAATAATATTAATTATGAATATTATTAGTAAATATTAATAGTAAACTTCAAATTAAAATATTAATACGTATATATATATATATATATATATATATATATATATGGGAATTCCCATAAAATATTAATATTAATATTTACTAATTTACTAATAAACTTCAAATTTAAATATTAAATAATACTAAAACTCTGTACGTATTAATATTTTAATTTGAAGTTTTCTAGTAAATTAGTAAATATCAATATTTTAATTTTGCTTTGAATATTTAATATTTAATAGTAAACTTCAAATTAAAATATTAAATAATATTAATTATGAATATTATTAGTAAATTAGTAAATATTAATAATAAATTATGAATATTATTAATAAATATTAATATTATTTAATATTTTAATTTGAAGTTTACTAATAATATTTATAATTAATATTATTACTAATTTACTAATAATATTCATAATAAAGAAAGGGAAGTAAAGGCCCAAGGAAAAAAGGAATGCGGAAGGAAAGGTCTACCGATATAGCCTGTAGTGGCAGGAAAGAAAATGGGAAAGACCTGCCACTACAGTGTGTGTGTGTGTGTGTGTATATATATATATATATATATATATATATATATATATATATATATATATATATATATATATATATATATATGACTTGGATTGAAATAAATAACCACCCTGCACCTACAGGCTGTAGCAGTAGTAATATGGCTTGTAGCGTCACGATAAATTACTCATTTACCCATGTGCTACAGTACTTGGAGCTACTAGTTCTAGCGGCAGTGTAATTAATTTAAAATTTAGAGTGGTACAGCTGTAGCTTAATGGTTTAACAACCTATAAGTTTTAGGATCAAAACTTGGTTAGAACATAGTTTTTTTGATTCATGTGCTATATTTTTTGTGTATTAGATAAATTTTATATAATATTTACTTTATATAAATATTCATAATTACCTTATATATTTAATTTAATGTTGCGATTTGTTTAGTATTTTATTTAGTTTGACAAAAAAATTAAAAAAGAATACGTATATATATATATATATATATATATATATATATATATATATATATATATATTGGTAGAATAAATTTAAAAATATTGGAGACTGCGAAAATATTTAATTCGTAAAGAGAAACATTTATATATATATAAATAGTAGTAAAATTTATCTAATACATAAAAAATATAGCACAAAAAGCATAAAAACTATGTCACATCCAAGTTTTGATCCTAGGACCTATAAGTTATTGAGCCATTAAGATATCGTTGCACCACTAACATTTTAACTAATTACATTGCCGCTAGAATTAGTAGCGGTAGACACTGTTGTTGAAAATGGGTTTGACAAAATAAATATTAAAGCATTTTGAGGCTTAATTTAATGTGGGACCCACACTCCAAAAATGTCGAGTCCATGCACCAATGCGTTCTCTTCCGTAAGGAGTATAACGTGGTATATTTATGTGTTCAAATCTATTAAGAATTGAATGAGAAAATTGACTCCAAAGTCACCTACTTGAAATGTTGAAAATTGCAAAAGTCCCACATAGGGCATTAGAGGAAAAAATAAAAAATTTATATGTAGGATGTTTGCTCAATGGGAAGGGCCCCAAGGGGCACCCCACTTTTGTGGAAGGGAGATGACCTAGCCAAGGCTTGGTTCTAACCCACACGCGCGCGTCGCCGTCCGGTCGGACGGGCGGGCGGGGTACGGGGTCGGGGCTGGCGGGTGGGTCGGTCGTGATATATATATATTTTTAGACAAAATCTGTTTAATATTTTTTGATCACAGTACTATGTCGTTTTTGACGAACTAACGGTCATATCCTGTCTTAACGGTCACAAAATGTTCTATAAATAAACTATGTGGGATCCCGTTCCTGGATAAGTTTATTTCCCGTTCTGCATATATTTTCCCGTTTTCTGCAAGTAATTTCCGTCCCGTTCTCTACCAAATTGTAAAAACTGCGCAGTATTTTCTTCGTTCTTTCCCAGTATTTTCCCATGCATCATTACTGTAAGGTTCAGTACATAACATAAAATTTGCGTTTGAAGTATTCTTAATTTTGAACTGCTTCTAATTAAGAATTGAAAATCCGTTTTATCTTGGGAAGCAATTATTCAGTAAATCCTTTAGCACCAGTGAGGGAATAAATTTGCTTTAAGGAGACTTTGTGAATTCAAAGGACTCGGATTTATCTGTTTTATATTTCTAGAAAATCTGACTTCATTTTTCAAGTAAGTATAATACTTTTCATTTTATAATTCTGTTCTGTTTTGTTTAACTTTATTATATATATATATATATATATATATATATATATATATATATAAAATAATGCTAAATATTACAGGAATACAACTGTAGCACATGGGCAAATGAGGAGCAAATGAGTAATTTCTCGTGCCGCTACAAGGTAGCGGCAGGGTAGTTATTTATTTCAATTTAAGTCATCTGTTATACAGATCAACGGTGGAAACATTAGTTGCTCAAATAGTATTTATGACAACCGATTGGCATGGATGAATTCTCTCTCATATATATATATATATATATATATATATATATATATATATGGCAATGATCCATAACATCTATTTGCTATGGATCAAATAGTAGCATATAGCATCTTAATTAATCATCCATTAAAAAAATAAAGGGTTAGGATTGGAAAAGAGATCTGGTCGTCCACTAGAAGTACTAACGAACTTGATTAATTTAAAATTTTCTCATTTTTGCCCCACTTAGCCAAGTCAAATCAGGTCAATCGATTGAAAATAACAGCATCTGCTAGTATGTCTAGCAGACGGATTCTCACTTTCTAACCGCGCTGTTAAACAATTAGGGAAACTACAACCCTAAATTTTCAAGACTCAGCTCTCAGTAGCGATTCTTGTTCTTCATCATTGATTCCTCTAGAAAACTATTCAATTGGCAACAAAAGTGCAAGATTCGGGACCAAGAGTGGAAGATTTGTGTTCTACATCAAATTAATCAACATTTAATCGGTGAGTTTTTCAAATTATAAGGTTAAGAATTGAAAACTGTGAATTGGGTACCCATCTATATTTGTCCAAAAAATGGGTACCGTGATGGTTTGGTTCACATGTAAGATTAGGTATATGTGCTATTAATCTTGTTTTGTGTTTAGATTTGCTATATATGTTGGGAATCTCAATGTTTACTTTCGTATTTGCTATGTTGAAATGGGTATCATGACTAATTTTTGGGCCCTTACAATTGACCAAGTATCATGATTGATTACTTAGAAGACGTGCATGGAGGAAAAATTAAATTTATTTTGTCCTTCAAACAACACACGCATTACTAATCTCTTACAAAACCGCCACTATTGAAACCATTGCTAATCTCTTACAGGTCTCTGTATCTTTCTCTTTCTATATATAGATGTGTGCGAGTTTGCATGTCTGCATTTTCTGTTTAAAGTTTTAATTTTTTAACTGTTTGATTTTGTTGATTGATTTCACAATCAATAAATACGTGCAAGTGTACACGATTAACAAGTAATAAAGTGGTAAAATTAAGTGTCGATCCCACAGAGAATTCCAATCAATAAACTCCAACTACTAGTATTATACCAATTCAATTTTATTTAAACAACTGCAAAATATGGTTTTTATAATTAAGAAAACTAAATTACTCAAATAAAACTAAATTACTCGTAAAATTAACTCAACTAAATAACAATAAAGACTAAATGAATGAATTCAGATAAATAAAGGTTAAGACTCCAATATTCCCAATTTATGAACTATAAACCAATTATCCAAGTATCCCAATTATCATGCCTACCGAATTGTTAACAGGAATTTCTAAGTGTCAAAAGCCCTTTCCTAAGTGATCAAATAACTTTTATTTGACCCAATTAATCTTACGATATTCCTATGCAAAATAATTAAATTAAACTCATTAAATCCCAATTCTCAATTTGTTACACGCAGTGAACAAATATTCCTATTCAATTCACCCTAATTATTCGTCATGCAAATAATTAAGCATACATGTTATCATGTCTAGTTCTAACCCTAGATGTCATCTCCCAAATCCCCCTAGAGTAACATGATAATTATTGGCCAAATAATTAAGCAATAAGCACAAGACATAATAAACAATTCACTTTAACATAAATAATTGAAATAAATCAAATAACTAATTCATAGACATAAAAGGTTCAATTGGTAGTCTTAATAAAAGAATTAGTTCATAATCAAACTTAAAACCAACAATCTCATGACAATCATCTCTAAAGGATTACACAATTAAGAAGAAGAAGAAGAAACTCTTAAAGAACTCCTTCCAAATCTTCACTCTTCAAGTCAATCCTGATTAGTCTCCAGTTATGAATGAATCCCCCTTTAATTTCAGCAAAGTAACCTTTATATAACCTTTTCATCTCACCACAATCCTACTCCAAATCAACATCTTAGCCTTCTAATCTCTATGTTAAACGATTGGTCCACATGCGCACTTGGTCAACTGGATCCGGGCTTCAGCGCCCCGGCGCTGGCATTAACACTTGGACTAGCGCCCCGACGCTATAGTTCACAGAAATTACGACTTTGCCATTTAACAACTCAAATCCCTACTTTGCCCCTGCATCTCCACAATCTGCAAAATAACAAATAAACACAGATAAAATACTTCTAAAAGACTCGAGAATACAACAATTTAAGTCCACGTATATCCAATTCATGGGTATATTACCCAATCATCAAATACCCCCAAACTTAAATCGTTGCTTGTCCTCAAGCAACAAAACACAAGGCAACACGAAAAACTAACAAACCCTGCAAATGCACCTAAAACTATCTATATGCTTGTAATTCCAGCAATTAAATAGAACACCGTATACTCATTAGGCCTCAAAAAAATTATAATAACATGCTAGTACATCATATCAAAATAGATCAATAATATCCCAACAATCAACAAATCTAAACCTGTTATTACTGATATCGTGCGTGTGTGCTCAACAACCATGCTAACTGATAAAAAGCAAAATGCGAAACATAATAGATTTCTTAGAAGGCATCATACAGTGTAAACTCAAGAACTCCTCAAATAAACTAGATTCGATTAAAATCAAACAATTACCAAAGTCCAAGGGTCAAAATGGAATACTTATGCTTTATTTTTATTTTTTATTTTTTTTATCGGGGGCTTTTTGCACTTTCTCCCGTTTTATTCAAATTTTTTTTAAAGCTTATATACTCCAAATATGTCCCCCCAAACTTGAATTCATGTCTAAATTCAGCCATCACTATTTATTCATATTATTCTTTCATTCAACTAATATTTTTCCTTTAGAAACCTATTATCTCTCCATTTAAACTTTCTCAGCCAATCAAGGTCATTTCTTAACATGTTCTACCCTGATAATATCAGTTGCAAACAGCTACAGATTTAAATCATGTCAAGAAATCATATCACGGCTTAACAATCCTTACTAGACTTATTTATGCAATTTCAATTTCATCTTTAGCCCCGAATATACGTAACTATTAAATAGCTGGAAATTTGAAAAATCCTACATGCAACACTTAACACTCAATAAAAACAAACTATCCATAAACTACGAGAAACATGATATCTACTAATGCAACTAAAAACTAAACTACCCCCAAACTAATAAAGAGCAATGTCCTCATGCGAAAAATACAGCAAAAGAAAACAGAGGACTTCCCTGGCGAGCTTATTCCTCGGGTGCAGCATCATCATCTTCGCTCATCTCTTGATCAGAAGGGGAAACACAGGCAAAACAGGAGTAGTAGGAAAATGGCTAAGATCAATTTTAGGGTATAGCTGAGCATACATCGTCTTCTGGGCGTGGAAGTAGTCGACCAAAAACTTGTAGATCACATCTTGGCGTTCAGATAGGCGGACATTCTGGGATTCGAGATTGTAGAACCATCCATCTATTTCACGCTGGACGGCCTTAGGAACAACACTACGGTGAGCTGCAGAGGATGGGCCATAAGTGGGTGGGGCTTGAGATGGTGGACTAGTTGGAGCAGTAGCTTGAGGAATTATAAAACCCAATCCACGTGGGTGATTTGCACCACCAGTCCACACCCTGTATCGGATAATCATCTTATGGTCCAAAATCGGCATTGGGGGCTGAATCATTTCATCGGACTTCCATTTGACCCCAAATTTAGAACAGAGTGCGCAAATGAGAGAGGGGTGTGGTAGTCCTCCCGTGGTACCTTCTCGTGACGCCCTCAGAATGGATTGTTGAATAATAAGACCCACATCCATCTTCAATCCTTGAATGATCGAATGCAACAACACGGCCCTTTCCTTGGTAACATGGCTAACATGTGTGCACGACATTAATTTTGCGCAGATGAAGGCATACCAAGCCTTTCCATATAAACTGAGACGCGAATGCGGGAAAGTCATGCTGCCCCGTTCATGAATTGTCCACGTGGTGCCTGGTTGACAAAGCTCACGAATGATTTGGCTCACAAAATTGGCATATTCATTATTTTGACCCTCTAACTACAGCTGGTAACAGCCATTGATGCCCTCTTCGTCGAATTCCATTGTCTTTCCCCTCACATACACACCATAGTGATAGTGCTCTGAAACGTTGGCATAGAATTCTTTAACGACTACAATCACTGCCGGGTCAGGTTGTTCGGTGAGGGAGAACCAGTTCCTCTTAGTAATCATGACCGCTAGTTCCCCATCCTTGGATTGATCGGGCCATAAACCGCGTTTGGGGATGAGAGAGCGTGTGGCCATGCGGTTGTAGCGTTCTTGGGCCACGACACTCACGAATCGGCGGCTGTCAAATTTTGGAGGGGCCGAAGCGGCCCCAGATCCTTCTCCTCGTTGACGCTTTGAAACCATTTGAGTAATCTGAAAGTGAAACATGCATAAGTTAGACTGTAGTTCAGGGTGTACAAGTGACCTCATAGTTATACCACAACCCCCAACTATAGATTAGAAGTATAGGGTGTAATAGGGTAGGTGTATGTTTAGATAGGCATGATCGAATAGGGCCTGGTAGACACCCACAAGTATGGCACATTGATAGAATGATAACATGTCCCATACAGGGGAGAAGATGACATTAAAGAATAGTACGGTATGATGTGTTGGTACAACTCATAAATAAGTCCGCACGATTCATAATCCACAAGTGAAATATGCTCTGATCCTAGGAGAGACACGTAGACCATGAATATGCAACGAGAAATACATAACTAGAATTAGTGATATACATGCCTTTGATGGGAAATAGCAAATGCAATTCATTGAGGCAATATATCAAACACCTTGTAGGCTTGGTGTAAGTCTCTTGAGATCCACACATAAGGGCACATCATACAAACTCATATCTAGAATAGCATAAGCATGACATCCAATACTCAATTTAAAAGATAAGTGGCCCAATGGAAAGTGAATAGCATGCATGATCCATATGAAGAAACCAGAATAGGTAAGATAAGAAAATTTTGGGCATCACATATTTAAAATTGAAGACAATAGATACCTATAATTTAGATTTTGTACAAAATATGAGAGGATATACGATGAAATTGCGTGTACAACATACCTTTTATCGTCAAAGGATAAATTGAAAACAAGTATGGAAGGAAAGTGCTTGAATCACCAAGTGATAGTGCTAAGTGCAAGGAGAATAGGAGACGTGAGATGAATGGGCAAGTACCAGATTTAAACGTGCAAAAGTGGTGTGGAGAAGTTAAAAGTCTAAAAGAGATTAGATTTATTGTGACTGAGGAGTTTAGGCGTTTAAAACCGCTTTCTAAAAATTGATCCCAGCACCAGGGCGCTGGGTTATAGGCTTAACAGAGCGTTGGGGCGCTAGAGGTCAGTGGCTTTGGGGAGTCTCAGCGTCGGGGCGCTGAGTTCCTTTGCATTTTGGACGCCGGGGTGCTGAAGGTTAGTGACTGCGACCGAGGCTTAGCGCCGGGGCGCTGTGGCCTGTGCATTTTTGGGCGCCAGGGCGCTGTATCCCTATTGACTTGGAACGCTGGGGTACTGCTTGACATGAGAAGCTTGGGCTGTGTAGCTCATTTTATCAGCTATTTCCCTGGCCTGACTTCTTTGAGCCTTTGCGTACTGAGCTGGAAACAAGCAAAAGATTCATTGTGATTATTACACTGCACTATTATACTAATAAATTTAAATAATTCAAATGTTAAAGAGAAGTGTTAAACAAAATAAACTAGAAATCTTGGGGTTGCCTCCCTAGAGCGCATAGTCGTCAGCCTGACTTTGCGGTGTTGTCAATTGTCCACTGGCTTAGAGAGGTACATTGTCGAAGATTTGTGATCGATAGGCCCACTTCAATAATGCTTAAGACGTTGACCGTTCACCTTAAATGTTCGCTTTGAAATAGGTTCTTCAACTTCAACATTTCCGTATGGAGCGACAGATACAACCACGAACGGCCCGGACCAGCGAGATTTCAATTTACCGAGAAATAAACGCAATCTTGAGTTGAAAAGTAATACTTGTTGTCCCAATTCGAACTTCCGATCAATGATTTTTTTACCACGCCATGTTTTGACCTTCTCCTTGTACAGTTTGGCGTTCTCATATGCATTATGCTGAAATTCGTCCATCTCATTTAACTGAAGTAATCTCTTCTCACCAGCTGCTTGGAGGTCGAAGTTTAGTTTTTGAATGGCCCAGTATTCACTATGTTCTAATTCGACTGGGAGATGACACGCCTTTCTGTAAACTATCCTGTAAGGTGACATGCCGTTAGGGTTTTTGTAAGCTGTTCGATATGCCCATAAGGCATCATCTAAGCGCATTGCCCAATCTTTGCGCGACGGGTTGACCACCTTTTCCAAAATTTGCTTAACCTCCCGATTCGAGATTTCTGCTTGACCATTTGTTTGGGGATGGTACGCGGCTGCAATCTTATGTCGGACCCCATACTTGGTGAACAATTTAGTGAATCGCTTATTACAAAAATGAGTTCCCTCATCGCTAATTATCGCCCTCGGCGTCCCAAATCGGGTGAATATATTCTTCTTTAAGAACCGTAGGACTACGTTGGCATCATTCGTGGGTAAAGCTGTGGCTTCTACCTATTTGGAAACGTAATCAACCGCCAACAGAATGTACTGATTATTGAAGGATGATGGGAAAAGTCCCATAAAGTCGATTCCCTACACATCGAATAATTCAACCTCCAAAATTATGTTAAGTGACATTTCATTGCGTTTGGAAATATTGCCTACTCGTTGACACCGATCACATTTTAGCACATAGAGATATGCGTCTTTGAACATAGAATGCCAGAAGAATCTTGACTGCAACACTTTGGCTGCTGTTCTATCACTCGCGTAATGACCTCCGTAATCAGATGAGTGGCAATGATCTAATATGCTATCCATATCCTCTTGTGGCACACATCGTCTAATCATTTGGTCTGCACAAGCCTTAAACAGAAACGGTTCTTCCTAAAAGTATTGTCGGACATCGGGGAGGAACTTTTTTCGTTATTGCAAGTTCAAATCCGGAGGTAACACATGACTAACCAGATTATTCACAAAATCGGCATACCATGGCACTGCTGTTGTTACTTGAAGAAGTTGTTCATCGAGAAACATCTCATTTATGATGACCTTGTCTTCTCGCTGAACCTCTGCATTTTCTAATCGTGAAAGATGATCTGCCACTTGGTTTTCGGTGCCTTTTCTATCTCAGATCTCCAAGTTAAATTCTTGTAGCAACAACACCCACCGTATTAACCGCGGCTTGGCATCCTTCTTCTCAATCAAATACTTAATGGTTGAATAATCAGCATAGACGATGACCTTGGTCCCGATGAGATATGCTCTGAACTTGTCGAATGCAAACACGACTGCAAGTAATTCTTTTTTCGTGGTCGTGTAATTCAATTGAGCATCCGTCAACGTCTTGCTGGAGTAGTAAATAGTGTGAAAATTTTTATCATGACATTGTCCCAATACTGCTCCAACTGCTAGTCACTGGCGTCGCACATCAATTTAAATGGTAAAGACCAGTCGGGAGCTACACAAGGGTTTTGATATTTTAGAAAAATCTTTAATAAAACGTCTATAGAAACCCGCATGTCCCAAGAAGCTCCGTATTCCCTTCACAGAGGTTGGAGGAGGTAGTTTCTCAATCGTCTCAATTTTTACTTTATCAACCTCTAACCCTGATGCGGAAACCTTATGCCCCAAAATTATTCACTCTCGCACCATGAAGTGACATTTTTCCCAGTTAAGAACTAGGTTCATCTCCACACAGCACTGCAATACTAAAATCAGATTCTTCAAGTATAAGTCGAAACTGTCACCAAACATGGAGAAATCATCCATGAATACTTCCAAGTTTTGTTCCACCATATCTTAAAAGATGGCCATCATGCACCGTTGAAAAGTTACCAGAGCATTGCATAAGCCAAAAGACATACGCCAAAATGCAAATGTACCGTAATGGCATGTGAATGTGGTTTTTTCTTGATCTTCCGGCGCTATGGCAATCTGGTTATATCCGGAATATCCATCCAATAGACAATATAACTGATGTCTCGCCAACCTATCCAACATCTGATCAATGAACGACAAGGGAAAGCGATCCTTGCGCGTAACTTTATTTAGTTTGTGATAATCCATACATACTATGTAGACTATAACGGTTCTCGTAGGGATGAGCTCATTGGCTTCGTTTTTCACTACAGTCATTCCCCCTTTTTTTGGTATGCACTGTACAGGACTTACCCATGAACTGTCTGAGATTGGATAAATAATACCGGCATCTAACCACTTGATGATCTCTTTTTTCACCACCTCCTTCATAATGGGGTTCAACCTTCTTTGCTGCTCAATGGTTGGTTTAGCTCCCTCTTCTAATAAGATCTTATGCATACAAAATGATGGACTAATTCCTCGAATATCCACTATAGTCCATCCGATTACTGTTTTGAACAATCGCAACACCCTTAACAGTTTCTCTTTTTGCGTGTCAATCAAATTTATCAAAATAATAACTAGTAGGGTATCATCTTTTCCCAAATAGGCATACTGCAGATGAGATGGTAGAGGTTTTAAGTCCAACATCGGTGGCTCTTCTATCTATGGTTTGAACTTTTTCTCTTCTGCTTCAGGCCGATCAAGAGTGTCGAATGATTGTTTAACTTTTCTGGCAGCTGGTAATGCATCTAGCCATTTAACATACTCAATTTCATCCTCAATATTGTAGTCGTCCATCTCGAACAAAATAGATTTTAGTGGATCTTCTGAATAATTTCTGCTGAACTTGTGATTAACCAATTCATCCATAACATCTACCCGCATACATTCACCCTTCTCTTTTGGAAATCTCATCGACTTAAATACATTAAAGGTGACCTCTTGGTCTTCAACTCGCATCATCAATTTACCTTTTTATACATCGATCAACGTTCTCCCTGTTGCTAAAAATGGCCCCCCGAGAATTATGGGAATTTCCTTGTCTGCTTCACAATCCAAGATAACGAAATCCGCCGAGAAGATAAATTTATCCACCTTTACTAAAACGTCTTCAACAATACCTCGTGGATATATTACTGACCGGACCGCCAACAACAAATTAATATTTGTCGATTTTGGTGCCTTAAGTCCAAACTGACTGTAGACAGATAATGGCATCAAATTTATACTGGCCCCCAAATCACACAATGCTCTCCTCAAAAACTGATTACCAATTTCGCATGGAATAGTAAAACTACCTGGATCTTTTAACTTCATAGGTAATTTATTCTGGATAATTGCTCTACACTCTTCGGTTAGCGCCACTATTTCAAAATCACCTAATTTTCTCTTCTTCGACAAAACCTCCTTCATGAACTTGGCGTAACTAGGCATCTGTTCTAAAGCTTCTGCAAACGGTATGTTGATATGCAGTTTTTTGAAGATATCTAAAAACCTTGAGAACTTCTTATCTAACTTGGATTTTTGAAACCTCTGCAGAAACGGTATGGGAGGCATTATAATGCTTTGTTCAGGTGCTTTCTGCTCTAACTCTTCACCCTGCCGGTTTCCAATTTCTGAGACTTCCTCTCTTTCGGCGGTTACTTTGTCCATCTATTCCTTAGCATTGGTTGTCTCGTGCAATTCCTTTTCACTACGTAAAGTCACAGCCTTGCAATGCTCATCTCTACCCGAATTTATCTCTGTATCACTAGGGAGTGTTCCTTGTGGACGACTATTCAACGCATGTGCAATTTGACCCATCTGACTTTCCAGATTCTTGATCGAAACAGCTTGACTTTTCACATTCATATCTACTTGACTCAATAACTTGTCTTGCTCACTTATCCTTTTGTCTGTAGCTACAATAAATTTTTCCAAAGCTTCTTCCAGACTTGTTTTTCTCTCTGTCTGTTGTTGAGTCTGATTTTGAAATTCGGGGGGGGGGGGGGTTTGTGGTCTAGGCGCCTGACCTTGATTATTACTCCATGAGAATCCCGGATGATTCCTCCAGCCTGGGTTATATTCATTTTGAGTCGGATAAGGTTGGACAGATCGATTATAGCTTCCCACGTGCTAAGCTGATTCATCATTGATGGCACATTGATCTGTAGCATGACCCCCAGTACATAACTCACAAACCATTGCTACTTGCGGTGCTGATGGTGGACCCCATGTTTCAATTCTCTTAGTTAACGCGGAAACCTGTGCTATCAACGTTGTTACTGCATCCAATTCAAACTTTCCTGATGTTTTTGGAGGATTAGATCTAGTCATTAGCCACTGATAATTATTGTTGGCCATCGTCTCTAACAGTTGATAAGCTTCATCAAAACTCTTAGCCACGATTGCTCCACCTGCTGTTGCATCAATATTGGCTCTTGTGGATGCGTGTAAGCCATCACAGAATATCCCAACTTGCATCAACTGTGGAATTCCATGATGTTGACTTTTGCGGAGCATATCCTTAAATCTTTCCCAAGCCTCATATAATGTCTCGGAGTCGAACTGTGCAAAAGTATGAATATCGTTCCTTAGTTTTGCTGACTTTGCTGGTGGGAAAAACTTAGCTAGGAATTTTTGAGCTAAGTCATCCCAAGCGGTGATTGAACCGGCTGGTAGTGAGTGTAACCAACTCCAAGCTTTGTCTTTTAATGTAAATGGAAACAACCTCAACCGTATATCATCTTCCAATACATTGTTGAATTTGAAGGTGTCGCAAATTTCCAAGAAACTCAAGATGTGCTCATTCGGATCATCTGTCGAACTACCCCCAAACTGAACTGCATTTTGTAGCATCTGTATCGTTCCTGGTTTGATCTCAAAACTGTTTGCATTAATAGCCGGCCTCCGAATACTCGACTGTATATCCGTGACTGTCGGCATGGCAAAATCCCTAAGCGATTTTTGTTCTTCCCTTGCCATGTCTACTGGTATTTCTTGTGCCGCCAGATCTTCTTCCAAAGGTATAACCTCACTAGTCAACCACAATTTTCGGAACTTCCTTTCGATATCGTCTGTATAAGGAAAAAGTTCCTTTTTAGCTCTTGATCTAGTGTGCATACACTCACAAAGAGTTCCTGCAAACACAAGAAGAAAAATAAATGACGTTTAAATTAAGACCAAATTTATTATAACTAATATGGAATTAATATTAATAAAGAATTCTCCAGCAACGGCGCCAAAAACTTGTTGATAGATTTCACAATCAATAAATACGTGCAAGTGTACACGATCAACAAGTAATAAAGTGGTAAAGTTAAGTGTCGATCCCACAAAGAATTCCAATCAATAAACTCCAACTACTAGTATTATACCAATTCAATTTTATTTAAACAACTGCAAATTATGGTTTTTCTAATTAAGAAAACCAAATTACTCAAATAAAACTAAATTACTCGTAAAATTAACTCAACTAAATAACAATAAAGACTAAATGAATGAATTCAGATAAACAAAGGTTAAGACTCCAATATCCCCAATTTATGAACTATAAACCAATTATCCAAGTATCCCAATTATCATGCCTACCGATTTGTTAACAAGAATTTCTAAGTGTCCAAAGCCATTTCCCAAGTGATCAAATAACTTTTATTCAACCCAATTAATCTTGCGATATTCCTATGCAAAATAATTAAATTAAACTCATTAAATCCCAATTCCCAATTTGTTACACGCAGTGAACAGATATTCCTATTTAATTCACGACCCTAATTATTCGTCATGCAAATAATTAAGCATACATGTTATCATGTCTAATTCTAACCCTAGATGTCATCTCCCGAATCCCCCTAGAGTAACACGGTAATTATTGGCCAAATAATTAAGCAATAAGCACAAGACATAATAAACAATTCACTTTAACATAAATAATTGAAATAAATCAAATAACTAATTCATAGACATAAAAGGTTCAATTGGTAGTCTTAATAAAAGAATTAGTTCATAATCAAACTTAAAACCAACAATCTCATGACAATCATCTCTAAAGGATTACATAATTAAAAAGAAGAAAAAGAAGAAACTCTTAAAGAACTCCTTCCAAATCTTCACTCTTCAAGTCAATCTTGATTAGTTTCCAGTTATGAATGAATCCCCCTTTAATTTCAGCAAAGTAACCTTTATATAACCTTTTATCTCACCACAATCCTACTCCAAATCAACATCTTAGCCTTTTAATCTCGAAGTTAAACGATTGGTCCACGCGCGCACTTGGTCAACTGGACCCGGGCTTCAGCTCCTTAGCGCTGGCATTAACACTAGGACTAGCGCCCCGACGCTATAGTTCACAAAAATTATGACTTTGCCATCTAAACAACTCAAATCTCTACTTTGCCCCTGCATCTCCACAATCTGCAAAATAACAAATAAACACAGATAAAATACTTCTAAAAGACTCGAGAATACAACAATTTAAGCCCACGTATATCCAATTCATGGGTATATTACCCAATCATCATATTTGCATGTGTTATTTAAGCTATCATAGAAGTTGCAAACTTATGGAGACGCTGATATAGATTTATTAGTGCATTGTTTTATATGAAATTTGTGGTTGTTTATTACATTAATTGTTGCCCTATTACTCAAATCCTTATCAATTGCATTCCTCATGAATCTATCTTTTGTCTTTCTGTGTTGTTTGTGGAGATTAACCTTGTAATTGCAGATTGTGTTCTTGATACTCTGTTTGGATCACATGAAAGACATGGGGAGAGAAAAAGAAGGTAATGTACGAAAAGATTAAGAATTTTGCTGAAATTTGGTTTTTTAAAAATTACAATTGAACTTGTATTACTAGTTCTATGTTTGCTATATTGCCTCATGGAACTGGAAGACCTAGAATAAAGGTTAAGAGAAGGAGAATAAAATACAACTAGGGGATAAATCATCTTAAATGAACACAACTCCACTTATATATTTATTTTTAAAAAATTTAATATCAGATTGTTTGCTAAAGTTTAGTGTATTATAGTGTTGTCTGAGCTCTTGTATTTTTTTTTGTTCCCATTTCCTTGTCGTTTTCAAGTACTAATAACACGTGCTTGGAGATTGAGATATATGTTTATTATATTTTTCATTTTCCTCAAATCTAAGTTTGATGGGAATTTTTATAAATTGTTTAATAATTAACATTGTGATGCATGTTTAGGTAAGATATGGATATTAATCCAGGACCTTTTAATCCTATTGTGTTATGGGACGAAGAAAATCACGTATCGTCAGACTTATGGCAAAATATTATAAGTTTATTAATGTATAACAATTCTCATTGTTTTAAAGTTTTGTTAGAAACATTCATGTTTTGACAATTTATGTTCTTATGTTGTTTGACTTATAGGATATGGGTGTGTTAGAAATTTGTGAAATATTTGCAAAATTAACTGAATGTGTGACGCCCCCAGAATAGGTATACATCACTCATTTTGAGTCGTTAAATACATGGTACATAAACAACTACAACATCATTATTACAATTATCGTGCAAAATACGACAACACATATACTGTGAGTTTAAATACAAATATTGTCTTCTAGACAGTTTTCAAACTCAAATAAATCCTCATTACAATTATTGATACATTATTTTATGAAATATTGAGGACTACTAAAACAACTATCTTGAACCATCGCTCCATACCCCGGCTAGTTCTTGTTAAATTCTCACCTCCTGAGAAGAAAAATGAAGCAAAAAAGGAAAAGGGTGAGCTCAACTAGCCCAGTAAAGAATATTATGACTAAGATAATGAACAACAAATTATCGTTAGCCTTTAATAAATCAGATAAAATATAATGGACAACCAACTTTAGATCAATATTCACAGCGAAAATAATAATTCGTTAGAAGAGTTAAGTATAGAATGAAATCTACTATCATCTATGAATTTAAAAGTCCATCATCAATATTTTATCCCTATAACATCAATCAATATACATCTTGAATCAAATATTTATCTTTACACTACAGGCTAAAGATATTCAGTTATATCACTATTTAGGATTGAGGATGATGAAAAATATCTTAAAAAAACAAATCCAGTGAGATAAAAGGACAAAGATTAGGGATTCGTACTTTAGACAATCCAAGTTCAAAAATGCTCCATAATAAACCATAGTGGAGTAAAATTCAAGAATGAAGATCAAAGCATGGATACAATCAAAGATAGTAACCATAATAGACATCTTGGACAAAGAAGAGAAAATTTTTATTTTTCGATGAATAGTGTCATATACGTGAATAGTGTCGTATACGTGAATAGTAACTCTGACACAAAAAGGTTGAAATTTCACAATAAAATTCATACCAATATTTCGGCATAATGATATTGAAAGAAATAATATCATTTACGAAAAAATATAACATCCCTTACCTCAAAAGAACAGTACTTCCGGCTGAAATATCAGGTATAAGGCTGAAGAAAACTTGTACTGAATAGCAACTCTAAAAGTATTTAAATACTTATAAAAATACGCTCGATAATATAGAGAGAGAAAACTTATGATTCTGGTGTGATTTTCAATTCTAACTAAGCACCCTATTTATAGGAAAATGCTTAGAACGCCAAAGCAGGCTAAACTAATAAAATAATACTTTTTTCAAAAAATTTCTACGCACACCTCTTGGACCAAAATTCAGCCACCACCAGTGGGGCCCACCAAAATTTAGATTTTTCACACCAACTAAAAGTGGGGCTCACCCGTGTTTTTAATAAAAATATTTATTTCTGAAACTTCAATAATTCATAATAAATAGTCATTTTATCAGAAAAATTTGAACCTCATGTCTATTTTATAGGAAATTTAATTCTCTACAAATTTATAGAAGAAGTTTTTCTAAATTTCAAACAGAAAATGTCTGAAATCCACATACGGATGATTTTTAATACATCAATTCTGACAAAATACTGATAAAGTACCTCAGCATTAATTCCTTCATTTATATCTACATAAAAATAAATATTTTCTTATCATATAAATCAATAATTAATTATTCACAAATAATATTACAGAATCATAATTATGACAATCAAGTTGTTCCCAGGAAAGAGGGGGCTTTCCGATAAGGATTTCTCCTTACTGGCGCGCAATTAGGTGACCAAACTCTTTTTCTAGACAGAACTTCCTTAGACATTGTCAATAATGCTATCTAATAATATTATTCAAATAATATGAATAATTGATCTGATAATGAGAAATACTGTGCAGTGACAATTATTGAAACAACAATAATATAAAATATCAACGTAGCAATTATTGAATTAATAAAAAAAATATTGAACAGTAATTATTGTAACAATCATTGAGTAGTGCATTCTTACGTAAGGATCAATAATTCAACAATACCGTGTGCTACTGTGCAACCACGCGTATTACTGTACTTTAACCACCGGATATTCCAACAGTATTAACGGTAACAACTACGCCGTTATTTGTGAAAACTCAAACTTGTCAATTTTTTATCCGACCGTTTTCTATTATGGGGCCTATAAATGGCTGCGCCATCGTACGAATATTCCCCAACAACAAGAATATTCCACGACCAAACAAAGATTCCCCGACAATAATAAATATTTTATAACCACCTGCTTATTTTGCAAAATTTACACATTTCACCCATAACCAAAGCATTATATCAAATTAACACCTTATTATTTAAAATAATAATTAGAGAAAATTTGATTTTATTTATAAAAAGTTGGGGTCTTTCAACCTCCCCTCCTTATAAAATTTTATCCTCGAAATTGACGTACGTACCTGGTGTTTCGAAAAGGTGATGGTACCTCACTTTTATTTTTGATTCCAACTTCCAGGTCATTTTCTCAATAGCATGGTTCCTCCACAAAATCTTGACTTGTGGTATAACTTTTGTGCGTAGGACATGCTCTTTCCTATCTAAAATCTTAACAGGTACCTCATCGTACGTTAAATCTTCGGCTATCTCATCTGGTTCTATCTCAATAATGTGGTTTGGGTCTTTCACATATTTATGAAGCATAGATATATGAAAAATATTATGAACATGAGACATGCTTGGAGGTAATGCGAGTCTATAAGCCACATTTCCTATTTAGTCAAGAATCTCAAACGAACCAATAAATCGTGGATTGAGCTTTCATCTTTTTTTGAATCTTGTAACTCCATTCCATGGAGAAATACGTAACAATACATGATCCCCAATATTAAATTCCACGTCCTTCCGATGAAGATTCGCATAACTCTTTTGCCGATCCTGTGCCGTTTGTATACGTTATCGGATCATTTGGATCTTCTCTGTAGTCATACGTACTAACTCTGGTCCTAACAACGTTGTTTCTCCCACCTCATCCCAACATACTGGAGAGCGACACTTTCGTCCATACAATGCTTCGAATGGAGCCAAACCTATACTTTCCTGATAACTGTTGTTGTAGGAGAATTCCACCAATGGTAGGTACTTATCCCAACTCCCTTTGAAATCTAGGACACAGAGTCTTAATAGATCTTCAAGAGCTTGAATAGTCCTTTTTGATTGCCCGTCCGTTTGAGGATGGTATGCCGAATTGAATCGTAAATCTGTGCCCATTGCTTTCTACAAGCTAACCCAAAATTGTGAAGTGAATCTTAGGTCATGATCCAAAACTATAGATACTGGCATGCCATGCAATCTCACAAGCTCAATCACGTATATACGAGTAAGACATTTAAGGGAATAAGTCTCCCGTATCGGCAAGAAATGAGCAAACTTGGTTAATCTATCAATAATAACCCAAATCGCATCTATACCTTGAGAGACCTTGGGAAGACCTGTAACGAAATCTATGGTAATGTGTTCCCACTTCTATTTTGGAATCTCAAGTGGTTGCAATGGACCCTTTGGCACTTGATGCTCTGCCTTTACACGTTAACAAGTTAAACACCTCGAGATAAACTCCGCCATCTCTCTCTTCGTATTGTTCCACCAAAATGTATGTCGAAGATCATGATACATTTTGGTACTCCCAGGATGGATTACAAATGGTGTGTTGTGTGCCTCCATCATGATTCTATGATTCAAGTCACAAACATTAGGAATGTAAAGTCTAGAGTTGACTCGAAGTATTCCTTCTTCATCGATTCTTGCTTCTGGAATAATACCATCTTGTACTTTTTTCTTCATACACATCAGCTATGGGTTTGTAGCTTGAGCAGCTTTAACTTTATCGATTAAAGTCGGTTCTACTCGTATGTTTGATATAATCACGTGGGTACTTGGAGCCTTTAACTCTATCTCCATCCTTTTGTAAGTCGTACAAAATGGGTCTTTGTGTTAACAACATCGCACTCGTACCCGTATACGATCTTCTACTCAATGCGTCAGCTACCACATTTGCTTTTCCAGGATAGTATTGGATGATATGATTGTAATCTTTCAACAGCTCGAGCCAATGTCGTTGCCGCATGTTAAGTTCCTTTTGGGTGAAGAAATATTTAAGGCTTTTATGATCCGTATAAATCTTCACTTTCTCCCCATACAGGTAATGTCTCCAGATCTTCAACACAAAAATGATTGCTGCCAACTTCAGATCATGAGTAGGATAATTTCTCTCATATTCTTTGAGTTATCGCGAGGCATAGGCTATGACTTTCCCATGTTGCATGAGAACACATCCTAACCCTTTGCCTGAAACATCACTATAGATAACAAATCCATCCAAACCAGATGGTATTGTCAGAACAGGTGCCAAAATGAGTCTACTTTTGAGCTCTTGGAAACTCTTCTCGCATTTCTCGCTCCAACCGAATTTTGTATCTTTCCGAGTCAGCTGAGTTAACGGAGTAGCAATTCGAGAAAATGCTTTCACGAATCTCCGATAATAACCAGCTTATAAGTCCAGAAATCTACGTACTTCGGTCACCGACTTCGGTTGTTCCCAACTTTGTATGGCTTTAATCTTCGTCGGGTCAATAAATACTCCATGTTTTGACACCACGTGCCCAAGGAATGCTACTTCCTCAAGCTAAAACTCGCATTTCTTCAGCTTGACATATAGCTTGTTATCGCGAAGCCTTTGAAGTACTAGCTTCAAATGGTGCTCATGACCTTCACGACTTTTGGAATAGATGAGGATGTTATCAATAAAGACAACAACGAACTGATCCAAATATTCCTTGAACACACAGTTCATCATATCCATAAAAGCAGCAAGAGCATTAGTCAATTCAAAAGATATGACTAAGAATTCATAATGCCCTTAACGAGTTTTGAAGGCAGTCTTTGGAATGTCATCAATTTTAATCTTCAGCTGATGATATCCAGAACGAAGATCAATCTTTAAAAAGAATTGTGCTCCTTGCAACCGGTCGAATAGGTCATCAATGCGATGTAGCGGATACCTATTCTTGATGGTGACATGGTTCAATTCCCAGTAGTCAATATAAAGTCGCATACTCCCATCTTTCTTCTTTACGAATAAAACAAGAGCACCCCAAGGAGATGTACTAGGACGATTGAAACTGATATCCAACAACTCATGTGTCAGGAATAAGCATGTGAATGTTATTACTATTTATACATGATTTGATTATGATATATATGAATGAATATGCAAGTATGCTTGCATTAAGAAAAGTTGTAAAGTTCTTTGATAGATAATAGAAACATGTGTACATGGACTTAGAATGAATTGATCAAATATGTTAGGTTGATCCTACATAAGCAAAATAGCTTTGTAAAGTCCTTAAAAAGAAATGATGTACAAGGACTATAAATATAGAAAGATCAAGCATGTTAGGTTGATCTTATGATGTAATAGATAGGCTTGTCTGATAATCGAGCACTGCACCAGAAATCGTAGTGTGCCAGTAGAGTCAAGAAAACTTGGGAGCTATCGAGACAAAATCGTAGTCTGCAAGGTAGTAGATCTCGAAGTTCGTAGACTGCTAGGAGAGACGAGAAAGGATCGTAGTGTGTCGAGAAGAACTTCCTCGGAGCCATAGTCTGCTGAGGAAGTTATGTTCAGAATCATAGAGACAACCTGCCTACGAGCCGACCGAGCATCTGCCAAAGCCAAGTTAAGAATCGTAGACTACACCCGAAGTCGTAGAGTCTACTGATGCCGAAGCCAATTCAGGATCGTAGACTACACTCGAAGTCGTAGAGTCTACTGATCATATCTGAGGCAGAGATCGTAGTCGAGCAAGATCAGATGAAGACAACGAGCAAAAGGACAAAAATTATAGTGTGTCAAGATCTGATCTCGGAGTCGTAGTGTCTGCATAGCCGAAGATGAATCGTAGAGTGCATAACTAAGGCCTCAACAGATGTGCTCACAACGCCAAGGCAGAATCGTAGAGCATATACGATTCTCATCAAATGAGCACTCCCAGAATATTCAAGGAAATGAAGCCTCTGGTCTAAGCTACAAAGATACATCCCACCTCAAGGAAACTGTGAGGGCCCCGAATCCAGGTCCCAAATCACCTCGGATCCGGTTCGATCATTCTATACAACTATTACTATTTGCGGAAGATATAAACATAAATTGTTTATACATTAAACTCACATACTTTTCCCCAAGGTTGAGTAACCTTAACTTAATACACATTACATAACTTACTTAACACATAACCTTAAAATACAACACTTATACAATTTAACTGCACACATATCCTAACGCTGAAACTGACTTTAACATTTTCTTGTATCCGACGCGTTCATCTTAATCTGTAATGTTTTATCATGATATAGCAAGGTTGAGCATAAGGATTGCCTAGCAAGTTTAAATTCAATAATATAACGATATATCATGATTGAAAGAATCTGAATAATAAGCTGGCTATAATTCAACAATATAATTGTGAACTAGCAGGAGCAAATTTATGACTGAACAAGTATTATATATGAACAAATATATCTGAACCAACTGGTAATGAAGGTGATCAGCCTTTCATACCTGACTTATACATGCAATATGTACAGAGTACAATTCATGTCAACCAGCAATGATTAACCATAAGCTTATCCGAATAAAACAACTCTTAGTTGAGATAAGTAAAAATAAACTTGTCTGAACCGTTGATTACCGCTACGCAATTTATACGCTTTATCCGAAGACCTAATATTAGTAATATAGATCTCTAATATTAGAATAATATCATCACAGTATAACTCTATTATATATATATATATATATATATATATATATATATATATATATATATATATATATATATAAACACATAACATATAACCCTATCAGTCTATAACACACATATGACTCAGTATCAAGTCAAACTATTGCAGTCTGAGTTGAACCCGACACAAAACTGACATCCCAACTGTCTAGTCGGACTTTTATCAAGTCTAAGTTCAATTAAACTCTGCCTAACACTTAACAATTATCTCAAATAATTTTAATATCAGTCAAAAATATTTTTCTAAGTCTCATAATAATTTTCACATAATTATTATCATTTATCATGATTTTTCAATCATTAATACTTGTATTTAAATGAATTAAATACCACATAATTCTTTTATCATTAATATTTATTTATTATCAAATATTAATGAAATACATGTCATCATATTATAACATATTTATAATATCACAAAGTATTTTTAATACCTTAAAATCATATTTATATGATTTTTAAACAATTAAATTCATTATTCGATAATTTCAATTAATATTAAAATATTAATATTTTCATGATAAAATATCAAAAGTTATATTTTATAACTTAAAATATTTTTCTAACACTTAAATCATTTTTATATGATTTATAAAACATTAATTCTATTTTTCCTTAATTTATTTAATATATTTATTAAATAAACTAATTATCATTAATATTAATTTATTAATGAAATTCTTCACAAAATATTAAAAGTCACTGAAAATATCTTTAAATATTTTCTTATACCATAATATTATTTTTCATGATTTTTCATGAATTAAAATCATTTTTAAATAATTTATTTAATATTACAATTAAATAAATTAAATACCATTCATATTCCAAAAATATTAAATATTTATGAAATATACTTAAAATTATTAAAAACTATTTTTCAGAATTTAAAATAATTTTTCAGAATTTATTTTATATTTTTAATAATTAAAAACCATTTAAATCGATTTATTTAGTAAAATAAATTATTTTCCGAAAATAAGTGTCGCTAAAGGGGTTTCTGGCGACGAATCTGTCGCTGTTGGTGTTCTTCGCGTGTTCTTAAGCCTTGCCCAGAAAACCTGACAGTTAGCTAGAGGGGTGGTTTGACCAACTTTTGATCCTTGTTCTCGTGGTATTATGTGTTATATAAAGTGTGTAGATTATAGTATACGTGAAATACTACAACTAACAATTAAGATCATGGCCAAAACATTTCACTAGAAAGAGATCTAAGCAACCAAATATCATGTCAGAGTTGTTCTTCATTTCTGGGTTTTCCAGAAATGAAGAACAGTTGCTAGGCCATATTTTGAAGCTTCATTACTTGGAATCTGGGTTTGTTTTAAGTGATATAAAGGTTCATTCATGTAGAGTACATATCAAAGTACAATTCTATAACCTTAACTCAACTTAAAAACATCAAAAACGCAAGATCTGGACTGGTCAAACTAAGGGTCACGAACTGTTCTTGAAGATTCTAGGTTTTCCAGAATCTTCATCCAGCCAGTTTGTCAACGTGGTTTTGACGACTCATACTTTGGCTTCTGTTACGAATTACGGTAGTCTAAAGGCATGGATATGCAGTACTGATACCAGTATACAAGATAAAAACAATAACGTGGCCAAAACCTTAACACACTCCAAGATCTAGGTCCTTAAAAATGTTGTCAGACTTTCTGGGAATTTCTTGGCTGCCCAGAAAGCAGTCTTCGTGATCGATCAACGGTCTTTGACCGGTAATATCTCTTAATATATTCATGATCTGGCCGTGTTTCTTATTTCAGAGCATAGTCTACATGACATAGAACACATGTATAACTTAAAACATAACAAATCAAACACAAATAACGATCTATAGGCCCTGACATATGACTGTCAGGCCACTATTTCAAGTTTTTCCAGATTTAAGAAAACTTCTAAATCGTGCATCTAGATGTTATAGATCCATGAACTATCAACCCAGATCACTTATAGACATCCTATTACACAATGTTAAACAACAACTAACATCAAACAACCTGGATCACATGATTTTCGAAATTTTTGGGTTTTATACCTTTCAAGCATGATCTTTGATTTCTGCCTTCTGATTCTGATCTTGTAAAGCTAAGAGCTGGTCTTGACTTTGTTTCTCACACTCTCTCACTCTAGATTTCGAACTTTTAGAGAGAGAAGGTCTTGGAAGAAAATGAAATTCAAGTGGCCATTTTCTCTTTCTTTAATCCTTATTAAGTGATACAATATATCTATACTTTGTAAGGTGGCACTTGATCTTCTCTTTTAAAGATTTAGGGCACATGGCTAAACTTTAGACTTGATGACTCACAAGATTGGCCTTATCTTTTGCTTAGGTTTTAAGAAAAGGCATTTTGGTCCTTTTCCTTTTAATTTAATGGCATACTAGTAATTGGCCAAACCCTTAGGGTTTAGGATTTGGAAAACCTTAGGGTTTAGGGTTTGAAACCCTTAGGGTTTGCAATTTAATTTTCTAAATTTTCCAATTTAGGTTTTCAAAAATAGAAAATTAATATTTCTAAATTATAACTAGAATTTTCTAATTATATAAAATTTCTTAATTATTACTTAAATCTTTCTAATTAGGATTAGTATTTCCTAATTAAAATCGCTAATTTAGCAATTAGGGTCAAAATTGGTCATTAGGGTTTATAACCCCCGAATTAGGGTTTCTAATAGAAAAATAATTTTTTAATTTAGAAATTAGATTTCATCATTATATTAGGGTTTGCTAATTACTTAAGCTTTACCCTAAATAAGCTTATAATCATTTACACTTACGCCATTAAGTTCCCAATTTAGGATTTTGTACACCGAATTAGGGTTTCGAATTCCCGAAACTGAAATTACGGTTTCCAGAACCGGTTTCTAGGGTTTCTTATTTATCGCTAGGATTTTCTAACCGAACGTTGACGTTCTTAATATATATTTACGGTTTGTTATAGATATTGATTATCTGGTCAACCCTTGACCCTTAACCACATACAGAACATAATCACTTATTCCTTAATCATGAATAATTCACCTAAATTCTTCACAGAATTTTGAAATCCTCAAAATTCTATCTTAAAAATTTCAAACGCATACACTAATTTTCTGTCTAGGTTCTAATTTTGAACCTTAAATCAATTAATTAAAATTTTAAAAATTTTCTAAATTCTCGGGTTGTCACATTCACCCCTTCTTCTAAAAATTTCGTCCCCGAAATTTACCTTACACCTTACACGATACACCGTTCATCATACATTCTCGTCATCACATGCTACCCAATACACCTCTCACAAGAGTAAAAGTTTTCAAATTGTGTTGAGGACTCATATAGACTATTTGTCTGTCATTTTCGTAAAGGTTTTATGGAAATTCATCCGTAAACCGTCATAACTTACGAACACAAAGGGTGATTAGCCCGATATGCCCTGTACTGGCCAAGTACTGCTTTTATCTGTTTCTCGTCACTGCCAAAGGCACAACAATTCTACCTCAGTCTTATTGGATTCCGTACCAAAACAATTTCGTTTGGGAAATTTCTTTCAATGAACACTTAGAGTTTTCATAAACTTTAGTCTAGCTGAATCGAATAGCGTACACTCATATCAGTAATTCAATTCAATCGAATTATTTAGGTGTAGCCAAACCCCGTTGGCAAATTAAAATTTTGAAAACATTTTCGAGAATAATGTCATGATGCCGTACTGTATTAACAATCCGTTTGAGGATGCAGTCATCGTATGACTTTGTCATAACACATCATACATTAGTGGAATAACGATTTTGGATCCATTCAACACTATGTATTCCTGTATTTACAACTCCATCAACATTTTATCATCTCTACACCAGGTTACATGGTACATTAGTGATAAATAAAATATATTTTGATATTTCAAATCATTTGCGTCTAGCTGAAATAAGTAGCATAGACTATACTTTAAACCGTTTCAAAAATGATTACGAGTCTATATATTTTTTTTAAAGGCACATAGTACGTATTTAGCTTGATGTCAATCATTTCGAAGTCTAGCATAGCTAGGAGTTTCGGAAAACTTATGTCTCCACTAATAATCATTTGCTTAACAATCTATCTGTTCCTATTATCCTCAATTCTTCATTTACACACAACTACACCCAGTTCGTCAAACCACACTTATGAGTTCATTTACTTGCCACAATCATATGAGTTTAAGAACTTGTCCTAGTCAGACCTTTGGCGTCCATTCGCTGAGAGGTTCATAAACATTTCATATAACTATGAATCAAGAATGTCACATAAGTATGAGTTTTAAGAACTCGTACTTAACCTGATATTCTCTACCTATGACCTATCTATCTGTTATACACATGAGAAAGGAATCACCCTCTTAACATGCATATAGCAAATAGCGCGACACAAATATTTCAATGATTATCATTGCCAGAACTAAGTAGTTTTTACACCAAGTACAATTCCCTGCCCATACAAAGAATCATACAACTCAGCTGCTGACATGAGTCCTCAATTGAATCCCCACCTAACCTTAACACCCTTCTCAATACGAATTTCATTCAACTCGTATTCATAATCATTTCCTGAATCTGTACCAATTCATAGTACAACTGTCACCCAGCAAACTTGCTGTAACTTTTCAATCATTCGCTTGATCCTTCTCCATACTATAACCTTATCTGATCACGGAGTGATCTCATCGTATACATTACGATTCATTTCTATATCTTGATCGTTTTGTTTTACGATCTCCTATCACTTCACTTTCAGTCTTTTAGACTCTTATCTATTTCTCACTACTATTCAACTTTTATTATCAGAGTTAGGGAACTCTCTATCTTATAACTCGCCGAGATTCATCTTTGAATCTTATCGACCCAACTAACTCTATGTGAGTTAGTACTTATCCTAAGCACTGCGGTTATTGGTCTCAGGTATTATTACCTAAGCTTCATAACCAACAGCTCTGATACCAACTGTGAGGGCCCCGAATCCAGGTCCCAAATCACCTCGGATCCGGTTCGATCATTCTATACAACTGTTACTATTTGCGGAAGATATAAACATAAATTGTTTATACATTAAACTTACATACTTTTCCCCAAGGTCGAGTAACCTTAACTTAATACACATTACATAACTTACTTAACACATAACCTTAAAATATAACACTTATACAATTTAGCTGCACACATATCCTAACGCTGGAACTGACTTTAACCTTTCCTTGTATCTGACGCGTTCGTCTTAATCTGTAATGTTTCAATCATGATATATCGTTATATTATTGAATTTAAACTTGCTGGGCAATCCTTATGCTCACCCTTGCTATATCATGATAAAACATTGCAGATTAAGACGAACGCGTCGGATACAAGGAAAGGTTAAAGTCAGTTCCAGCGTTAGGATATGTGTGCAGCTAAATTATATAAGTGTTGTATTTTAAGGTTATGTGTTAAGTAAGTTATGTAATGTGTATTAAGTTAAGGTTACTCAACCTTGGGAAAAAGTATGTAAGTTTAATGTATAAACAATTTATGTTTATATCTTCCGTAAATAGTAACAGTTGTATAGAATGATCGAACCGGATCCGAGGTGATTTGGGACCTGGATTCGGGGCCCTCACAGAAACCAGAGAGCACTCAATGAATGGCATGCAAGCTAACAGAAGATCTAAGCACCATCCCAATCAACATCCAGATTGAGTTGTGAAGCCATTCAAGACGAAGTCTTCCACAAGTTGATCAAAAGAAGACTTCAGTAATTGACTAAGGAAAAGTTAGCAAGTGCAGTAGCTGTCAAGTGAATAGAAGACAACGATCTTGGAAGCAACCAAGATCGTAGTGTTTGCTGAACAAAGAAGGAACTAATGGAGAGTACATAGAGATACTGGTCAGCCTCTGAAGAACAAGGCTAAAGTGATTAAGCATTGGGTCAGTCCATTGATAATAAGTGAACGGGAGATCACAAGGAGAAAGCGAGTTGGACACGCCATAAATCTGAAGTGTCTTGTTATTCAGAAGGGGCCAGGACAAGGAGTCAAGCCATCAGTATCTGAGGGCAGTTGAGGCAAACAGAAGTGTTGAAGCACTGCACAAGAGAAGGAAGATGTGTTCTACTTTGAAGATCCAATCAACACTCTTCAGGATCGTAGTGTTGATTCTACCAGTCAATGAGCAACATTCAACAAGACACTACGATCAGGTCCAAGAAGATGTGCATCAGAATAGTAGAGTTCGATCAACTGAAGATTGAAGCATTGGTAACGGTTCAATCTGAAGATTGATATTCGGACAAGAGCTTATTGAGAGCATCGATGCAAAAGGACAACCTCTGATCAAGAAATCAAAAGGAGGAAATAAAGTCGTCGACCTGCCTAAAACATCAAAGTAACATATCTGACGGGGTAGGTGAAACAGTAGACTGCAGTGTCAGAAAGTCAAAAAAGGGGATGTCATGTCACATCTGCAGTCTACACCAAATAACTCGAGATCTGCGACGCAATTCAAATAGCTTCCAACGGCTATATACCAACGGGAAGATTAGGAAGAAGTATAAATATGCCAGAGCTTCAACGATCAAGAGTTGTTGATGATTGCTAAGTTGCGGAATCGTTGAGTTGTTGGAATACTATTGTTGACTCTACGAGTTCCACCAGAGATTAACAGAACAAGTTTCAGTGATAGTGAGACTACAAAGGTGGAAGTAAAGTAGCATTGAAGAAGGACTTAAACAGACTAGAGCTTCACTCAACAAAGATGAGAATGCCACTGAAGATGGCAGCTAAGCTGAGAGCTGAGAAGGACAAGAAGATAGCATTCAGAAAAGTGGCAGAGTACAAAGAAGATCAAGAGAGCCACTCTACAGATCACCATGAACCAAAAGCTGAAAAAGAACAGATGCAGAATCATGTCTACAAAACATTCAAGAAGGGTTCAGGGATTGCTAAGTGCCAGACGAAGTCTACCAAAAGCTCAGAGACTTAGCAAATCCAGATGGTGATGGTGCACAGCTGACATCAGATAAAGATGAGCAAAAAAGAGTGAAGATCAGCTGCACCAAAAAAGATGTGGTCCAAACTCGAAGTAGAATGCAAAGAGGACCACACCAAGCTGCTAAGTACACAAGATGTTCAAGCTTAATGACATCTTAGCTGCTCAGCACCAACAACAACAACAAACAACAACAACAACAACAACAACAAGAAGCCAGGGCCTGAGGGGTCCTTGTCCGAAGGGACTAAATGAAGTTCTAAGACTGCTGGGCTTGAAGAGTTCCTAGGGAACTAGAGAAGTTCCAAGGCTGCTGGCCTTGAAGAGTTCTTAGTGAACTGAAGTCCCAAGGCTGTTGGTCTTGAAGGAATCTTAGTGATTCAGGGTGCTACCCTTCCTTAGTGGAAATCTTGCTATTTGAAAGCAGAAGAGTGGATTAGGAGCTTGAGTCTTTGAACCACTTAAAATCCCTTGTGTCTTTTACTTTATGTCATTTACATTGTGCACTTAACTGCTCTAACTGCTATGTATGTATTAACTGCTTACCACTGAACTAACTCTAAGAATAATGTATGTTTGATTATGAATATATCAATGAAGGGCATCTTTTACTTATTCCGTTGTGCTTGAAAAGATTCTTATGTTTGTCATATGCTAATTCATTAGTAATACAAAATAAACGAGAAAAGTATTTGAAATTAAAAGGATCTATTCAAACCCCCCACCCCTTCTAGATCTATTGTGTGCCTACAGGGAACTAACAATTGGTATCAAAGTAGGTTCTCATGCAATATTCAAAAGCTAATCGCTTTGAGACTTATCCTAGGCATAGACATTACTCTAAACTTAGTTTAGTAGTAAGTCACTTGTTATAAGCAGATGAGCTCACACGTTGGAAATATTGTGTGCAGGTAAATGTGTATATACACCTGAAGCTGCTCAGATTGGTCCATGTTCTGGATTGCCATATCAACAAGACCAATCTCTGCCCACGGTCAATCTTGGAGTCTGAAGACCAGGATAGGAAGCTCAAGAGACATCAACAGAAAAGAGTCAAACATTCACCAGCCTGAAAAGATGAAAAGGCCATACATGTTAAGAAATGCTTATCCAGATAAGAAAGAAGAACTTCTCAAACATGTGTCTGGCCAACCAGCAGCTGGATATAAACTTTGTGAACTCAAAGATGTCAAAGAACTAAAGATGCTGAGATTCTCTTAGCTTACATCTTTAAGACCACGACTGATTGATTGAAGGTCAATTGGAGCAACAAGCTGTCAGGAGCAAATAAGAAACTATGCACATCCATGCCTAACCTCAGTATATCTAAGCTAAATGACTATTAAGAAATTGACAGTAAAAAGGTACGGTTCCTCACTAATAAAATTGTGTGCATCATGTTGCACCTCCTTATGTGTGACAACCCGAGAATTTTGAAAATTTTTAAAATTTTAATTAATTAATTTAAGGTTCAAAATTAGAACCTAGACAGAAAATTAGTGTATGCGTTTGAGATTTTTAAGATAGAATTTTGAGGATTTCAAAATTCTGTGAAAAATTTAGGTGCATTATTCAGGATTAGGGAATAAGTGAATATATTCTGTATGTGGTTAACGGTCAAGGGTTGACCAGATAATCAATATCTGTAATAAACCATAAATATATATTAAGAACGTCAACGTTCGGTTAGAAAACCCTAGCGATTAATAAGAAACCCTAGAAACTGGTTCTGAAAATCGTAATTTCAGTTTCGGGAATTCAAAACCCTAATTCGGTGTACAAAATCTTAAATTGGGAACTTAATGGCGTAAGTGTAAATGATTATAAGCTTATTTAGGGTAAAGCTTAAGTAATTAGCAAACCCTAATATAATGACGAAATCTAATTTCTAAATTAAAAAATTATTTTTCTATTAGAAACCCTAATTCGGGGGTTATAAACCCTAATGACCAATTTTGACACTAATTGCTAAATTAGCAATTTTAATTAGGAAATACTAATTCTAATTAGAAAGATTTAAGTAATAATTAAGAAATTTTATATAATTAGAAAATTCTAATTATAATTTAGAAATATTAATTTTCTATTTTTGAAAACCTAAATTGGAAAATTTAGAAAATTAAATTACAAGCCCTAAGGGTTTCAAACCCTAAACCCTAAGGGTTTCTAAACCCTAAATCCTAAGGGTTTGGCCAATTACTAGTATGCCTTTAAATTAAAAGGAAAAAGACCAAAATGCCTTTTCTTAAAACCTAAGCAAAAGATAAGGCCAATCTTGTGAGTCATCAAGTCTAAAGTTTAGCCATGTGCCCTAAATCTTTAAAAGAGAAGATCAAGTGCCACCTTACAAAGTATAGATATATTGTATCACTTAATAAGGATTAAAGAAAGAGAAAATGGCCACTTGAATTTCATTTTCTTCCAAGACCTTCTCTCTCTAAAAGTTCGAAATCTAGAGTGAGAGAGTGTGAGAAACAAAGCCAAGACCAGCTCTTAGCTTTACAAAATCAGAATCAGAAGGAAGAAATCAAAGATCATGCTTGAAAGGTATAAAACCCAAAAATTTCGAAAATCATGTGATCCAGGTTGTTTGATGTTAGTTGTTGTTTAACGTTGTGTAATAGGGTGTCTATAAGTGATCTGGGTTGATAGATCATGCATCTATAACATATAAATGCACGATTTAGAAGTTTTCTTAAATCTGGAAAAAACTTGAAATAATGGCCTGACAGTCATATGTCAGGGCCCATAGATCCTTATCTGTTTTTGATTTGTTATGTTTTAAGTTATACATGTGTTCTATGTCATGTAGACTATGCTCTGAAATAAGAAACACGGCCAGATCATGAATATATTAAGAGATATTACCGGTCAAAGACCGTTGACCGATCACGAAGACTGCTTTCTGGGCAACCAAGAAATTCCCAAAAAGTCTGACAACATTTTTAAGGACCTAGATCTTGCAGTGTGGTAAGGTTTTGGCCACGTTATTGTTTTTATCTTGTATACTGGTATCAGTACTGCATATCCATGCCTTTAGACTACCCTAATTCGTAACAAAAACCAAAGTATGAGTGGTCAAAACCACGTTGACAAACTGGCTGGATGAAGATTCTGGAAAACCCAGAATCTTCAAGAACAGTTCGTGACCCTTAGTTTGACCAGTCCAGATCTTGCATTTTTGATGTTTTTAAGTTGAGTTAAGGTTATATAATTGTACTTTGATATGTACTCTACATGAATGAACCTTTATATCACCTAAAACAAACCCAGATTCCAAGTAATGAAGCTTCAAAATATGGCCTAGCAACTGTTCTTCATTTCTGGAAAACCCAGAAATGAAGAGCAGCTCTGACATGATATTTGGTTGCTTAGATCTCTTTCTGGTGAAATGTTTTGGCCATGATCTTAATTGTTAGTTGTAGTATTTCACGTATACTATAATCTACACACTTTATATAACACAGAATACCACGAGAACAAGGATCAAAAGTTGGTCAAACCACCCCTCTAGCTAACTGTCAGGTTTTCTGGGCAAGGCTTAAGAACACGCGAAGAACACCAACAGCGACAGATTCGTCGCCAGAAACCCCTTTAGCGACACTTATTTTCGGAAAATAATTTATTTTACTAAATAAATCGATTTAAATGGTTTTTAATTATTAAAAATATAAAATAAATTCTGAAAAATTATTTTAAATTCTGAAAAATAGTTTTTAATTATTTTAAGTATATTTCATAAATATTTAATATTTTTAGAATATGAATGGTATCTAATTTATTTAATTGTAATATTAAATAAATTATTTAAAAATGATCTTAATTCATGAAAAATCATGAAAAATAATATTATGGTATAAGAAAATATTTAAAGATATTTTCAGTAACTTTTAATATTTTGTGAAGAATTTCATTAATAAATTAATATTAATGATAATTAGTTTATTTAATAAATATATTAAATAAATTAAGGAAAAATAGAATTAATGCTTTATAAATCATATAAAAATGATTTAAGTGTTAAAAAAATATTTTAAGTTATAAAATATAACTTTTGATATTTTGTCATGAAAATATTAATATTTTAATATTAGTAGTAATTATCGAATAATGAATTTAATTGTTTAAAAATCATATAAATATGATTTTAAGGTATTAAAAATACTTTGTGATATTATAAATATATTATAATATTATGACATGTATTTCATTAATATTTGATAATAAATAAATATTAATGATAAAAGAATTATTTGGTATTTAATTCATTTAAATACGAGTATTAATTATTAAAAAATCATGATAAATGATAATAATTATGTGAAAATTATTATGAGACTTAGAAAAATATTTTTGACTGATATTAAAATTATTTGAGATAATTGTTAAGTGTTAGGCAGAGTTTAATTGAACTTAGACTCGATAAAAGTCCGACTACACCGTCGGGATGTCAATTTTGTGTCGGGTTCAACTCAGACTGCAATAGTTTGACTTGATACTGAGTTTTATGTGTGTTATAGACTGATAGGGTTATATGTTATGTGTTTAGGTTATTCTGTATATATATATATATAATAGAGTTATATTGTGATGATATTATTCTAATACTGGAGATCTATATTACTAATATTAGGTCTTCGGATAAAGCGTATAAATTGCGTAGCGGTAATCAACTGTTCAGGCAAGTTTGTTTTTACTTAACCCTACTAAGAGTTGTTTTATTCGGATAAGCTTATGGTTAATCATTGCTGGTTGCCATGAATTGTACTCTGTACATATTACATGTATAAGTCAGGTATGAAAGGCTGATCACCTTCATTACCAGTTGGTTCAGATATATTTGTTCATATATAATACTTGTTCAGTCATAAATTTGTTCCTGCTAGTTCACAATTATATTGTTGAATTATAGCTAACTTATTATTCAGATTCTTTCAATCATGATATATCGTTATATTATTGAATTTAAACTTGCTGGGCAATCCTTATGCTCACCCTTGCTATATCATGATAAAATATTGCAGATTAAGATGAACGCGTCGGGTACAAAAAAAGGTTAAAGTCAGTTCTAGCGTTAGGATATGTGTGCAGTTAAATTGTATAAGTGTTGTATTTTAAGGTTATGTGTTAAGTAAGTTATGTAATGTGTATTAAGTTAAGGTTACTCGACCTTGGAAAAAAGTATGTAAGTTTAATGTATAAATAATTTATGTTTATATCTTCCGCAAATACTAATAGTTGTTTAGAATGATCGAACCAGATCCGAGGTGATTTGGGACCTGGATTCGGGGCCCTCACATTATGAACTATAGTAGTATTCTTTCAAGGAATCATAATCTACCTAAAAAGGTGAAGAGAGAAAGTACACTGAAGTTGGAAACTCAAATGCTTACAAACTTTCTCCCCATCCAAGTTTTAGGTTGAAGATAACATCTTGAAAGAAATCTGAAATGGGTCATAAGAATATCAAAGGTTAAATTAATCTAATGTGGAGTAATCTTTGCTGATGGGTTGATATGTATGTACGAACCTATGTTCTAAGTGTTTGATAACACACAGATTATGATCAGTTCTACAAGAGTATCTTGAAGATTCGTAGAAACTGATCACCTCCGTGAATCAACCAGATACACATAAGTAATGGTATTGATTCTTACTTTGTGAACATTTAAACTCAGTGAACATAACCAAGCAAATGATGAAACCATCAAAGAAAAAGAGTGTTTTGCTTAAATGACTAATCTTACACACACTCATCATCATGCATCTTAAAATGTAATACCTAATGGATGTATGTATGAATATAATTGTTGGTGAGCAATATTATGTTTATCCAAACACATGAGGAACAGGGATTTTAAAAACTAACCTGGCAGGACCCATTTAACTATGGGTACCAAAAATAGAAATATATCTAACCTGCAGGTACTTGGTCTATCAGACCACACTAAGGAATGCTGAAGCAGAAGACCTCAGTCAAGAAGACTCAACCAGTAGAAGGCTTAAGACTGTTCAAAAATGATTCTGATAAAACTTTTATATGTCAAAGCATGTCCTTGAAGACCTGCTGAGCTAATCTGAATGAAGCTCACATGGCTGCTGATCTTTATATGGAAGCAGGCCATTCAACCAAAGATGAAAAAGGTCTTATATGCTCAATCATGAAAAGCATGTCATAAGAGAAGAATCCTCAAGGAAGCTCACATTAGAGGATCATCGAGCATCAAACATGAGGAACTCATTACGGGAGCAGAACTCCACAAGTACACACTGACAAGGAAGACTATGTTCATAGTCCTGTCAAAGGATCATAGAATGATCAACCCTGAAGATGCCCATTTCTACGAAACAAGAAGATTTAATGACTTCAGTCAGAATGAGATATGCACGGCTGTCTTCTAATGCCCATGTAGAAAAAATAAGAAATCACACCTCACTGAGAAGACAGTATCAACCACGGAGGAGCAGTGATCTATTAAGGAACAACAACATTATGATATACTATGAAGAAACGTACTACTGATAACCTATTAACCACCTAACTCAAAATCGTGGAGTGCATATGATCAAACATCTGATCGTAGTGTAATAGCAGGAGGACACCACGACTACAGCCAATGCAAATGTCCAAAAGTTGGTAGAGGATCTCCCAAGAAGAAAAGGGTCAAATGAGATATCAGCACAAATTACTTCTAGAGTATTTCATCTGGAAAGCGCCTCAGGGACAAACCTGACCCTTAGTTCACTCTAAGAGGTTGGCCCTTCCTGAGCTACCTTAACCCAGAAGGATTGCTTAGTTAAGTTCAGTTCAATGACCAAGACAGTCAACGATCGTAGAGTAGAGTTTGAAGAAAACTCAATGATCGTGGTGCAATCTCAACGATCGTAGAAGTAGACTAGACGATCGCAGTCTTACCAGAAGATACACTAGCTCATGAGGAGCTTGGAAGAACTGGACAGTTGCTCAATCATTCAGAGTATGAGGAGACAAGGTCTGATGCTGGTTGGAAAGATGTCCTAAAGATTCATCTCAGAAGTAGAGTCCCCAATCCTTCATAAAGTACATCAATGGTTAAGTCATGCAGTTCAAAATAAGGAGTAATGTCAAAACAATCCACTACAGCCTCTCTCAAAAGATGATCGTTGAGTCAACAAAGGAAAACGTAGAGTCCATAGCTGCCTTACCATGCTACTCTACGAACCAAAATGGTCAACGGTTAATCCACGTCACTGACACCTATTTATTTTAAGAAGGAACATTAAACTGAAGAGGAAATGGGGGAGTTACAACTCATTACTGGGCATCGTGCAACCAATGGTTGGTTAACACATCACTGCTTATGCAGAGTCAGAGGGAACTGCCGTAAAGATAAATTCAAAATCTACAAACAGTTATCAGAAACTAGCGAACCTCTCTCCCTCACATTTTCAAACCCTAGAATTCTCTTCGAAGCCAAAATTAATTAACCTTCTAGAGCCCTGCCGAAATCACAATTAGCTATCTCTCATAAACCTCTCGGAATCAAATACCAATACTCTTTGAACAATTCAAATGGCAGATTGGCGAATAATCACTGGCATTCAGCTCGGAACCATTGAGAAATCCGAAAAGAAGTTCAGAGACATTCTTGAACTTATGAAGAAAGCTGGATTCTCAGAATGCCTTGAGGAAAGCACTCGAGTAAATGCTGACTTGGTTAAGGAGTTTTACTCAAATTCATCCATAAACTCCGGAACCCTTTCTACCAAGGTCAAAGGTCAGACTCTAAAGCTGAAATCGTCTGACATCAATCAATGCTTAGGCTTTCCTGACTAAGAACTGAAAAGCCTTGATGAGATCGACACAGAACAAGCAAAGGAGATTATGGGGTACCAAAGAAACCCTAGTCTGAAGGACATGAAGAAGAAGGAGTTTTCTGAAGAGTTCGAGTTCCTTGCTGAAATAGTTGGCAAATATATACTATGCAAGACACTGCACGTAACACTGTACTTGATCAGCAGTTAAAGATTATGCCTGCAATAGTCCTAAAGAAGCGAATAAACTTTGGAGCTATCTAGTTCGATCAGATCTCCAAATGGGTGGAAAGGGCTGAGATAAAGAAGTTTACAGATAGACCTCTGACTAAAGTCTTTCATGGAAGACTGCTGAGTATTATGATGAAGAAGAAGTTGGGAAGCAAGATCAAGGATGATGAGGGATAGCCTCTAAATGTTCACAAAGTGATGTCTCCTCAGCTGTTTATAAACTGGAAGAAGGACCCAAAGGAGACTAACAACTACTAGGAGCAGCAACAAAGTCTATGTAAAGAAGAGATAGGCGAAGGAGGTGGAAAGTTCTGAATCTGGTCACTCTGCACCAGTAGCAACCACACCAGTAAGGAAGAGATCCAGGGGTGTGAAGATAACTGAGGCCCAACCAAGAAGTCTCTCCACTGGAGACAAAGATGAAGGTGAAAAGGTCTTAACTACACCGGAGACCACAAAGAGAAGAAGCAACAGACTGCTTCAAGGGCCATCAAGAAAGAAAGCTTAGGTGGTAAACAAGCCAGCCCCAGTTTCCCAAAAGAGTCCATCTGACAAAGAAGAAGACGTAGAGTCAAAAGATGGAAAGGAAATTGAAAGCCTCAATAATGAATCCGCGAAGAGCAAATCCAGCAATGAAAGTGAAGCTGGATCAATGAAAGGAATTGCCAAATCTGATGATGATGAAGAACATACAAGCCCTATGGCTAACTCTCAGAGCATTCACTCTGATGATGAAGAAAAGCTACAAGATAACCCAACTGCATCTTCAAATGCAAATGCTCCAACTAGCCCACAGGATGGGTCAAATGATATTAAGTTCGAAGAAGAAGGACCTGCCCCTGCTAATGCTATACATCAAGGAAGTCCGTTTGATGAATCAGAAGCTTCAGAATCTGAAGAAGAAGAAAAGTCATTCTCTCTTATAGCTGAACCTCCAAGGAGAAGAAAGAGCTACAGACTACTTGTTAGGTTTTTAATATTCATGAACGCAATCAAATTGCATAAAATAAGCAGAAACGTGGAAAATAGGAGTTTTAAAATTTTACAAACCATATACCCGAATCATCCTTTATGCACAATTATTAATTAAATGAAAATATAAAAAACAAGAATCATACCTTTGAAGATTCGAGCTTCCTCAGGTATAAGTTCACCCCCAAAATTTTTCGCGTTTAATTTGAATCCACCGGGTTTGGTTCCTTCCTTTGATCAACGTTAGCCACCCATGTGTTTGGCCTCTAGAGATGATCCACCAAGGAAGAAGAAATATTCAAGAAGAAGGGTGGTTGGCTAAACCCTAGTTTTCTATCTCTATAGAAGAAGAACGTACTCTCCAATAATTGGAATCACGTATTCTATGAAAACGTCAACCATACCCATAATAAGACTCCTCTTATTAATAGATGTGGGCAACCCTCCTTAACAATTAAGGAATTGAGTTTTATTTTAATTAATTAAATTCTTTTAATTAATTAGGCTCTCAATCTTATTAGGAATAATTAATTAAACTCTTTTAGTTAATTAGTCTCCTAATCCTATTAGGATATTTTGAGAGTACTTTTATTAATTAATTCTTAAACTCCTTTAGAAATTAAAAAATAATAATAGTAATAATAATAATAAGACTCCTCTTATTAATTTATATTTAATATTTCTAAAATATTAAATAATAAATATTAAGCTATTTAATTTATTCTATCACCATAGATTAAATTAAATATACTTAAATTATTATTACGATTATGTCATTAACTTCTTAAATAATTATTCTTCTTTTTATGGTGTCACCCTTTAGGTTCTCCATATTAAACTGGTTGTGAATAAATCAATTAGAACAATTCTAATCTTATTTAAATAAATAAATTAAACTATTAATTTATTTAAATAAATAATATTTATTCTACAATAGGGATAAGCCTCCCTAGCGATCAACGACTTTTCAGATAATATAGATTTTAACATTAATCATAAAAGAACCTTTGAGTAAATAGTTACCGTACAACTCAATCCTTCCACCATACAATGTCCCAATTAAACATAAGACATGGAATTATTGTCAAGTCTTATTTTATTTAATTATATGTATTTCGAATCTTAAATGTACAACACCAAATAATGTAAATTAGAAACTCCTTTCTAATTTTATTCTGACTTGGCCAAGGACTACTGTGTTTTCATTTATCGAATCACATATGACATTTCTCTTCTTTTACTAGAAGTGGTAGATTCTTTATTGATCATACATTATCTCCATGTACAACTTATTATACCCAAGCATACCCTTTGATATACCCTAAGGGTCTTAAGAAATAAGTCAAAGTATAACTTATCATACACAAGATACTATGATGATCTCAAGTCCAAGGATCACTTGTACTACTATCACTACAGGAATTCCTATTGACAGGCAAGTAAAACTCCATTAGGTATTCCTTAGCGAGCCACGTTCAGTGAACTTATTCTCTAATAAGCACCTACATACTTGCTTTAGTGTCTCTACACAAATGATCATGAGATCAATCATCCTCATCCAATGAGCAAGCAACGTATGTACCAATCTATCCGGATTCACTAATCCCCAATTTAGTAATCTAACGATTGGGAATTATTTTAGTTTTAAGCTTTCTAAGAATTTAGATCTCATTAGAATGATCATCATCATTATTCTAAAAGCATTGCTTAAAACTATGGGTTTATCACATATTTTAAAACAGCATCATGTGGATAATTAAAAGCCTTTAATTAATTAATACTTTTTATTAATAAATGAATGAGATTGTTACAAAGTATATGCTTTATCATCAAACATGATTGGCTTGTGTGCATACTACTTTCAATCTCCCACTTGCACTAAAGGCAATCGCCATGGTATCTCATACCCTTCTTCTCTACGTGACGATTATCCTGCTGTTGGATAAGCTTTAGTTAATGGATATGTAATGTTGTTATTAAGAGTTCACTATCTCTATAGTTATTTCCCATCTTTCAATGATTCCTAAAATCAAGTGAAAGTGCCACAACACATGTTTAGATCTAAGATGAGACTTAAGAACTATTCCTAGTTCTGTAATGAAATTTTCATCTAAACAATCAACTTATAGCTTCATTTATAGCTATATACTTTGTCTTTATCACTAAGCCAGCAACTCTTTTGCTATTTGAAACCTTTCCAATTCACTGCACAGTTATCTTCACCAGAATATGACCGATCATCATCAAGTCTCGTATATTTCATTGCATACATGATTGTCACTCATGCGATCTCTCTTTTCAGGAGTCTATGTGGACTATTAAGGGAGATACACTCCATGTCTCATCAACATGAGACATTTCTTGGAGTTTGCCATGCTAAACGACTTTAATATCAAATGAATAAATGTTCCTTGGGTTAAGCTGAGTATCTTTTTAAAGCTATCTATATAGATTTGTATCCCCAATTACGATACTCTTCCCAAATCATTCATAGAGGAATATTTCGACAACTTTATTTTTACTGATTGTAGCATTTGTATGTCATTCCTTATCCGTAGTATATCAACATATAATACCATGAATGTCACGATGCTCCCACTGACCCATTTGTACACACTAGGTTTATTCTTGTTTTTGATAAAATCAAACTCTTTTGATTGTCTCATCAAAATGAATGTTTCATATTTGAGAAGCTTGCTTCAATCCATTTCTCTGAGTGTTTACAACTCTTTCCTCATCGTATATAATCGGATTATCATCTTCTGAGATACGTACCTCATCATCATCATCCATGATGAATCCACACCTCCCAGGTATTTTCGGTACTATTCCAGATTTACGATTCGGACGTGGTATAATAGGTCTATCTACAGGTTCCTCTTATTTGACTTATAGTGTTTTGTGGTTCTTGAACTCTTCCCACTAGCCTCTTCAATGATAAACACCTTTATCTTAGAAGATAGCGTGTTTCGCAACAAACATCTTTTGCTAAGTAGGATTATAGAACATATACCCTAAACTTACTTTAGGATGTCCCGTAAATTTGTACTTGTCAAATCTTGTCCCAAACTTATCCTTTGAAACCTTTTTCACATAAGTTGGATAACCCCTTATTTTAACATACTTAGGATTAGGAATCCTCCCTGTCCATAACTTTTATAGAGTCTTGTGGCCGGATTTTGAGGTTACCTTTTCGTAGATATGCAGCCATTTCTAGGACATTATCCCAGAAGGATACTTGAATGTCGGTAAAATAATTATGGATCGCACCATGTCCAAAAAGGTATGATTTTTTCTTTCAGATACATCAATTAATTATTGTGTATTAGGAGGTGTCCTTTGTGAGAAAACCATTTGAGATGATCTAGAAACTTATTGCACAAGTATTTATTCCTTGATCTAATCAAAGAATCTCAATACTTTGTCAATTTATTTCACTTCTGAATTCTTTGAACCTTTCAAATAATTCACATTTGCATTTCAGCAAATACACACATTCAACTCTTTGAATGATCATCTCTTTTTCTTATACTAGTTTGTTCAATTTGTAAAATTATTTTTCACGTAAGTCAATTATACAAAATCCATTAAGTAATATTCCAGTTCTATACAAAATATTATTATTATATATAGAACAACAATTGTTCTTAAATATAATACCAAAGATTTCATTGTCCAATAACAAAATAGAAATAATGTTTCTAACAAGAACTGAAATACAATAACAACTTATTGACTTAATAGATTTGCCCGTAGGTATTGCTAAACTATAAGTTTCTATGGCTAATGTAGCAACCTTTACTTCATTTTCCACACATAGGATTACTTATCTTTGTTTAGCTTTCTACATCTGCTTGGTCCCTTCATAAATTTATATTTATGATAACCAAAGTCGGTATCCAATACCCAAGTAGAACCTTGACTTAAAGAAAAAATTTATTTTAAATCATGAACAAAATTGTATTTGTAACTGAAACTTCACTAAGCTTTTTCTAGTTATCCTCTGCAAGATGCTTCTCATAGTTTCTTTCCAGTGTCCAGACTTATTGTAGTGGAAGCAAACTTCTTTGCTATCCTTGTTAGTTTTTTTCTTATTATCCTTTGTTTTTGCCTTTCTATATACCTTCTTTGAATCGTTCTTCTTTTCAAAAGATCCTTTGGCCCCTACCGATAAGACTTGGTCTTTCTTGGTTGGAAAATAACTCTCAATATTTTTCAACATGTTAAGCAAATCAGCGAGGCTGATATCTAGCTTGCTCATATGAAAAATTCACAACAATTGTGAAAGGAGTCCGGGAGTGAGTGCAAGATCAAATCTTGGCTCAACTATCCATCCATGACAAAAAACCCCTTGTCCTAATTGATCAATCAAATTGATTATGTTAAGGACTTTTATATGTACTATAGTCTCATCGATCATTCTAGATCGGAAGAGCTCCTTAGATATCTGATATCTATTAGTCCTACTTTTCTCACCATCAACTACTTGATGCGCAGAAATATAGTAAGAGCATCCATAGTTTCATGCTGATGCTGAAGCTTGTTACTCATGGATGCGCGCATGATGCATTGAGCCAACTGTGCATCATCTTACCTCTTTATAAAAGTAGCAATGTCTTCCTCAGAGGTATTGTCTGCAACCATTGCAAGGATAGGCGTATTAAGGACATAAGATAACTTTTCAGCCATGAGAACTATTCACAAATTCTTTAACCAATCCGACTAATTCAGTCCGGTTAGTTAACATCTAATATGTTTCGCAGTGGTAGTAATTTAGACATTGTAAAATTCTATAAATAAATTTGTGATTAACAACATTTTAGCATACATTCTTTTATTAATTACCAAAATAAATTAGGTCTTATTTTAAATTGGTATCTCCCACTATTTTTATCAAACTATAGTACCCTCAATATATATAGTTCGGCAATATCTAATTAAAGATATGCTAGTGAAAATAAGGATCTCATTTCAAATGTATATAGCCTTGTGTGTGCACAACAAACTATATATAAATAAATAGATAGACAACTCTTATCAATCACATCAACTATGTAACTCCTTGTATTTTGTCTCTTAAATAATAATGGTCAAGTGTGTGCACATCCGAACAAAATAATTTAAGTTAAGTCATACCCAACATTTCCATATAAGTGAAGAGAAAACTACAGCCCTTGTGTGTGCACAACAAATCAGTAATGTTCAATTCCTTATAAACATCATATGTAATAAAAACAATATCTTAAATATTTAATACTTTCCTTGTGTGTGCACAACAAACTCATATTAAATATTCAATACTCTATTGTTTCTATCATGGTAGAAGGTGACGTTCGATATTCCAAATATCTTTGAACGTTACAACTTAATATAAAATATTTGAGGGGTTTGTTATTAATTTCTCTCATCTTGTTTAGCGCGCATGCACATATATATATATATATATATATATATATATATATATATATATATATATATATATATATATATATATATATATATATAAAATACGCGTCATATTAATTAACATGAGAAGCATGTTTGCATAATATATAATATATATAGTATAAGCATGCACATATAGAATACTATATTCTACCTAGATTGATTATTGACTTTTATTCTAGTTTGGTTCACTAGAGCCACCAAGTGAACCAAAAGGTCAAACCCTAGGGGTGCAAGAATTAATATTTAAATATAACTATTACATTTAAACCCGGGACTTCATTACAAACGGGTCTTCAAGCGCTCCTTGATCCATGATTTCTAATTCTTCAAAATTAATTCGAACTATTCCTATAACAAAACTATTTAAAATAAATAAAAACCTTGATCAGCAGTCAAGGGGAAGTACATAGAAGGGAGATAGAATTTACATTAAGAAAGAATTAGAGAAGACGAGGTATGCAGACCCCATTTAATAAAACTCATACATTCATGCATCTAACTAAAATAAAATCCAATCACATTGGTCAATAGTCCATAATCAATCCCATTTATTATCATACACATCACCATATGCATCAATAAATAACATTCATCTAATGAATAATAAACATTCAATATATATATTGATATCATTTAATGGGCAAATTTAGTTAGTATAAAATCTAATTTTTGAATCAAAATAAACTCCTTTATTTTAATCCAAATTTAAATCAAAATAAACCTCTTTTATTTTAATTTATCCAATTTTGAATAAAATAAACTATTTTATTTTAATCAAAATAAACTCATTTATTTTAATTAATTATGGAATTCAATTCCAAGTAAAAAAAATATAAAAAATTCTTTTATTAAAGGAAATACGAATTCTCTTTCTTATTCACAAATAAACTACTTTATTTTGAATAATATGAAATCTTATTTCATATCTAAATAAACTCTTTTATTTAAGAAAACATGGATTCACTTTCCTATTCACAAATAAACTCTTTTATTTTGAATAATATGAAATCTTATTTCATATCTAAATAAACTCCTTTATTTAAGGAAATATGAAATCCAATTTCAACCCCAATTAGTTATCATGGAATTCAATTCCAACTCTAATTAGTTAGCATGAAATCTAATTTTAAAATTAAAAAAAATATTTATTTTAATTATAAAATAAGAAGAATAATATTATATATATATATATATATATATATATATATATATATATATATATATATATATATATATATGATTTCATGATCTTGGGACAAGTTGAAATCTATCCAGGATGAAAAAAAAAAAGATGGTCCACGTGACCTTTAACTTGGAATTAGCGAATCTCTAAGTAACTTTTAAAAAACAATCCACGTGAAACTCTTGTTAACTATTAACATAGAATCACGATATTATTATTTTTATTTTAATATATAAAATAATAATTTTATACAACAAATTATGCCCAATTTAATTGTTCTAAACACTTATCAAATTAAAACAATTAATAATTCGCATAAAGGTTTGGCTCAGATACCACTGTTAGGTTTGTAATATTCATGAACGCAATTAAACCATATACTCGGATCATCCTTTATGCACAATTATTAATTAAACGAAAAGATAAAAAACAAGAATCGTACCTGTCGACGTCGAGATTTTTAATTGTCCTTTTCCGTTACTTGTTCTTTGGTGTTCTCATTTTAGGTGAGATTTGTTTGAAAAAACAAGTGAAAACGGTCCGACATATATAATGTCAACGATTGGACTATAAGAGTCGCCAGTTGGTTTTTTAACTGGTTGTACCAATACAACCGAGAAAAGGTTTGCACATTGACCCAGTGATGTGACACTGCTAAACGGGTCGGTGAAACCTTGATTCATTAGGGTCCGGGGACTTGGTTATGCGGAGGAAAGGTGTTAGGCACCCCCCGCCATCCGTGTTACCACGGTGACCGCCTCTTTTCAAGAAACTGTTATCTGAATGTGTGTGTGTGTGGGTCAATGTGATGTTATTTGGAAGTAGTGCGAGGCCTCGTTCGCACCTATATATACAGGGTTTGAATTTTATGTAAAAATTCAATTTTAAGCAAGATATGGCAGTGATGTTTTATAAAAGAGGTTTTTCAAACCCTGATGCTCAATAGTAATTGAGACCTTTTACACTCCCATTTTATTCAGTATTCGGCTGGATTGATTTTATTTGACAGATGCGAAGCATCCGTACGAAAATAATGTACAAAAAGGTGTTGAATTTCTCGTGGGTATGAAAACCATCTGAGGAAATCCAAACATCACAGATATATTTACAAGCTGCTTACAGCTGAAAAGGTCCATCATGGGAACCGAATCTAGATTCAGGGGACTGAATCTGTGATCACATGATTCCTAGGCTCACATGATGCCGCAATTGATATAAAAGCATTAAGCAGGTATATATATAAAAGCCGTAAATATATATATACATACATGATCACCAGCCACGGAGCACATCCATTGGGGATCAGAAATATAAATAAAGCTGTAAAAGCTATCAACCGCCACGAAGGAAACTCCAGGCGGGACGAAATGTACAGAAAGCTGTAAAAACGGTCAACCACCACGAAGTAAACTCTAGGTGAAATGAAATGTAAATATATATATATATATATATATATATATATATATATATATATAAGCATGTAAACGCTCCGGATATAAAATCCAGGCTCATCGGACAAAGTCCAACAACAGTTAATATATATAAGTATATATATATTAAAGCAGTAAACGCACCGGATGTGAAATCCAGCCTCACCGAACAGAGTTCGATAGCAGTTCATATATATAATAATATATATAAGAAAGCCATTAAACGCGCCAGACATAAGTCTAGGCTTATCGAACAGAGTTTGACACGCAGTTCATATATATAAATGTATATATATATACAAAAGTAATTAAACGTTTCAAACCGAAGTCTAGGCTCAATCGAGGCATAACTCGATCATGTTAGTCCATATATATATATATATATATATATATATATATATATATATATATATATGTATATACAAACTAAAAATAAACCACGGACCGAAGTCCGGGCAAAAGTGTGCAACACGACTCTCAACATGTAGAAGGGTGTGTGCAAAGATGAAGAGAAAAACTTTAAAGTGTGAAAGAAGGCATACAGTGGGCTGCCAAAGAAGACTTTAATATCTTTAAAGTGGGTAAACACTGGCTTTTGTAGGTATAAAATAAGCTATATGTGAGCTCACAAGTGTTTAAAATGAGAAAGCACTCAGTTTGGGGTGAATACAAAGCAAATTGGGCAGGGCTTTCTCGCCGTTTTTTCTTACAAAATGGACACCCCAAGCCTTCTATTTATAGAGGGAACTGCGGCTGGGCCGCAGGTAGACCAGAGGCAACCCAAGTTGGCCTGGGTTTTTCGGGTCGGGTCGGGTCGTCTCGAAGTACGTGAACTCAGGCACTGTAATGTCCACTCGGACTTTTAGAAGTGCAATCCGAGCATCCATTTGAGGTATACATGACCTATTTTGGACCGCCTGTGATGCCCCCAAAATTAGGTATACATCACCCATCTTGGGTCGTCAGATACATAGTACAGAATATAAATATAACTTACTAATACAACTGTCGTGTACAATACGACAAAACATAATTGTGAGTTTGAATACAATTATTGTCTACTAGAGACTATACAAACTCAAAAGGAGTCCTCATTACAATTATTGTCACACTATTTAACAGAATAGTGAGGACTACTAATACTATCATCTGGTCCATCACTCTGTTTCCCGACTCGTCCCAGCTATATTCTCATTTCCTGAAGAGAACAGTGAAAGAAAGGGTGAGCTCAACTAGCCCAGTAAGAAATATTATGACTAATATAATGCAAAATAAATTATCATTAGCCTTCAACAGTGTTAAACTGATAAAATATAACGAACATCAAGTATAACTGCAGCGGAACAAGCAATTCATTAAAAGAGTCAAGTAGAGAATAAAATCTACTATCTTCTATGATTTAAAAGATTTTTCAACACTGTTATAGCTGGGACTCAGCTTAACAAAATAATCCACATCATCGAATCACCCCTCCACTACGGCCAAGGATATTTTTTAGTATCACGACCATAATTATCCATGCACTACGGCTAAGAATATTTGTGTATTCATTAATGGTCATGATCATGCCAACAACTGTCCATCAATGCACTACGGGCCAATGAGGACTTTTACCACATCATTTGTAATATTACGGTCATGATTATATCGAATGATCCTTGGTCATAATCATACCAAGTCCATCTATGCACTATAGGCCACAGATAACTTTCAACATTTTATAAACATGAGGATGATGACAATGATATAAGAATTCAATAAAACAAGTTCAAGAATTAATTTATCCAAGAATTAACAACGTCTAAATTGTCAATATGATACTACTTTGTGGAGTAAAATTCAAGAATTCCTAGAAGAATATTTCCATGAAAAGATACTAGATGAAGCGCAAATATCAAAGATATTCCACTAATTTCATGGAGTATAGAAGTCAAAACTTTAACCAACTGAGTATAATAAAGAATGGAATAACAAAAGAAATCACCATGCATGCGATAGACCGCACAGACAGGTTATTCCAACATAATAATAAATAATGGAACCAGGTCCGGCGTAAAACGCACAGACAGGATATTCCAACAGAATAATAATAAAGACGGAACCAGATCCGGTGTAAAACACATAGACAGGATGTTCCAACAGAATAATAATAAAGACGGAATCAGGTCCGGTGTAAAACACATAGATAGGATGTTCCAACAGAATAATATTAAAGACAGAACCAGGTCCGGCGTAAAACGCACAGACAGGATGTTCCAACAGAATAATAGAAGAATGTCACCAAGTATAGGGTAGACCGCGTATATAGGTTATTCTAACAGAATAATAAGAAATGGAATAACAACAGTTCTCTCCATGAATAAGAAAGAATAACACCCCTTACCGTTTTAAAGAATAACTGAATTAAGGAAGTAGTTAAGTAGTAGAATACTTTTTTTTCCTCTCTATAGTTTCTCTCTCTAGAGTTCAGTGAATTCGTAACAAATAATGAAGGAATGAGCTGCTATTTATAGAAAAATAGAATGCATAGTAACTAATCCATGAACGGTCCAGATTGATTACTTTAATCTGACGGTCCATATTTAAAGAAAAATCTTTTAAATAAAATATAATACATTCTATTTATAGAATAACTTTAAAAAAGTATTCTGTTTTATATAAAAAGGTATTTCTGTTTTATTACGTTAATAATACGAATAAAACAAAACTTCATTATTGCTAAATAATTCATATTATTAACTGACAATAATTGAATCAAACTGAGTGACTTCTCACATAAGTATTAATTATCAATACCGTGTGTTACTATGCAACCACACGTATTACTGTACTTTTACTACCGAGTAGTTCAACAGTATCAATGGTAAAACTTCCGCCGTTATTTTTAATAAAATATTTTTGTCGTTTTCTCAATCCGACAATAATTTCGTTGTGGGGTCCACCAATGATTGTGTCGTTGTACGAATATTTCCTATTAAAACGAATATTCCCCGACCAATCGAATATTATATAACAACTTCCGTACTTTACAAAATTTATAAATATTACCCACAACTATAATATTATATCAAATTAACTCCATAATATTCAAAAATGATATTTATAGAAAATTCATATTTATTTATAAAAGTTGGGGTCTTACAATGCCGTTGTCGAGAGTTGTACGATGGCATGGGATTGGTTAGTCTTCAAGCTTCAACTTTCATCCGTTATCCCGCACAATAGTCACTCGGGATTGGTTAGTCTTGTGGGACACAATTGCGTAGAGACGTTGAGACGACGTGGCATGGCATCATGTTGGTCAGATGACGATGTTGCCCCTCACCGGTGTTATCGCCGGATTGGGCTAATAAAGCAGACGTTGCTCAGCTTCGCTGAGATTGGACTGCTGCAATTTGTTGAAGGTCCTCATTGTCATCTTTGAGGTGTGCCTATCTTCCCGATGTTATCGTCGGGCTGGTACAGTGTATCTTATTGTGAGCGCTGAGATTGAAGCTGGTTGTATTTGTAACAAGCATTTCCGGGGTTATTACCAAAATTGCATTCTTTAGGGTTATCACCAAGGTTGGTGGCTATTCCCATTGTTGGGACTGAGACTGGATACCTCGGGGTTATCTCAGAGATTAATCGGTCTTCTCCGGTGTGTATTCCGGTATTGATCTGCATGCCTCGGGGTTGTCTCCGAGATTGGAATTGTTACTCCCAGATTGCGATCCGGGGTTGATTCTGAACTTTCGATAGTATCCGGCATGGATATGGATCGTCTTTCAGGGTTCCCTCCTAAAAGACGAATCTGCTCTCCTGCAATGTTAGTGACAGGTGTACAGAAAATTTCGAGTGTCTACAGATGCCCCTCTTTATCTTACTCATGCATGGCGATGCATGGGTAGGATAAAGAATCCTAGACACTTGAAACGTAACAAGACGAATATGGTACTATGGATAGCAAAATAATGCAAATGTACGATGCATGTGTACGGGGTTGTAGCCCAACACGCTAGGGATGATTGTTGGCTCCCTGTTACTTCAACTGGGGATTGGCAACGATGACCAGATTTGATGTGTAATTCGAATCTGTTAGGATGTTGATGTTAGAGTTATCACCAAAGTCCTCTGTATTTGATTATGACTTGATCCTGAAGATGTACCTCTTATGTGTGAGAGATCTATGGGGATGAAGCTTGATCTACTTGAGGATGTGTATAACATATTCCATCATCAATCCTCCTTAATGACAAACTCCTGGTTTGTATCGTCAGGACATGTCACGATTCTGTTGGATTTACTGCCAACAACAAATGCTGTCAGGGATGCCCGACCTTCGTTGTCGTGTATTTCACCGACATGTGAATCAATGGCTGAAAAATCCTGTGGGATATACTGTCAAGGTTGCTTGACCTCCGCTGTCGTGTAGATTATCGTAACATTGTGTTGTGACCCCCGCCGGGGATCCGCTGGGGAATACGAGCAGTCAGGTGTGAAAACCTCGAATAGCTTCAAAGCTCTGATAGGTTTAAATCGCTATCGGCTGTAATAATGTTAAGGCTACTTGAACTTCGTTGATATGTGTGTCAACGGATGAGCATGCGTTGTAACCCCATGCCGTGACTTCATATTGTAACCCCCGTCGGGGATCCACTGGGGAGTGATGAATATAAATGTACACAATGATTGAACAACTTTCCATGCTTCAATGGGTTTACTTGCCATCGGCTGAAACAACGTCAAGGCTGCTTGACCTTTGTTGATTTATGTGTCAACGAATGAGCATGCGTTGTAACCCCCTCTGGGGACCTCTTTTGTGAAAAGATTGGGGTGACAACCTTACGCTGACGACATCGGACCTCTGTACGGTATTGCCGAATGTGGTATGCAAAGACTTAAATCATCAGTATAGTAAACCCTATGTTCGGGCGAATACCAATGGATGAAAAGAAAGCCACAGTTGGATCCAAAATAACCAAGGTTTTAGGCTATTCTGCTCAATCGCGTAGCGTTTTTATCCCTGGTTTAGCCTTTTCAGCTTGTAAGAACTCCTTTGCAACTCGAACTGGACAGAGCCGGAGGGATGGGACCCGCATGGGGGTGCCGCAGGTGCACCTGCTGTAGCCGCAGATGGGCCTGCGGCCAATCGTGGATGATATAATCCAGCAGGTTGGTTTCACAAGTCACTTTCAACTTGCTTCGCATAGAGATAATCGCGAGCCATCTTCATATCTGCTGAGTTCGGGCTACTTTCTGCAAATTCTATCACCGCACGAGTGTTCTACACTATCCTGGTAACATATGCCTATATTTTCTCTCATTTCTGTCCGTTGGATTTTGAGTTATCGCATGAAACGTATCTAAACACATAGTAGTGATTATGTATGCACAAATAACTAGATAAAAAATATTTAACATAGTAAATGTTAGTATTAAACCATGCTGAACATAATGATGTGAAAAAATTTGACTTTTGAGACAGTCAAATTGGCACATTTTTCTGCTATTTTTTTGTCCTATTTGAGGTCTAATGAGCATAAGGTAGCAAGGCAAAGTACTCCTAGTATTGAGGTTGGCCTTATGCATGATGATGTTAATTTTTAATGCATATATTATGTATATGACTTTGGGGCAGGTGTGCTACTGAATGGCCACCTAGACATGCCTGTATGCATGTGGATAGTCCTATTTTCAGATGGGACTATGGCAAAAAATTTCCAAATGTAGGCATTGGGTAGTCATGCATTTTAACTCAATTATATGTTAAAGTAAATGCATGCATGCATATAGTCCTAAAATGCATTCTAGAAAGCTCCAGGTAAGGAAATACCACACCCTTTTTGAGGTGATTTGGAGACTTGTTGTCCAGATACTATGGATCCGGATCAGCTGAGCAGTTCCTATAGGACCACTTCTGGTGTACGGCAGAGGGCTTCTGAAGTGCCTCGTCCCCATTCTGTCAGACAGCCTCATCGGTTGGTGGAGGCCGTGATACGTCCTGTCCAGGTAGATATTCCAGACGTTGAGGACGAGGAGGCAGATATTCCGATAGAGGATCCCACTCCTGCTGCACATGTCCCTCGTAGGGAGCTTCCGAGCATTCAGGTGGTGAATCCAGGGTTGCTGGGTGATTTGGACAGACATCCATCGATGTATTTGCATGCTAACAAGGTATGGCGTTAGACTTTAATCTTCCTTCTTTCCTATTGATGAGGATTAAAGGGTTTTAATGGTTATCTGCATTTCATGTAGGTTCCTGGTTTTACACAGCCTCGAGGGAACTGGTTCAGCATTCACTCCATGTATCAGGTGCTTCATCCTAACTATAGAGCGGTAGTGCATGAGTGGAGATTTGGGGCATTCTTCTCCATCCTTCCCTGTCGTTGTCCCTGGAGTTACCTCAGGGCATTGTCTGAGCGATAGTTTCACCAGACTCAGTCACTCCATCTGTTGGATTGTGAGGTGATGATGACGCCTATGGATTGGCAATTTATCACAGGTATGGAGTTTAGAGGTGAGCCAGTGCCATGTATGGCAAATATTACCCCTACTGTCGTTAGATCCTTATTAGGAGTTACAGCGATAACGCTCAAAGGCAGGACTGTCCGTTCAGGTCGTTTGAGCGTAGATGCTATGAGCCGGCTATTGAGTGAGCCTATGCCTGATGATGTCAAAATCAGGGATCGCATTCTACGGCGATTGTTCCTGATGATCATTCGAGGCTACTTCATAGCAGATAACTCTTCCACGGTTTCTTTCGCTTTGATCAGCGCTACACGTGATGTGGACCGTATTGGAGAGTATGATTGGGGTTCCTACACCTTTGCCTATTTCCTCTGGGGCATGCGTATGCGCTCACAGGGTTTGACCGAGGCTTGGCTAAGATTTTACCCATTTCTGCTGGTGAGTATTTCTCTTGTTATTTACCATGTATAGGTTAAGAGTGTTAACTGACAGCAGATGTTTGCCTTTGTGTTGGTAGTTTTGGGTCTATGAGAGGCTTCCATACTTGTGTCCCGTGAGTGTGTTAGGTTTAGACACCTATCCACGAGGACGACGATGGCATCATTCAATTCTGCCAGAGGTCCCTGTAGCTGAGGGATTCACTCATTGTCGTATGTAGCTGGAGTTGCTGACGGCCGACACCATCACATGGCTTCCCTATTCCGGGGAACACCTGACCGTGGGTTTTGAGGATGGATACCCGACTGGAGTCGAGTATGTGATTTCCACCAGGAGAGCTCTTTTCTTCACAGATGGAGGTTGGGAGCTCTATTTAGGAGAGCGTGCTATTAGGAGCACCACAGGGGAGATTCGTGTATTGATCTTGCCTCCTACTAGGCGTTATTGGCCTGTATCGCAGTCACCTGTTACTGATATCCCATTGTTGGGGGTTGACGATTTTACATTGTCAGAGGGTCCATATACTCAGGAGACGTTCCATCGGTGGTGGTCCCCTCGCACTATTGGAGCTCAATCCCGCACCACACAGTTTATGGGGGATATGGTTCCAGGATCCTTGATGATGACAGATTGGATAGCTTATGTCTGAGATCCGACTCATATGACCCAGATTGATAGTTTGACCCGGCAGTTGGACCAGGCACACATATTTATTCGGCATTTGGGCAGAGATCCGGCAGAGGCGGCTTCATTTGATCCTTCCAGCTTGGGCGCTGGCCCCTCAGGTGACCCATTCGATTTTGCCGGCGTGGATCCTCCTTTATATAGGCCTGACATCCCTGTTGATAGAGATCCAGTGACTCAGGAGGAGTTACATCAGGTGGACAGGATTGATTATGTGGACATCAACACCATTGTTTTCTTCTGATGTGTATTCTCATTATATCTTTTTATAGGCCTCTGTTAGATATTGGGTGGATGTGCCCCATTCTCGCTATATATTTTGATAGGCCTCTGTCAGTAGTAGGGCGTCTGTGCCCCATTTCCCTGTATTTGTAGCTGTGCAGAGATGATGTATTAGATGATTATATACTTAGGAATATATGCACTATTTTTTTCCATTCCCTATATCATATTGCCATCTATTATTTGTTATGCATGTATCATGTTATGCATATGTATGTATGTCCAGAGATATTTGGCAATGACCCCTGGATGGTCTTATGACACGGCCTGCACAGATGTCTTCTTCGATAGTTAGCCATATAGATCATACCCCACCGTCAGTGGTGGTATCGGGTATGAGATCGTGGTATGATAGCATGTCACCACCAGACAGGATGACTGTAGATCATTTATTACAGCATTCCATGACCTTTTTGACTTTTCAGGTTCCCGCAGGATTTGTGGACGGGATAATAGAGCATTGGCTACTAGATAGGCAGGTATTCCGATTCGGCACCCATAAGTTGACTGCTACTCTGGAGGAGTATGCACGTTTGATAATGCTTCCTTTAGACAGACCTTGCGTGCATCTGGCTTTGGGAGACATGAGTAGACGATTCAAGAGTCTCACAGGATTAAGGCGTAGAGTGGTACAGGATGAGTTGACATCTGGCCACGTGATATCTCAGCATTTTCTATACGACAGATTTGGCTCGGAGGATAGCTATTCACGACATTCTGGGTACTGATGCTATGTGTATTGTCATATGTGTATATGCCACGGTATATGGATGAGATAGATATAGGCGTTGTCATGGCCGTGAGAGCTCTCAGGGAGGGTCGTACCATTGTACCTATGATTATAGCAGAGACCCTGCGGTCGGCATCCTACTGCTGCACTTATCTGACAAGAGTGTTCACTGGGAGTTCAGTCATGCTATATGTGTGGTTCATGTCACACTTGAGACCAATTGGCACTCTTAGACGACATGGGTACTGCTTCACCCATGATGTAGCTATGTCATACTCTTTTCAGCCATCAGAGTGTATAGATGCTCTGTCCTGGTCCACATTCTTGGCAGATATCAGAGATCTATTCAGCATATTGCCGTGTTCGGGGCTTAGCTCACCATACAACTTCATTACTCAGGCTCCGGGCATGGACTATCTCCCTCTGGCTGGTTTGAGGGGAGTGACCACTTATCACCCATTGGCCGTGAAGTGGCAGTTCGAGCAGTTCCAGGATTTTCATCCTTTTGAGGGGGCGACAGGTCAGCGTTCAGCTTCTCGGTACCTCTCAGCAGAGGACCGATCTCGGGTATACGCCTGCTGGGATCAGCGCGAGATAGCGGCTTTTTCTGTCAGTCATCCTGGTTATTCCGTAGAGTATTCCTCGTGGATGGAGACAGAGATTTTATCGACTGCAGCAGTATTTGCAGTACCGGAGCGCGAGTTAGATGATGTAGAGCCCATGGAGGACATTGATATCTCCATCGAGAAGGAACCCACTACTGGGTTGCCAGCATTTCTTTCGGATTCTCCTAGTACCAGTACTGTTGTGATTCAGCACTCAGCACAGTACTTAGAGCAGAGTCTTCATCTGATGACCTTTGAGAGAGATTAGATTCGATCTATGATATCGACTGCTCTTGATGGGAGGGAGGCCGCTCTATTGGAGAGAGACGAGGTATTGGCTCGTAGAGATGCCGCTGTCGTTGAGCGGGATGAGGCTATATCAGCCAGAGATGCAGTGATAGTTGAGCAGGATATCGCCATATCTGCCCAGGATGTAGCCGTCACAGATAGTACTGCAGTGAGGTCCCTTACCACTGGCATGATCGCAGAGATGAGAGCATATATTGATGATCATATGGTCACCATGCAGATGGTTGCAGATCTATTGGGTCGTGTGGATATTCTCATACAGGAGACCACAGCTTCACCTCTATCTTCTGAGAGGGACGCCATGTTGGGCTTGTTAGCTCGCATATACCCTGACTTGTAGATGATCTTGTATTTTCCTGCACAGACTAGCTTAGCCATTTTGTCATGTACAGTTTACATTGTGTATATCAAACAGCATTATATATATATGATAGGGAAATATATTTTTGGATCACTTCCCTTTTAGATATGCTTTGCTACTTGCTTAATATTTTGCTTGCTGCTTCAGGGCTTGTGATCTTGATATATTCTGAATTCCTCCTAGGTGGATGGACATTGAGTTGTCTCTGGATAGTTCAGAATGGATCATCGATCTGTATGTATCCCTACCACCTCTCGGTGTCTTGGGACTGGTTTATATATAGAAATGAGGAGAGGATTGTGGCTTTCCTCTCTGAGATTGACCGCACCACAGATGGTCACCAGTACTTCTATTTAGGAGAAGCCTAGTTAATTCCATCTCTTATGGATTGGTGTTGCTCTTCAAGGTATGACCGCAGCTTAGATGGTCGCCGAATCTCCTAGTTGGGAGGAGTTCAGGTAATTCCACCCCTTTGGTCTGAAGCCAAATGAAATGTAATGGATTGAAGGATGATCCCAGTACCAACTGACAAGGGTTTATGTTTTGGTAGGGGGTGAGACCGCACAATGAATGGCAGCCTACGTACTCCTATTGAAGAGGAGATCAGGTCTGCATAGTTCGAACCTGGTGTAAGAGGTTCAACGCTATATGTGGCAGGAATGGTGTAGGAATGTTTTTGTTCTTTTTTTTGTAAGGAAAAGGGTGGAAATGTTTTTGTTGTTTTTGTTTTATTGCGACCGGGCCATATGAATTGGTTGCCTACGTACTCCTATTGAAGAGGAGATCAGGTCGACGTAGTTCGCCCCACAGGGCGAGATGAAAAGCGTAATCCCATGTGCAGGTCAGAGTGCGGGGAGGAGAAAGTTTTAATCCTAGGTTGAGGATAAACTGTAGGTATGAGAAGTTTGATCCCAGGTATGGGTAGCCAAACTACAAACGCAAGAGGTTCAATCCATGGTGGGATGACCTAAGTTGTAGGAACGTAAAGGAGAAAGCCAGGCTGCTGGCTTAAAAGGTATGTTTCCCTGAGGGGCAAAGTGTAGAAAAGTTGTTTATGGTAAAGGTTTAAAGAACCAGAATGACTGGTGATATGATGGTTCCACACCAAGGTGCTTGCGAATTTCTTCAGACATAGTACCGTTTCACGGCGTCTGAGTTGATAAGTTGCAAAAATTCATCGCCATCCATTTCTTGTAACCTGAGAGCGCCTCCTGTCAATACTTCCTTGACAATAAACGGGCCTTCCCAGTTAGGAGCGAATTTTCCCTTAGGCTGATCTTGGTTGTCCAAGATTTTCTTCAAAACCAAGTTATGTTGTCTGAATTGCTATAGCCGGACTTTTTTGTTGTAGGATCGGGTGATCCTTTGCTGATATAACTGACCATGGAAGATAGCCACGGTTCGCCTTTCGTCTATTAGAGACAATTGGTGATACCTATCTTGTACCCATTGGTCTTCATCCAACTGAGCGTCTATCAATACTCTGAGGGATTCCATCTCAACTTCTATGGGGAGCACTGCTTCCATCCCATAGGTTAATGCGTAGGGGGTTGCCCCAGTGGAGGTACGTATTGAGGTTCTGTAGGCTAACAGAGTCAAAGGCAATAGGTCAGGCTAATTTTTGTGATTGGTGGACATCTTTTGCATAATCTTCTTGATGTTCTTGTTAGCCACTTCAACAACACCATTCATCTTCGAACGATAGATGACTGAGTTGAGATGTTTGATGTGGAATTTACTGCATAATTCCTCCATCATTTTGTTGTTAAGGTTCTTGGCATTGTCGGACACAATCACCTCTGGTTGTCCATATCGATAAATGAAATTATTTCTGATGAAAGTAATGATGACTTCTTTAGTAACCCTGGGGAAGGAGACTGCTTCTACCCACTTGGTGAAGTAGTCGATCATGGTGAAGATAAATCGATGACCATTACTGGCTTTAGGCTCAATGGGCCCGATAACGTCCATTCCCCACATTGAGAAAAGCCAAGGTGAACTTATATTGTGAAGTTCCCGTGGAGGGGCGTGTATAGCATTCCCATGAATCTAGCACTGATAGCATCTCCTGACATGGTCATTGCAATCAGCTTTGAGAGATAGCCAATAATGTCCTGTCATGAGAACTTTCTTGACAAGGAGGGGGCCATTCATGTGGGGGCGACAGACTCCGCTATGGATTTCATTCATAAGCCTTTAGGCTTGATCTTTGCCTAAACATCTTAGGAGACCTAATCCTGCATCTCTTTTGTAGAGCGCATCTCCACTCAGGTAGAATTTCATAGCAAAACGATGGATCCGCCTTTTCTCAGTCGGGTTCGCCTCAGCGGGTGTAGATCCATCTCGCAGATATTCCTTGATATGCTGATACCAAGGATGTTGGATAGGAGGTAGCTCATCCGATACTTCTCCAATGTAATTTCCATAGGTTGGGGCCTTGTGCAGGGAAATTGTGACGCTTGGCAAGTGTTCCTTGTCTAATATGCGAATCAAGGAGGCCAGAGTTGCTAACGCGTCTGCGAAATCATTCCTATTACGAGGAATGTGTAGAAAGGATATTTCTTTGAATCCCAAAGCCATATTTAAAACCTTCCGATGGTAAGGCAGCAAATGTAGTTCCTTGGTTTAATAGATTCCGGTGGATTGTCTGATTACCAACTCCGAATCTCCAAGGACAGTTAACCGCCTGATGCCCATTTAATGGGCAAGTTTTAGCCCCATAAGACAGCCTTCATACTCAGCCGTATTGTTGGTGCTGACAAACTGTAATTTGACGGCGACGGGATACTGCTCCCCCGTATCAGATACTAGAACTGCTCCAGCTACAGAACCTTCCATATTGACAGCTCCATCAAAATACATCTTCCATGTTTGGCGTGTATCGTACTGATGGTGTTGCTAAATTGTCATTACTCCTTCATCAGGGAAGTAGGTTTCCAAGTGTTTGAAATCCCCTGATGGTGTGGTGGCCAGTTGATCCGCAATTCCTTGACCTTTGATGGACTTTTGAGTCACATATATGATGTCAAATTATTGCAGGATCAACTGCCATCTGGACAGCCGACAATTCAGTATGGGTTTACTGAACACGTACTTGAGAGGATCCACGCGGGATATGAGATAGGTTGTGTGCCATGGAGGTAATGTTGTAACCTCATGGCAGCCCATGCTAAAGCACAACACGTCTTTTCGATCAAAGTGTACTTGTATTCACTGCTGCTGAATCTTTTGCTGAGGTAATAGGTAGCTCGTTCTAGGCCTCTATTGTCCTTCTGTCCCAGCAGGCAGCCCATAGCATTGTCACTTACGGACAGATACATAAACAGGGGAACATCATCCCTGGGTGGTACCAAGATGGGAGCTTTGATTAGCTATTTCTTGATTGTAAGGAAGGCATTCTGGCACTCCTCATTCCATTTCATGGAGGAGTTCTTCCTTAACAACTTGAAGATAGGCTCACAGGTTGCTGTGAGTTGAGAGATAAATCTGCTAATGAAGTTGATTCTTCCCAAAAATCCCCGTATTTCATTTTCTATCTGAGGAATGGGCATTTCCGTGATGGCTTGGATTTTGGCAGGATCCAGCTCTATCCCTTTGTGGCTGACTAGAAATCCTAGCAACTTGCCTAATTTAATGCCAAAGGCGCACTTAGCTGGATTCAACTTTAAGTTGTACTTACGCAACCTGTTGAACAACTTCCTGAGATAGTCTATATGGTCATCCTCCTTCCGGGATTTGATAATAATGTCATCCACGTAGATCTCGATCTCCTTATGCATTAAGTCGTGAAAAAGAGCCATCATAGCTCGTTGATAGGTAGCTCCAGTATTGATGTGGCCGAATGACAACCGTCTATAGAAAAAAGTTCCCCAAGGAATGATGAAAGCAGTTTTTTCACGATCTTCCTCAGCAACCATGATCTGATGATACCCCGCAAAGCAATCTGCAAAGGAGTACATGTCGTATTGCGTAGTATTGTCAATGAGAATGTGGATAAATGGCGTGGAAAAGCTATCTTTTAAGCAAGCTTTGTTCAAGTCTCGGTAATCCACGCAAACTCGCACCTTCCCTCCAGGTTTAGGTACGGGCACGATGTTGGATATCCACTCAGGATATGTAGACACCATTATGATGCCAGTTTGAAATTATTTCATAATTTCTTCTTTCACCTTTAAACTCCATTCAGGTTTCAATCGCCTGAGCTTCTGCTTGACTGGCTTAAATTCCTATTTAATAGGAAGGCGATAAAGAACAATGTCAGTGGACAAACCCACCATATCCTCATGAGACCATGCAAACACATCCTGGAACTGGGTTAGTAGCGTAACCATGTCATTCCGTCGATTTGGGGTAAGGTCTGAACCAATCCGAATTAACTTAGGGTTTTCTAAGGTTCCGAGATTGAAAGGAGTGGTTTGATCAAGGTTGGGTTTGGATTTGTCTTTGACCCATTCTTGAATTTTTGGAGGCACCTCAATGTCATCCTGTATATCCACCAAAGCTGAATTCATCTCTACATCAAAGGTACAATCCTTGTGGAGAAGAGGCACCGTATCAGCAAGTACCGGCACATCTAAATTCAGAGTCCTGAGACAAAATATGCTTTCACCTAGTATATATGAAATGTGTTGATCATACACAGTGTTAGCATATACTGGCAAAATAAACCGCTAATACTGTACAGAAAAGTAAGCAGTTATTATATCTACAGGGCAGAAAGAGTTTCCGCCTGCTTTACCCTTGACGACCAATGCAAGGAATGCTGTTCCAATTGGCAAGAGCAAATTCCAGGTGAACCGCAGTGATAGAGGGATTATCATTATCTTCCCTGTCCCGAATGATAGCCATTACGTCTGGACAATCATCGTCTGTGGTGTATTTGTTGGTATGCTCATCATGAACGATGATGCGTATGCCAGACATCATCCGTATGACATCTTGCTTGATTCTTCGTTCCTCTTCCTCCACTGCGGGATCTGGAACAAAGATTTCTTTCTCCTTCACCGGTACCGGCTTGGGAAATAACATTGCCATTATATTGGCTGGCACCTTTACGGGAGGTTGTGTGGACTCGGAGCTTGAAGGCGAAGATAAACGCCGCATGGTTGAAGCTGAAGGAATCTGATGATGCTTATGAGGATTCCTGTGACTAAAGCTGGCAGAATAGCCTTGTCCAGCTGTCCCAATTTGCTTGGTTAAGCGAATAGGGTACTTGATACCCTGGCAATCTTTACCCAACCATTGTCCCGATTTATGACCCAACGACATCATTTCTTGCGTGGCCGACATTACCTCGGCAGAAATCTGGGGTTCGGGCAGTGGCGTTCCAATAGCATGGTATTGGGTATTGCTTATTTCTAAAGCATGAAAACTAATTGGCTCAACATCTATATTGGCATTGATGAGTGGCATGTCCCCGTGCTGAGGAATCTCCGGTTCAGCGTTGACTGTGACCAGGCTATTGTTGATAATGTATTTCAACTGTTGGTGAAGAGTGGAGGGGACTGCCCCTGCCATGTGAATCCATGGTCATCCCAAGAGCAAGTTATATCCCGAATCTATCTTGAGCACATGGAAGGATACGTAGACTGTATGAGGACCAATCTCAATTGGCAGCTCAACTACTCCGACCGAGTTACGGCGGGCTCTATCAAAAGCTTTGATAATGGTATGGCTACTCTGAATTCGATTGGGATTGATATTCATCTTCACCAAGGTAGCGTATGGGCAGATATTCAGAGAGGAACCTCCATCTATTAAAACTCCAGCCACCATATATCCGGAGGACAAGACCGCAATGTGCAACAGTTTTTAATGACCGGTCCCTTCGGGCAGTATGTCATCATCAGTGAAGGATATCACATTGTTGTTGAAAATGTGATCAACCAGATGTTGAAACTTTTCTGTATCAACTGATGTCGGTAGATAGGCTTCTTCTAAAACCTTTCACAAGACCTTCCGGTGATTCTCGGAAGTCAGGACCAAGTCCAAGATTGATATCTATTGTGGAGCTTCTTTCAAGCTTAAAACCACCTTGACTTCGTTATGACCCATAGTGCGGAGGAAATTTTCAATCTTCTCAATGGGTACTTTCCCCTTAAACTTGATGACAGGCTTCATTACCCGTTGGGGAAGATACAATGGATTCTCCTTCGACACTGCAGCAGTTATATGCGAGGTGGATCCTTCACCTTCTCCATAATTCCATGGAACTACGCGTAAGCTAACAATAGGATATTGTGCTCTGCACGGCAAGTTGATTGGCTCGGGAGCGGCCACTTTCAAAGGATTGTTGATTCCCTTGAGTTGAATTACTGGCATGACAAGTGATTTATTAACTCCATCATTTTCAGCGGATATGACTGCTACTACACTCTTCCACTTAGTAGGACACGAATCCTCACTTACCCGTAACACAGTGTCGTTATCTGCCAGACGCAGTACGCCACTGTCGATTAAATTTTGAATAAGGTGGCGGAGTGCCCAGCATTCTTATGTGCTGTGACCGCGAGATTGAGAATGATATTGACATACTTCCTCAGAGTTGTATCGTCTTGAACGGGGGTTGATTGAAGGTAGAAAGGAACTAATCCTTCCATCATTGATTAACATATGAAGGATTTCCTCCATAGGTTGGCCCAAATATGTGAATTCCCTTTTGTTGGCAAAATCCCGATGGGCCTTAGCATTCGCTCTCTTCGTCACTTTGTCTTCCAGTATTTTATTTTTTGAAAATGAAGAGGGAATATTTATGACAATAGGTAGGGGACTGGCATGCTCCTGACTGATTAGCTAATGAGTCACTTGATGCTGATAAGTCACCAATTCTGCCAATTGCTCAATTTATTTACAGAGAGCTTTCATCTTTTGTTCCATTGTGAATTAGAACTTAGCATAATCCCATCTGTCATCACCATCTTTGGGGGTCTGGGAGGATTCACAGCTGAAATTGGAACTCTATTCGCTGCTCCAATTGATCATGTTGACCTCTTCTTCCTTGTGTTGAGGAAGAGGATTGTCTTGAACGTGAGGCTGATCGGGTTTGGCGACCACGATTTCACCATTGTCTATCAGGTCTTGGATTTTGTGCTTCAAGGCCCAACAATCCTAAGTATCGTGTATAGGTGCCCCGGCATGATAAGCACATTTCCAAGCAGCATTAAAACCCCATCCATTAGGGCTGGCTGGTGGAAGCAGATGCGTGATTTTCTTCTGTGTCGTTAGAAGATTGAGAATGTTCTTGAGGGTGTCCCCTAAGGGTGTGAATACTCGAGGTCGTTTGACTTCTCCACCTTTTGGTACTGGAGGGTTTAAAGACTGTGCTTGAAAGGGAGTGTAATTTCTCCTCTGGATAGGCATATTTGGACTGCCTTTTAACCCTGTAGTATCAGGGAAACATCCTCTTCTATCTTTTTATGGACCCTCCGGGGGTTGTTCCCATAATTTCCAGATTTGATGTGATCAGCAACATCTTTGAGTGCAGCTAGGTCTTGAATCTTTCCGGATTTCAATCCCATTTCAGCCATCTCCCCATGTTTGACCATTTCAGAAAATGGTTTGCCGATGCCGGCTAAAACTCTTTCATAAAAAGGTGATTCTTGTATGTCTATGAAAGTCATGACCATCTCTGATTCTGTCATGGAAGGACTAACTTGGGCAGCCAGGCGTCTCCACCTCTGAGCATACTCTTTGAAAGACTCATTAGACTGTTTCTTGATCTTGGTAATTTGATACCGATCAGGAGCCATTTGAGATTGAAAGTTGTATTGGGTGAGGAAAATATGTGCTAGCTCTTCCTAACTATGGATCTTTGAATTGTCTAATCTTGTGTACCACGAACAGGCTTCTCCAGTTAGACTTTTTTGGAACAGTTGCATTCTGAGTTTTTCATCCTCTGCATAAGATCCTAGTTCTCCAATAAACACCTTTAGATGTGTGTAAGGATCTCCTAACCCGTCACATTTTTCAAAGTTAGGAGTCTTAAATTTTGCTGGATAATGAATACCAGGGAAAATACACAAATCGACATATGAAACACTCCCGTGTGTTCCAATTCCTTTGATAGTGCGAAGAGTCTCTTCCATTTGGAGGACTTTCTTTTTGATGTCACCAGTGTCTGGATCTCCAGTGGGATGGGCAGCATCATGAGTTTTGTTGGTCGGATCCAACTGCAGTTCAGGTATTATAATGACCTGGGTTCCTCCTTGTGTGGAGGATTCAGCATGTACGGGTATTTTCTAACCCTGTGTAGACTGGTGTAATTCTTTTAGTAGAACAGCCAAATTTGTAATCTGTTTGCTTAATCCGTCAAATTCTTTGCGAGAAACTGGATTAAGTTCGGTCTGGTCGGATGACGACATGATTGACTGTAGGCCTGTTGCCTTTTTGGACTTTGAACGGGTGGTAGGTCCGATTGATTCCCTGCAAAAGACTTGCATAGTTTAGTCTTTAAGGAAGGTGGATAATAACATGCTATGTGATATGTCCAGTTTAGGAATTTTATCCTGCAAAACGGATGTTAGCTATTTATAGCATGTATGTGTACACATTTCTTCATATTTCTCATTACATGGAGATAGATATGGAAGATAGTTATAAGTAATTGAAATGAGAGCATAAAGAAACTTTCCTCCGTTTTGGATTTATCAGAGGCTGACCTATCTTAGGTTACTCTCGCGGCTTTTTGGCATGAAGGTTCCCAAATCATCGCAATCTACTTGATGGGAAGTTAATCCGGTCTTTCAACTGAAGCGAATTTGAGTGGTGCCTTTCCTGAGCCTCGGAGAATTAGTCTTCTCACGAGTCCAGTAATCAAACACCGGCAGGATAGCCTCTTGGTGGAGGGACCACACAACATACATTCACATACATCGCGTCTTACCGCATAAAAATGATGACATGTGCGAAGCACTAATATCACAAGCATATATGGTGCGAGCACTAATATCACAAGCAGTTTATAGTGCGAAGCACTAAGTAAGGAAATGCATTCCTACACATTAACCATAAAATATAAATGCAACATCCACACACAAGCAGATAACAATTTTGAAAAAATTGTAATAGCGGCTTAAATCCTCTTACTAGAGTCCCCAACAGAGTCGCCACCTGTCGACGTCGGGATTTTTAATTGTCCCTTTCCGTTACTTGTTCTTTGGCGTTCTCATTTTAGGTGAGATTTGTTTGAAAAAACAAGTGAAAAAGGTCCGACATGTATAATGTCGACGATTGGACTATAAGAGTTGCCAGTTGGTTTTTTAACTGGTTGTACCAACACAACCGAGAAAATGTTTGCACATTGACCCAGTGATGTGACATTGCTAAACGGGTCAGTGAAACCGAGATTCATTAGGGTCCGGGGACTTGGTTATGCGGAGGGAAGGTGTTAGCCACCCCCCGACATCCGTGTTACCACGGTGATCGCCTCTTTTCAGGAAACTGTTATCTAAATGTGTGTGTGTGTGTGTGGGTCATTGTGCTATTATTTGGAAGTAGTGCGAGGCCTCGTTCGCACCTATATACACAGGGTTTGAATTTTATGTAAAAATTCAATTTTAAGCCAGATATGGCAGTGATGTTTTATAAAAGAGGTTTTTCAAACCCTGATGCTCAATAGTAATTGAGACCTTTTACACTCCCATTTTATTCCGTATTCGGCTGGATTGATTTTATTTAACAGATGCGAAGCATCCGTACGAAAATAATGTACAAAAAGGTGCTGAATTCCTCGTGGGTATGAAAACCATCTGAGGAAATCCAAACATCACAGATATATTTACAAGCTGCTTACTGCTGAAAAGGTCCATCACGGGAACCGAATCTAGATTCAGGGGACTGAATATGTGATCACATGATTCCTAGGCTCACATGATGTCGCAATTGATATAAAAGCATTAAGCATGTATATATATAAAAGTCGTAAATATATATATATATATATATATATATGCATACATGATCACCAGCCACGGAGCACATCCATGGGGGATCAGAAATATAAATAAAGCTGTAAAAGCTATGCCACGGAGGAAACTCCAGGCGGGACGAAATGTACAGAAAGCTGTAAAAACGGTCAACCACCACGAAGTAAACTCCAGGTGGGACGAAATGTAAATATATATATAAAAGCATGTAAACGCACCGGATATAAAATCCAGGCTCATCGGACAAAGTCCAACAACAGTTAATATATATAAGTATATATATATTAAAGCAGTAAACGCACCGGATATGAAATCTAGGCTCACCGAACAGAGTTCGATAGCAGTTCATATATATAATTATATATATAAGAAAGCCATTAAATGCACCAGACATAAGTCTAGGCTCATCGAACAGAGTTCGACACGCAGTTCATATATATAAATGTGTGTATATATATATATATACAAAAGCAATTAAACGCTCCAGACCGAAGTCTAGGCTCAATCGAGGCATAACTCGATAATGTTACTCCATATATATATATATATATATATATATATATATATATATATATATATATATATATATATATATGTATGTATGTATATACAAACTAAAAATAAACCACGGACCGAAGTTCGGGCAAAAGTGTGCAACACGACTCTCAACGTGTAGAAGGGTGTGTGCAAAGATGAAGAGAAAAACTTTAAAGTGTGGAAGAAGGCTTACAGTGGGCTGCTTTCGAGTCGGGTCGTCTCGAAGTACGTGCACTCAGGCACTGTAATGACCACTCGAACTTTCAAAAGTGCAATCCGGGCATCCGTTTGAGGTATACGGGACCTATTTCAGACTGCCGTTGTCGAGAGTTATACGATGGCATGGGATTAGAGTTTGTGCGAAGTCATTGAAGATGGGACGGTGCCCTCCGGTCTTCAAGCTTCAACTTTCATCCATTACCCCGCACAATAGTCACTCGGGATTAGTTAGTCTTGTGGGACACTATTGCGTAGAGACGTTGAGACGACGAGGCGTGGCATCGTGTTGGTCAGATGACGATGTTGCCCCTCACCGGTGTTATCACCGGATTGGGCTGATAAAGCAGACGTTGCTCAGCTTCGCTGAGATTGGACTGCTGCAATTTGTTGAAGGTCCTCATTGTCATCTTTGAGGTATGCCTGTCTTCATGATGTTATTGTCGGGCTGGTACAGTGTATCTCGTTATGAGCACCGAGATTGAAGCTGGTTGCATTTGTAACAAGCATTTTCGGGGTTATTGCCGAAATTACATTCCTTGGGGTTATCACCAAGGTTGGTGGCTATTCCCATGGTTGGGACTGAGACTGGATACCTCGGGGTTATCTCCGAGATTAATCGGTCTTCTCCGATGTGTGTTCTGGTATTGATCTGCATGCCTCGGGGTTATCTCCGTGATTGGAATTGTTACTCCCAGATTGCGATCCGGGGTTGATGCTGAACTTCCGGTAGTATCCGGCATGGATATGGATCGTCTTTCAGGGTTCCCTCTTAAAAGACGAATCTGCTCTCCTGCAATGTTAGTGACAGGTGTACAGAAAATTTCGAGTGTCTACAGTACCATTAAAGATTCGAGCTTCCTCAGGTACAAGTTTACCTCCAAATCTTTTCACGTTCAACTTGAATCCACCGGGTTTGGTTCCTTCCTTTGATCAACGTTAGCCACCCATGTGTTTGGCCTCTAGAGGTGATCCACCAAGGAAGAAGAAATATTTAAGAAGAATGGTGGTTGGCTAAACCCTAGTTTTCTATCTCTATAGAAAAAGTGCGTACTCTTCAACAATTGGAATCACGTATTCTATGAAAACGTCAACCATGCCCATAATAAGACTCCTCTTATTAATAGATGTGGGCAACCCTCCTTAACAATTAAGGAATTGGGTTTTATTTTAATTAATTAAATTCCTTTAATCAATTAGACTCTCAATCATATTAGGAATAATTAATTAAACTCTTTTAATTAATTAGCCTCCTAATCTTATTAGGATATTTTGAGAGTACTTTTATTAATTAATTCCTAAACTCCTTTAGAAATTAAAAAAATAATAATAGTAATAATAATAATAAGACTCCTCTTATTAATTTATATTTAATATTTTCAAAATATTAAATAATAAATATTAAGCTATTTAATTTATTCTATCATCATAGATTAAATTAAATATACTTAACTTATTATTACGATTATGTCATTAACTTCTTAAATTATTATTCTTACTTTTATGGTGTGACCCTTTTAGGTTATCCATATTAAACCGGTTGTGAATAAATCAATTAGAACAATTCTAATCTTATTTAAATAAATAAATTAAACTATTAATTTATTTAAATAAATAATATTTATTCTACAATAGAAATAAGCTTCCCTAGCGATCAACGACTTTCTAGATAATATAGATTTTAACATTAGTCATAAAAGAACCTTTGAGTAAATGGTTACCGTATAATTCAATCCTTCCACCATACAATGTCCCAATTAAATATAAGACATAGAATTACTGTAAAGTCTTATTTTATTTAATTATATGTATTTCGAATCTTAAATGCACAACACCAAATAATGCAAATTAGAAACTCCTTTCTAATTTCATTCTGCCTTGGCCAAGGACTACTGTGTTGTCATTTATCGAATCACATAGGACATTTCTCTTCTTTCACTAGAAGCTGTAGATTCTTTATTGATCATACATTATCTCCATGTACAACTTATTATACCCAAGCATACCCTTTGATATACCCTAAGGGTCTTAAGAAATAAGTCAAAGTATAACTTATCATACACAAGATACTATGATGATCTCAAGTCCAAGGATCACTTGTACTACTATCACTACAGGAATTCCTATTGACAGGCAAGTAAAACTCCATTAGGTATTCCTTAGCGAGCCACGTTCAGTGAACTTATTCTCTAATAAGCACCTACATACTTACTTTAGTGTCTCCACACAAATGATCATGAGATCAATCATTCTCATCCAATGAGCAAGCAACGTATGTACCAATCTATCCGGATTTACTAATCCCCAATTTAGTAATCTGACGATTTGGGAACTATTTTAGTTTTAAACTTTCTCAGAATTTAGATCTCATTAGAATGATCATCATCATTATTCTAAAAGTATTGCTTAAAACTATGGGTTTATCACATATTTTAAAATGGCATCATGTAGATAATTAAAAGTCTTTAATTAATTAATACATTTTATTAATAAATGAATGAAATTGTTACAAAGTATATGCTTTATCATCAAATATGATTGGCTTGTGTGCATACTACTTTCACTACTTGCTAAGTTTGTCTCAAAGAAGCAAGATGAATCCTCCACTGCAATTATTGAAGTAAGTGATGGTGAATCTGAATCAAAAGAGAAAAGTGTTGAAGATGGGACTAGTGATGAAGAAGCTAAACCCAAGGAAGATGATGTTAAAGAAGATTCTGGTAATGAAAATCAATAAGAAGGATTCACTGATGAATCCGATGAAAGAAGTCATGATGTTTCAAGCTCAGAAAGAGAAGAAATGGAGAAGGATTCCAGCTCTGCAAATCAGGAATCAGAGGAACCAGAATTCTACCTTGCTCTTTTTCCAGCAAAAATCACCAAGAGAATAGTGGTGGAAGTCTCTGATGAACCACCAGAAGTACCTCCAGAATAATGGATAAACTATGGAAATGAACAGCTCAAGGTTGTGAGGATGACTGCATTTGAAGTGTTTAAAAATTGGAACAACATGGAGATGGACTGCACTACTATCCTCTACAACCCTGATGATCTGCTGATGAGATGGTTTTTCCAATGGATGCCTTGGTTAAAGGCACATACTGAAAGAGATGAAAGCTACTTCAGCTGGTGCTACTCTCAGTTTCCAAGCCTGGAGCTGGTGGCTCAGAACTTCCCAAGGGTGAAGAAGTTTGCAACCAAAATGATCAAAGACCAGCCCCACTTCAAAGTCTATCGAAATGCTGGAAATCACTACATTTCTTATAATCGTAGAGTGGACTCTGAAGGTAGAAGATCTATGGCCGAGGAGATGATCGTAGAGTCTATCCACTCTACCACTGATATTGATCAAGTCCAAAATAAGAAGCCTCCATCTGCCCAAGCACAGCTATCTGACATTCCTTCATCCTCCAATAGCGATTGGTACTCAACGATTTTTAAGATTCTCAATGCTTTCAAAAATCTGTCCAAAGATGAAAATCGTAGAGTCCACTCTTGTGTTCAACAAAAGGCTGCCCAACTAGATGCTCAAATTGTAAGACCCTAATTTTTTTTAATAAAGATGAGTTTTCTATAAATATCATTTTTAAACATTGTGGAATAAATTTGATATAATGTTATAGTTGTGGGTAATATTTATAAATTTTGTAAAGTACGCAAGTTGTTGTATAATATTCGATTGGTCAGAGAATATTCATTTTAACAGGGAATATTCGTACGACGGCACAATTATTGGTGGACCCCACAACGGAATTATTGTCAGATTGAGAAAACGATAAAAATACTTTATGAAAATAGCGGCGAATGTTTTACCGTTAACTGTTGAAACACCCGGTGTTAAAAGTACAGTAATACGCGTGGTGGCATAGTAGCACACGGTATTGATTATTGATGCTTACGTAAGAAGTCACTTAGTTTTGTTCAATTATTGTTACAGTAATTGCTGCATAGCATCTCACGTTATTTGATTCAATTATTGTCAATATTTTATAATCAATAATTGAGACGACAAAGTTATTAATATTATTATTTGCAATATTAACGATGTCTAGAAGTTCTGTCAAGAAGAGGTTTGGTCACCTAATTACGCGGCAATAGGAAAAAATTCTTATTGGAAAGCTCCCTCTTTCCTGGGAATGACCTGGTCGATTAATATTGTGAATTATAATAATGATGATAAATATTGTTAAATATGTTGAGGTGTCTTTTTATGAAGTCACAGAGGTTTATATATATATATATATATATATATATATATATATATATATATATATATATATATATAAATTTTGTTTTATTAGTATTATTAATGTAATAAAACAGAAAAGCTTTTTATATAAAACAGAATACTTTTATAAAATTATCTATTTTATTAGACTATAAATAGAATATATTATATTCTATTATGCATAGTATTTTGCATAGTAAATTTTTTTTAAATAAAACAGAATACTTTTATAAAGTTATTTATTTTATTAGATTTTAAATAGAATATATTATATTTTATTATGCATAGTGTTTGCATAGTGCTTGCATAGTGTTTACATAGTAAAAACTTTTTATATAAAACAGAATATTTTTAATAAAATTTTGTTTTATTTGATTATAAATAGAATATATTATATTTTATTGTATAGTACAGCATAGTATCCTTTCTATTTTCCTATAAATAGGATGCTTAGTTAGAATTGAAAACCACACCAGAAGTTCAGAAAATTCTTCTATAATCTTGAGCGTATTTCTTTAGAGTTTTAAGAAGCTTTGAGCGTAGTGCAAGTTTTCTTCAAGAATATCCTCGCCCTACCAGTCGGAATACTCTTATTTTACGGTAAGGGGTATTATTTCTTTCGTATTCATGAAGAGAACTTCTGTTATTCCATTCCTAATTATTCTGTTGGAATAACATGTTCATGCGAAGTACCGCATACATGGTGAAATTCTTCTAATATTCCGTTCTTTATTACTCTGTCAAAATATCATGTATGTGCGTTTACGCCGGACCTGGCTCCATTATTTATTATTTTGTCAGAATATCCTGTCGGTGCGTTTACGCATGACCTGGTTCCATTATTTATTTTTCTGTTGGAATAACCTGTCTGTGCGGTCTATCGTATGCTTGGTGAATTCTTTTGTTATTCCATTCTTTATTATACTAAGTTGGTTAAAGTTTTGGCTTTTGTACTCCTGAAATTAGTGAAATATCTTTGATATTTGCGCTTCATCCAGCATCTTTTCATGGAAATATTTTTCTGAGCATTCTTAAATGTGACGCCCCCAAAATTAGGTATACATCACCCATCTTGGGTCGTCAGATACATAGTACAGAATACAAATACAACTTACTAATACAACTGTCGTGTACAATACGACAAAACATAAACTGTGATCGCTGGGACTCAGCTTAATAAAATAATCCACATCATCGAATCACCCCTGTTGCATGAACTGCATAAAGTTTCTGAACATTCCATCATTCATCATCTGGTCAGTGTTGTTGTTTGCATGAGGATTGTCACCTTCTTGATGCACATTATCCTGATTATTGATATGTGATGAATCAAAAGTCGCCTGTGCTCCATTGCTATTCTCAACATTCACAGATGTCATTTTTAGATACTGCCACAAAATAAAAGTTAATTGATATGTCATATATTATCCTTATATTATGACCAACCAATTAAATACCATGCAAATAAACTTAGGTAGGTCATACTAGCGAAGGAATTCCCCGTCTCTCCCCTCCTAGTTCTATTCTCACATCTTAGCCAGGGATCATATCCCTAAGCTCTGATACCAACTGTGACGCCCCCAAAATTAGGTATACATCACCCATCTTGGGTCGTCAGATACATAGTACAGAATATAAATACAACTTACTAATACAACTGTCGTGTACAATACGACAAAACATAAACTGTGATCGCTGGGACTCAGCTTAATAAAATAATCCACATCATCGAATCACCCCTGCACTACGGCCAAGGATATTCGTGTATTCATTAATGGTCATGATCATGCCAACAACTGTCCATCAACGCACTACGGGCCAATGAGGACTTTTACCACATCATTTGTAACATTACGGTCATGATTATACCGAATAATCCCTGGTCATAATCATACCAAGTCCATCTATGCACTACAGGCCACAGATGACTTTTAACATTTTATAAACATGAGGATGATGACAATGATATAAGAATTTAATAAAACAAGTTCAAGAATTAATTTATCCAAGAATTAACAACGTCCAAATTGTCAACATGATACTGCTTTGTGGAGTAAAATTCAAGAATGCTTAGAAGAATATTTTCACGAAAAGATACTGGATGAAACGCAATTATCAAGGATATTCCACAAATTTTATGGAGTATAGAAGTCAAAACTTAACCAACTGAGTATAATAAAGAATGGAATAACAAAAGAAATCACCATGCATGCGATAGACCGCACAGACAGGTTATTCTCACAGAATAATAAATAATGGAACCAGGTCCGGCGTAAAACGCACAGACAGGATATTCTAACAGAATAATAATAAAGACGGAACCAGGTCCGGTGTAAAACACACAGACAGGATATTCCAACAGAATAATAATAAAGACGGAACCTGGTCCGGTGTAAAACACACAGACAGGATGTTCCAACAGAATAATAATAAAGACGGAGCCAGGTCCGGTGTAAAACACACAGACAGGATGTTCCAACAGAATAATAACAAAGACGGAACCAGGTCCAGTGTAAAACACACAGACAGGATGTTCCAACAGAATAATAGAAGAATGTCACCAAGTATACGGTAGACCGCGTATACAGGTTATTCCAAAATAATAAGAAATAGAATAACAACAGTTCTCTTCATGAATAAGAAAGAATAACACCCCTTACCGTTTTAAAGAAGAGCTAAAATAAGGAAGTAGTTAAGTAGCAGAATACTCTTCTTCTCTCGCTCTATAGTTTCTCTCTATAGTTTCTCTCTCTAGAGTTCAGTGAATTCGTAAGAAATAATGAAAGAATGAGCTGCTATTTATAGAAAAATAGAATGCATAGTAACTAATCCATGAACGGTCCAGATTGATTACTTTAATCTGACGGTCCATATTTAAAGAAAATTTTTTTAAATAAAATATAATATATTCTATTTATAGAATAACTTTAATAAAGTATTCTGTTTTATATAAAAAGATGTTTCTGTTTTATTACGTTAATAATACGAATAAAACAAAACGTCATTATCGCTAAATAATTCATATTATTAACTGACAATAATTGAATCAAACTGAGCGACTTCTCACATAAGCATTAATAATCAATACCGTGTGCTACTATGCAACCACACGTATTACTGTACTTTTACTACCGAGTAGTTCAACAGTATCAATGGTAAAACTTCCGCCGTTATTTTTAATAAAATATTTTTGTCGTTTTCTCAATCCAACAATAATTCCGTTGTGGGGTCCACCAATGATTGTGCCGTTGTACGAATATTTCATGTTAAAACGAATATTTCCCGACCAAACGAATATTATATAACAACTTGCGTACTTTATAAAATTTATAAATATTACCCACAACTATAACATTATATCAAATTAACTCCATAATATTCAAAAATGATATTTATAGAAAATTCATCTTTATTTATAAAAGTTGGGGTCTTACATTAAATTTTACTCTACAAAGCAGTATCATGTTGACAATTTGGACGTTGTTGGTTCCTAGATAAATTAATTCTTAAACTTGTTTTATTGAATTCTTATATCATTATCATCATCCTCATGTTTATATTTTGTTGAAAGTCATCTGTGGCATATAGTGCATAGATAGACTTGGTATGATTATAACCAGGGATTATTCGGTGTAATCATGACCGTAATGTTACAAATGATGTGGTAAAAGTCCTCATTAGCCCGTAGTGCATTGATGGACAGTTGTTGGCATGATCATGACCATTGATGAATATACAAATATCCTTGGCCCGTAGTGCATGGATAATTTGTGGTCGTGATACTAATGAATATCATTGGTCGTAATGCAGGGATGATGTGGATTATTTATTAAGCTGAGTCTCAGCGATAAAAGCAATGAAAAACTTTTTAAATCATAAAAGATAGTAGATTTTATTCTCTACTTGACTCTTTTAATGGATAGCTTGTTCCGCTGTAGTTAAACTTGATGCTTGTTATATTTTATCAGTTTAACACTGTTGAAGGCTAACGATAATTTATTCTGCATTATCTTAGTCATAATATTTCTTGCTGGGCTAGTTGAGCTCACCCTTTTGTTTTCATTGTTATCTTCAGGAAATGAGAACGTAGCGGGGACTAGTCGGGGAACGGAGTGACGGTTCAGATGATAGCATTAGTAGTCCTCACTATTCTATAAAATAGTGTGAAAATAAATGTATTGAGAACTTATTTTGAGTTTGAATACTGTTTAGAAGAAAGTGTTGTATTAAAACTCACAGCTTATGTTTGTCGTATTTTACACGACAGTTGTATAATTAAGTTTTATTTGTATTTTGTACCATGTATTTGACGACTCAGAATAGGTGATGTATACCTATTTTAGGGGCGTCACAGTTGGTATCAAAGCTTAGGGATATGATCCCTAGCTAAGGTGTGAGACTAGAACTAGGAGGGGAGAGACGAGGAATTCCTTCGCTAGTATGACCTACCTAAGTTTATTTGGTATTTAATTGGTCGGTCAGAGTATAGGGATATTATGTTACATGTTAATTAACCTTTGTTTTGTAGCAGTATCTGAAAATGACATTCGAGAATGTTGAGAATAGCAATGGAGCACAGGAGACCGTTGAGGTTCCACATATCAATAATCAGGAAAATGTGCATCCTCATGCAAATAATAACACTGACCAAATGATGAATGATAGAATGTTCAGAGGCTTTATGCAATTCATGCAACATCAGGCGAGAGAGGCTCCTGTCCAAAATGTAGGTGGAAACACTGGAAACTCTAAGACGGTCACCGCTAAGCAGTTCAAGGAGCTGGGACCATCGGAGTTTATTGGAGAGCCAAAATCACTTAAGGCAGAAACGTGGATCAAGCATATCACAAAGATATTTGATGTCTTGGGATGCGCCGAGGAGCAAAAGGTTCCCTTTGCCACCTTTATATTGTGAGGAGAGGCAAATTACTGGTGAGAATTGGTAAAGCGTTCTCAACCTGCTGCATTGAATTAAGATGTCTTGGGAGAAGTTTCAAGAAATGTTCAATGACAAGTACTTTCTCGAAAGTATTCATCATAAGGAGGTAGAGTTCATCAAGTTAGAGCAGAATAATATGATCGTGTCGCAGTATGAAGCTAAGTTTGCCGAGTTGTCCCGGTTTGCGTCCCACTTGGTTGATAATGAGGAAAGAATGACGCGGATGTTTTTAAGAGGTTTGAAACCAGAGATACGTCAATATCTTATTTTTCATAAACTGTGTTTGTATTCAGATGTTGTAAATAGGGCTCAGTTATTGGAGCGTGATAACGAGTCAACGCAACCAAGAGAAAGCAACCGGCAGAATGAAAATACCAGTGGTAGCAGCTATCAAAGCGGTGACAACAAACATGGAGCGAATCAACATGCCAGAAATGGTAACCACTTTGGTGGTCATCATGGCCAAGGCAATAAAAGTGGACATTTCAAGAAGAGGAGATTCAACAATGATAGAAAGACGTCAGGACCAACACCCATTGTTAAGGAAGGAGAACGACCACCTATCATATACTTCAAATGTAGAGGGGAGGGACATATCAGTCCAAACTGCATGATGCCATCCAAAGCGTGTTATAATTGTGGAAGAGAAGGTTACCTTGCCCGATTATGTCGTGCACCAAAAATAAGTCCAGTTGGAATGGTGACACAACATACCATCCCAGACAAGTCAAAACCAGTAGTTCAAGGGAGAGCGTTTGTTGTGACCTCCCAGAAAGCAAGGAACCCGAACGAGGTCATCACGGGTAAGCTTATCATAAACTTTAGCGAAGTCTATACCTTATTTGATATCGGTTCTACCCAATCTTTTATTTCTCCTACTTCCGCTCAACGATTAAATTTGACTCCGGAGAAATTAGACTTTGACTTATTTGTGGAAACTTCATTGGGAGAAACCTTCAATGCATCCACTGTTTATAAGTCTTTTTTGGTTCAAATCGGTACCCTCACATTACCTGTCGATCTTATTTCATTGAAAATACTTGCATTTGATGTGATTCTAGGGATTGATTGGTTAACTACTCATCATGCTAAAATTGATTGTTTTCGTAAGGTTGTTAACTTGCATATTCCTAATCAACCTATTATGCGAATTCAAGTGACCAAACCATTAAAATCAATCACGGTCGTCTCAAGCCATAAAGCTATTCGTTTATTGAAAAACAGATGTCAAGCTTTCTTAGCTCATGTCACAGATCTAAACAGAAATACGTCAGTTTTGAATGATATTTCTATTGTTAATAAATTTCCTGACGTATTCCCTGAAGAACTTCCTGGCATGCCCCCAGAGCGTGAAATTGAATTTTGTTTCGACCTTGAACCCGGTACAAAATCCATTTCTAAAGCCCCATATCGGATGGCTCCTATTGAACTTCACGAGTTAAAGACCTAATTATAGGAATTGTTAGACATCGGTTTCATTCGACCTAGTACTTCTCCTTGGGGTGCTCCTATTCTATTCTTGAAGAAGAAAGATGGAAGTATGCGACTTTGTATTGAGTATCGGGAGTTGAATCATATCACCATCAAAAATAAGTACCCGTTGCCTCGCATTGATGACCTGTTTGACCAGTTGTAAGGAGCACAATTCTTTTCAAAGATCGATCTTCGTTCTGGATATCATCAGCTGAAGGTTAGAATCGAGGATATTCCAAAGACTACCTTCAGAACTCGGTACGAGCATTATGAATTCTTAGTCATGTCTTTTGGATTGACTAATGCTCCTTCTACCTACATGGATATGATGAACCAAGTATTCAAGGAATATTTGGATCACTTTGTGGTCGTCTTTATTGATGACATCCTCATATATTCCAAAAGCCGTGAAGATCATGAACAACACTTGAGGCTGATACTCCAAAAACTTCGTGAAAACAAGCTTTATGCCAAGTTGAAGAAATGCGAGTTTTGGCTTGAGGAAGTAGCATTCCTTGGGCACGTAGTATCAAGTCATGGAATATCTGTTGACCCGACAAAGATTGAAGCTATTCAAAACTGGGAGCAACCTAAATCAGTGACCGAAGTACGTAGCTTTCTCAGATTAGCTGGTTATTATCAGAGATTCGTGGAAGGATTTTCTCGAATCACTACTCCACTAACTCAACTGACTCAGAAAGATACAAAATTCGGTTGGAGCGAGGAATGTGAGAAGAGTTTTCAAGAACTCAAGAGAAGACTCATTTCAGCACCTATTCTGACCATACCATCTGGCTCGGAGGAATTTGTCATCTACAGTGATGCTTCAGGAAAAGGGTTAGGATGTGTTCTCATGCAACATGGGAAAGTCATAGCCTATGCCTCTCGACAGCTCAAAGAATATGAGAGAAATTATCCTACTCATGATCTAGAGTTGGCAGCTGTTGTCTTTGCACTTAAAATTTGGAGGAATTACATGTATGGGGAGAAAGTGGAGATCTTTACGGATCTTAAAAGCCTCAAATATTTCTTCACCCAAAAGAAACTTAACATGCGGCAACGATGTTGGCTTGAACTGTTGAAAGATTATGATCATACCCTCCAATACCATCCCGAAAAAGCAAATGTGGTAACTGACGCATTGAGTAGAAGATCATATGCGGGTACGAGAGCGATATTGTCAACGCAAAGGCCCATTTTGTGTGACTTGCAAAGAATGGAGATAGAGTTAAAGACTCTGGGGGCCCATGTGATGATGGCGAATATACGAGTAGAACCGACTTTAATTGATAAAGTTAAAGCTGCTCAAGCTACAGACCTGGAGCTGATGCGTATGAGGAAGAAAGTGCAAGAAGGTGTTATGCCGAAAGCAAAAATCGATGAGGAAGGAATACTTCGAGTCAACTCCAGACTTTGTGTTCTTGACAACCCTGATTTAAAGTATAACATCATGATGGAGGCGCACAACACACCGTTTCCAATCCATCCTGGGAGTACCAAAATGTATCATGATCTTCAACATACATTTTGGTGGGACAATATGAAGAGAGAGATAGCGATGTTTATCTCAAGGTGTCTAACGTGTCAACGAGTCAACGCGGAGCATCAAGTACCAAAAGGTCCATTGCAACCACTTGAAATTCCAGAATGGAAGTGGGAGCACATTACCATGGATTTTGTTACCGGTCTTCCCAAGGTTTCTCAAGGCATAGATGCGATTTGGGTCATTGTTGATAGATTGACCAAGTCGGCTCATTTCTTACCTATACGAGAAACTTATACACTTGAACGTCTTGCTCGTATGTACATAAACGAGATTGTAAGACTGCATGGTATGCCAGTATCCATAGTTTATGATCGAGACCCAAGATTCACTTCACGATTTTGGGTTAGTTTGCAGAAAGCTATGGGCACGGATTTATGATTTAGCTCGGCATATCATCCTCAGACGGACGGGCAGTCGGAGAGGACTATTCAAACTCTTAAAGATTTATTAAGACTCTGTGTCCTTGACTTCAAGGAAAGTTGGGATAAGTTCTTACCATTGGTGGAGTTTTCCTACAATAACAATTATCTAGCAAGTATTGGCATGGCTCCATTTGAAGCGTTGTATGGAAGAAAGTGTCGTTCTCCAGTATGCTGGGATGAGGTGGGTGAAGCAACATTGTTGGGACCGGAGTTGGTACGTATGACTACAGAAAAGATTCAAACGATCCGACAACGTATAAAAACCTCACAAGATTGACAAAAGAGTTATGTTGATCTTCATCGAAAGGACGTAAAATTTGATATTAGAGATCATGTGTTGTTACGGGTTGCTTCATGGAAAGGAGTTACAAGATTTGGAAAGAGAGAAAAGCTCAATCCTCGATTCATTGGCCCATTTTTAATTCTCAATCGAGTAGGAATTGTGGCCTATAGACTCGCTTTACCGCCAAGTATGTCTCGTGTTCATAACGTTTTTCACATGTCTATGTTACGTAAATATGTGAAAGACCCGCACCACATTATTAAGTTAGAACCGGACGAAATAGTTGAAGATTTAACGTATGAGAAGGTTCCTGTTAAAATCTTGGATAAGAAGGATCATGTTCTACGCTCCAAGGTTATACCTCAAGTAAAAGTTTTGTGGAGGAACCACGATGTTGAGGAAATGACATGGGAGTTAGAATCTGAAATGAAATCAAGGTATCCTTACCTCTTCGACATATCAGGTACGTACCCTAATTTCGAGGGCGAAATTTCATAATAAAGGGAGGTTGTAAGACCCCAATTTTTTTTTAATAAAGATGAGTTTTCTATAAATATTATTTTTAAATATTATGGAATGAATTTGATATAATGTTATAGTTGTGGGTAATATTTATAAATTTTGCAAAGTACGTAAATTGTTGTATAATATTCGATTGGTCGGAGAATATTCGTTTTAATAGGGAATATTCGTACAACGGCACAATCATTGGTGGACCCCACAACGAAATTATTGTCGGATTGAGAAAACGACAAAAATACTTTAGGAAAATAGCGGCAGAAGTTTTACTATTAACTGCTGAAACATCCGGTGTTAAAAGTACAGTAATACGCGTGGTGGCATAGTAGCACATGGTATTGATTATTGATGCTTACGTAAGAAGTCACTCAGTTTTGTTCAATTATTGTTACAGTAATTGCTACATAATATCTCACGTTATTTGATTCAATTATTGTCAATATTTTATAATCAATAATTGAGACGACAAAGTTATTAATATTATTATTTACAATATTAACGATGTCTAGAAGTTCTGTCAAGGAGAGGTTTGGTCACCTAATTGCGCGCTAATAGGGAGAAATCCTTATTGGAAAACCCCCTCTTTCCTGGAAACGACCTGGTCGATTAATATTGTGAATTATAATAATGATGATAAATGTTGTTAAATATGTTGAGGTGTCTTTTTATGAAGTCACTGAGGTTTATATATATATATATATATATATATATATATATATATATATATATATATATATATATATATATATATATAAATTTTGTTTTATTAGTATTATTAATGTAATATGTAATAAAACAGAAAAGCTTTTTATATAAAATAGAATACTTTTATAAAGTTATATGTTTTATTAAACTATAAATAGAATATATTATATTCTATTATGCATAGTATTTTGCATAGTAAAATCTTTTTATATAAAACATAATACTTTTATAAAGTTATTTGTTTTATTAGATTTTAAATAGAATATATTATATTTTATTATGCATAGTATTTGCATAGTGCCTGCATAGTGTTTACATAGTAAAAACTTTTTATATAAAATAGAATACTTTTTATAAAGTTTTGTTTTATTTGATTATAAATAGAATATATTATATTTTATTGCATAGTGCAGCATAGTATCCATTCTATTTTCCTATAAATAGGATGCTTAGTTAGAATTAAAAACCACACCAGAAGTTCAGAGAATTCTTCTCTAATCTTGAGCGTATTTCTTTAGAGTTTTAAGAAGCTTTGAGCGTAGTGTAAGTTTTATTCAAGAATATCATCGCCCTACCAGTCGAAATAATCTTCTTTTACGGTAAGGGGTATTATTTCTTTCGTATTCATGAAGAGAACTTCTGTTATTTCATTCCTTATTATTCTGTTGGAATAACCTGTTCATGTAAAGTACCGCATACATGGTGAAATTCTTCTAATATTTTGTTCTTTATTATTCTGTCAGAATATCATGTCTGTGCGTTTACGTCGGACCTGGTTCCATTATTTATTATTCTGTCGAAATATCCTGTTTGTGCGTTTACGCCAGACCTGGTTCCATTATTTATTATTCTGTCAGAATATCCTGTCTGTGCGTTTACGCCGGACCTGGTTCTATTATTTATTATTCTGTCATAATATATTGTCTGTGCATTTACACCGGACCTGGTTCCATTATTTATTATTCTGTCGGAATATCCTGTCTGTGTGTTTATGCCGGACCTGGTTCCATTATTTATTATTCTGTCGGAATATCCTGTCGGTGCGTTTACGCATGACCTGGTTCCATTATTTATTTTTCGGTTGGAATAACCTGTCTGTGCGGTCTATCGCATGTTTGGTGAATTCTTTTCTTATTCCATTCTTTATTATACTCAGTTGGTTAAAGTTTTGGCTTTTATACTCCATGAAATGAGTGGAATATCTTTGATATTTGCGCTTCATCCAGTATCTTTTCATGAAAATATTCTTCTGAGCATTCTTAAATTTTACTCTACAAAGCAGTATCATGTTGACAATTTAGACGTTGTTGGTTCCTGAATAAATTAATTCTTGAACTTATTTTATTGAATTCTTATATCATTGTCATCATCCTCATGTTTATATTTTGTTGAAAGTCATATGTGGCATATAGTGAATAGATGGACTTGGTATGATTATAACCAGGGATTATTCGGTGTAATCATGACCGTAATATTACAAATGATGTGGTAAAAGTCCTCATTGGCCCGTAGTGCATTGATGGACAGTTGTTGGCATGATCATGACCATTGATGAATATACAAATGTTCTTGGCCCGTAGTGCATGGATAATTTATGGTCGTGATACTAATGAATATCATTGGCCGTAGTGCAAGGATGATGTGGATTATTTATTAAGCTGAGTCTCAGCGATAAAAGTAATGAAAAACTTTTTAAATCATAAAAGATAGTAGATTTTATTCTCTACTTGACTCTTTTAATGGATAGCTTGTTCCGCTGCAGTTAAACTTGATGTTTGTTATATTTTATCAGTTTAACACTGTTGAAGGCTAACGATAATTTATTCTGCATTATCTTAGTCATAATATTTCTTGCTGGGCTAGTTGAGTTCACCTTTTTGTTTTCATTGTTCTCTTCAGGAAATGAGAACGTAGCGGGGACTAGTCGGGGAACAGAGTGACGGTTCAGATGATAGCATTAGTAGTCCTCACTATTCTATAAAATAGTGTGAAAATAAATGTATTGAAGACTTATTTTGAGTTTGAATATTATTTAGAAGAAAGTGTTGTATTAAAACTCACAGCTTATGTTTGTCGTATTTTACACGACAGTTGTATAATTAAGTTTTATTTGTATTTTGTACCATGTATTTGACGACTCAGAATAGGTGATGTATACCTATTTTGGGGGCGTCACACAAATTCCTATGGAGCAGGAGCTGTTAAAGAATTCTGCTGAGCTGGCTGAGAAGATATCTCTAATCAATGTAGAGTCAAAGATGTTAACAGCAGCAGAAAATAACTCCGTTCAAGACAGAATCCAAGCCACTATGGCCGATGTATCTCTCAAACTCAAAGAGAGAGATCACATCTATCTGAAGGCCATAAATGATCAGAAGGCAGAAGATCTACGAGCACAGAAGGCCAATGAAGAGCAGATCCAAGTCCTCTCTGACAAGATTGACAACATGAATCAGTCTTTCTCTCTACAACTTGAGCTGAGTCAACAAGAACTCAAGATTTAGGTTGGCAACTCATCTTACCTGATGTAGCAACTAATGTCCAACATGGAGCAGCTCTCTCAAATGATTAATGACAAAAAGGGGGAGAAAAAGAGGCATAGAAAGAGGAAGTGTCAGAGGCATTCAAGGAAGATCAAGGGGAGCATAAAAAGTCAAGATAAGAAGGCAAAGAAGAAGACAGCAGCTGCCGAAGCAGAATCATCATCTAAGGGGGAGCCAAAAGATGATGATCATATGGTCGTAGAGTCTGAGGGGGAGCATATTAAGAAAGAAGATCACGAGTTTGAAGGGGAGCAGAGCAATGATAGCAAGTCATCATCCCAGGGGGGAGCAGGAGCAAGTAGATCAAATAGATAAATAGCTGATCAACAGACGTCCTGGAAACATACATGGAGCCAAAGAGGTACATCTCTAACAAGTTAGGTATGTTCTGGATCCAGGATGTAAAATGTCATAGTTTATTAAATTCCATATTAGTATAAATGACATTCATGATTATTTGTTTTAAAAATACAGTTGGTCACTGTATATAAGATTTATTCATAACATGCATATGCACTTATTGTTTTTGTCATAATCAAATAGGGGGAGATTGTCAGGAATAAGCATGTGAATGTTATTCCTATTTATACATGATTTGATTATGATATATATGAATGAATATGCAAGTATGCTTGCATTAAGAAAAGCTGTAAAGTACTTTGATAAATAATAGAAACATGTGTACAAGGACTTAGAATGAATTGATCAAATATGTTAGGTTGATCCTACATAAGCAAAACAGCTTTGTAAAGTCCTTAAAAATGATGTAAAAGGACTATAAATATAGAAAGATCAAGCATGTTAGGTTGATCTTATGATGTAATAGATTGGCTTGTCTAATCGTCGAGCACTGCACCAGAAATCGTAGTCTGCCAAGAGAGTTAAGAAAACTCGGGAGCTATCAAGGCAAAATCGTAGTCTGCAAGATAGTAGATCTCGAAGTTCGTAGACTAGCAGGAGAGACGAGGAAGGATCGTAGTGTGTCGAGAATAACTTCCTCGGAGTCGTAGTATGCTGAGGAAGTCATGTTCAGAATCGTAGAGACAGCCTGCCTACGAGCCGACCGAGCATCTGCCGAAGCCAAGTCAAGAATCGTAGACTACACCCGGAGTCGTAGAGTCTACTGATGCCGAAGCCAATTCAGGATCGTAGACTACACTCGAAATCATAGAGTCTACTGATCATATCTGAGGCAGAGATCGTAGTCGAGCAAGATCAGATAAAGACAACAAGCACAAGGACAGAAATCGTAGTGTGTCAAGATCTGATCTCGGAGTTGTAGTGTCTGCACAACCGAAGATAAATCGTAGAGTGCATAACTAAGGCCTAAACAGATGTTCTCACAATGCCAAGGCAGAATCATAGAGCATATACGATTCTCATCAAATGAGCACTCCCAGAATATCCAAAGAAATGAAGCCTATGGTCTAAGCTGCAAAGATACATCCCACCTCAAGGAAACCAGAGAGCACTCAACTAATGGCATGCAAGCTAACAGAAGATCTAAGCACCAACCCAATCAACATCCAGATTGAGTTGTGAAGCCATTCAAGATGAATCTTCCACAAGTTGATCAGAAGAAAACTTCAGTAACTGACTAAGGAAAAGTTAGCAAGTGCAGTAGCTGTCAAGTGAATAGAAGACAACGATCTTGGAAGAAACAAGGATCGTAGTGTTTGCCAAACAAAGAAGGAACTAATGGAGAGTACACAGAGATACTGGTCAGCCTCTGAAGAATAAGGCTAAAGTGATTAAGCATTGGGTCAGTCCATTGATAATAAGTGAACGGAAGATCACAAGGAGAAAGCGAGCTGGACACACCATAAATCTGAAGTGTCTTGCTATTCAGAAGGGGTTAGGACAAGGAGTCAAGCCATCAGTATCTGAGGGCAGTTGAGGCAAACAGAAGTGTTGAAGCACTGCACAAGAGAATGAAGAGGTGTTCTACTTTGAAAATCCAATCAACACTCTTCAGGATCGTAGTGTTGATTCTACCAGCCAATGAGCAACATTCAATAAGACACTACGATCAGGACCAAGAAGATGTGCATCAGAATCGTAGAGTTCGGTTAACTGAAGATTGAAGCATTGGCAGCGGTTCAATCTGAAGATTGATATTCGGACAAGAGCTTATTGAGAGCATCGATGCAAAAGGACAACCTCTGATCAAGAAATCAAAAGGAGGAAATAAAGTCGTCGACCTGCCCAAGACATCAAAGTAACATATCTGACGGGGTAGGTGAAACAGTAGACTGCAGTGTCAGAAAGTCAAAAAAGGGGATGTCATGTCACATCTGCAGTCTACACCAAATAACTCGAGATCTGCGACGTAATTCAAATAGCTTTCAACGGCTATATACCAACGGGAAGATTGGGAAGAAGTATAAATATGCCAGAGCTTCAACGATCAAGAGTTGTTGATGATTGCTAAGTTGCGGAATCGTTGAGTTGTTGTAATACTATTGTTGACTCTACGAGTTCCACCAGAGATTAACAGAACAAGTCTTAGTGACAGTGAGACTACAAAGGTGGAAGTGAAGCAGCATTGAAGGACTTAAACAGACTAAAGCTTCACTCAACAAAGATGAGAATGTCACTGAAGATGGCAGCTAAGCTGAGAGCCGAGAAGGACAAGAAGATAGCATTCAGAAAAGTGGCAGAGTACAAAGAAGATCAAGAGAGCCACTCTACAGATCACCATGAACCAAAAGCTGAAAAAGAACAGATGCAGAATCATGTCTGCAAAACATTCAAGAAGGGTTCAGGGATTGCTAAGTGCCAGACGAAGTCTACCAAAAGCTCAGAGACTTAGCAAATCCAGATGGTGATGGTGCACAGCTGACATCAGATAAAGATGAGCAAAAAAGAGTGAAGATCAGCTGCACCAAAGAAGATGTGGTCCAAACTCGAAGTAGAATGCAAAGAGGACCACATCAAGCTGCTAAGTACACAAGATGTTCAAGATTAATGACATCTTAGCAGCTTAGCACCAACAACAACAACAAACAACAAGAAGAAGAAGCCAGGGCCTGAGGGGTCCTTGTCCGAAGGGACTAAATAAAGTTCCAAGCCTGCTGGGCTTGAAGAGTTCCTAGGGAACTAGAGAAGTTCCAAGGCTACTGGCCTTGAAGAGTTCTTAGTGAACTGAAGTCCCAAGGCTGCTGGCCTTGAAGGAATCTTAGTGATTCAGGGTGCTGCCTTTCCTTAGTGGAAATCCTGTTAGTTGAAAGCAGAAGAGTGGATTAGGAGCTTGAGTCTCTGAACCACTTAAAATCCCTTGTGTCTTTTACTTTATGTCATTTACATTGTGCACTTAATTACTATAACTGCTATGTATGTATTAACTGCTTACCACCGAACTAACTCTAAGAATAATGTATGTTTGATTATGAATATATCAATGAAGGGGATCTTTTACTTATTCCGTTGTGCTTGAAAAGATTCTTATGTTTATCATATGCTAATTCATTAGCAATACAAAATAAACGAGAAAAGTATTTGCAATTAAAAGGATCTATTCAACCCCCCTTCTAGATCTATTGTGTGCCTACTGGGAACTAACGGCCTGTATTTGGACCTTTAACTCCTGAAGTTCAATAGGAGCCATTCGATATGGGGTTTTAGAAATGGGCTTTGTACCAGGTTCAAGGTCAATAAAGAATTCAACTTCACGTTCTGGGGATAGACCGAAAAGTTCTTCAGGAAATACATCAGAAAATTCATTAACAATAGAAATATTATTCAAATCTGACGTGTTTTTGTTCAAGTCCATAACATGGGCTAAGAAAGCTTGACATCCGTTTTTTAACAAACGAATGGCTTTATGTCTTAATATGACAGTGATTGATTTTAGTGATTTGGTTGCTTGAATTCGCATGACAGGTTGGTTAGGAATATGAAAACTAACAACCTTACGAAAACAATCAATTTTGGCATGATGAGTAGTTAACCAATCAATCCCTAAAATCACATCAAATGCAAGTATTTTTAAAGAGATAAGATCAACAGGAAATGTGATGGTGCTAACTTGGATCAAGTAAGATTTATAAATAGTGGATGTAATGAAAGTTTCTCTTAACGTAGTCTCAACAGATAAGTCAAAGTCTAATTTCTCTGGAGTCAAGTTCAAACGTTGAGCACAAGCAGGAGAGATAAAAGAATGGGTAAAATCGGTATCTAGTAAGGTATAAACTTCACAAGAGTTTATGATTAGCTTACCCGCGATCACCTCATTTGGGTTTCTCGCGTTTTGGCCAGTCACGACAAACGCTCTTCCAGGAACCGCTGACTATGACTTGTCCAGAACAGCCTTCAGAGTCACCATTGCCGCTGGACTTGGTTTTGCTACAAGATAATCTCTAGCTATATGACCTTCCTTTCCACAGTTATAACACACCTTGGATTGTTGTGGGCAGTTTGGGCTGATGTGTCCCTCTTTCTCACATTTATAACATATGATTGGTGGTCGTTCTCTTCCCCTAGAAACAGTTGATGTTGGTGCTGACGTCTTCACGTTGTCATTGTTGTACCTTCTCTTTTTGAAATCTCCTCCCGACTAGTTTCTTCTATTATCATGGCCACGATTACCACCAGAGTGGTTATCGCTTTTGTCTGTATTCTTTCCTCCCCGCTGGTTATCTTTGCTTCGATGGCTGCTGCCACCGGTATGACCCTGGTTGTGGTTCCTCAGTTGAACATACTCATTATCTCGCTCTAATAACTAAGCCATATTGACAACATCTGAATATAGAGAAAATTTATGAGAAATAAGATATTGTCGAATTTCGAGTTTTAGACCTCTCAGAAACATTCGCATCATGCGTTCTTCATTCTCTACCAAATGAGGTGCAAACCTTGATAACTCCGCGAACTTAGCCTCATACTGGGACACAGTCATATTGTTCTGTTCTATTCTAATAAACTCTACATCTTTTATATGACGAATATTTTCAAGAAAGTACTTGTCATTGAACAGTTTCTGAAACGTTTCCCAAGACATATTGAGTACGGCTGGCTGGGTATGCTTCACAGATTCCCACCAGTAATCTGCCTCACCGCGAAACATAAAGATGGCGAATGGAACCTTATGTTCCTCCGTGTATCCCAAGACATCAAATATCTTGGTAATTTGCTTAACCCACATTTCTTCCTTAATCGGATTCGGCTTTCCCAAAAATTCTGGTGGTCTCAACTCTTTGAATTGCTTGGCTGTGATAAGCCGTGCGTTGCTATCATTTCTGCCCGTAATTTGTACACGAGTCTCCCTCGTCTGATTTTTCATGAACTGCAAAAAGTTTCTAAACATCCCTTCATTCATCGTTTGTTCGGTAGTGTTGTTTACAGGAGGAATACGGCCTTCCTGTTGCACGTTCCCCTGGTTGGTGATTAAAGGTGTCTCCACAGTCTCATTCACTCCATTGTTAACATTCTCAGCTGTCATTCTCAAATACTGCCATAAAACAAGGGTTAATTAAACAAATTAACATGCCACATATTATCCATATATTCTGACTGACCAACAAATAAGTTTAGGTAGGACACACAAGAGAATGATTTACTCGTCTCTCCCCTCCTAGTTCTATTCACCGATCTCCGCCAGAGATCATATCTCTAAGCTCTGATACCAACTGTGACGCCCCAAGAATAGGTATACATCACCCATTCTGAGTCGTCAAATACATGGTACAGAAACAACTACAATATCATTATTTTAATTGTCGTGCAAAATACAACAACACATATAATGTGAGTTTAAATACAAATATTGTCTTTTAGACAGTATTCAAACTCATATGAGTCCTCATTATAATTATTGATACACTATTTTACAAAATAGTGAGAACTACTAAAACAACTATCTTGAACCATCACTCCATACCCCAGCTAGTTCCTGTTAAATTCTCACCTCCTGAGAAGAAAAATGAAACAAAAAAGGAAAAGGGTGAGCTCAACTAGCCCAATAAAGAATATTATGACTAAGATAATGAACAACAAATTATCGTTGGCCTTCAAAAAATCAGATAAAATATAATGGACAACTAGTTTTAGATCAGTATTCATAGCGGGAATAACAATTCATTAGAAGAGTTAAGTAGAGAATGAAATCTACTATCATCTATGAATTTAAAAGTTTATCACCAATATTTTATCCCTGTAACATCAATCAATATACATCTTGAATCAAATATTTATCTTTGCACTACAAGCCAAAGATATTCAGTTATATTACCATTTAGGACTAAGAATGATGAAAAATATCTTAAAGAAACGAATATAGTGAGATAAAAGGACAAAGATTAGGGATTCGTACTTTAGACAATCCAAGTTCAAAAATGCTCCATAATAAACCATAGTGGAGTAAAATTCAAGATTAAATATCAAAACATGGATACAATCAAAGATAGTAATCATAATAGACATCTTGCACAAAAAAGAAAAAATTTTATTTTTCGATGAATAGTGTCGTATACGTGAATAGTAACCCCGACACAAAAAGATAAAAATTCCACAATAAAATTTATACTAATATTTCGACATAATGATATTGAAAGAAATAATATCATTTACGAAGAAAATAACATCCCTTGCCTCAAAAGAACAGTACTTCCGACTGAAATATCAGGTATAAGGCTGAAGAAAACTTGTATTGAATAGCAACTCTCAAAGTATCTAAATACTCACAAAAATATGCTCGATAATATAGAGAGAGAAAGCTTATGATTCTGGTGTGATTTTCAATTCTAACTAAGCACCCTATTTATAGGAAAATACTTAGAACGTCAAAGTAGACTAAATTAATAAAATAATATTTTTTTAAAAATTTTCTACGCATACCTCTTGGACCAAAATTCAGCCACCACCAGTGGGGCCCACCAAAATTCAGATTTTCTACACCAACCAAAAGTGGGGCCCACCCATATTTTTAATAAAAATATTTATTTTTAAAACTTCAATAATTCATAATAAATAGCTCTTTTATCAGAAAAATTAGAATCTCATGTCTATTTCATAGAAAATTTAATTCTCTACGACTTTGTAAAAGAAAGTTTTTTTAAATTTTAAACATAAAATGTCCGAAATCCACATACGGATGATTTTTAATACCTCAATTCTGACAAAATACTGATAAAACACCCTAGCATTAATTTTTTCATTTATATCCACATAAAAATAAATATTTCTTTATCTTATAACTCAATAATTTTATTATTCATAAATAATATTACAGAATCACAATTATGACAACCAGGTCGTTCCCAGAAAAAAGGGGGCTTTCCAATAAGGATTTCTCCTTACTGGCGCGCAATTAGGTGACCAAACCCCTTTCTTAGACAGAACTTTCTTAGACATTGCCAATAATGCTATCTAATAATATTATTCAAATAATATAAATTATTGATCTGATAATGGGAAATATTGTGCAGTGACAATTATTGAAACAATAATAATATAAAATATCAACGTAGCAATTATTGAATCAATGAAATAAAATATTGAACAGTAATTACTGTAACAATTATTGAGTAGTGCAGGATCAATAATTCAATAATACTTTGTAATACCGTGTGCTACTGTGTAACTACGCGTATTATTGTACTTTAACCACCGGGTATTCCAACAGTGTTAACGGTAACAACTACGCCGTTATTTATAAAAACTCAAACTAATCATTTTCTTCATCCGACCATTTTCTGTTATGGGGCCCACAAATGGTTGCGCCATCATACGAATATTCCCCGACAGCAAGAATATTCCATGACCAAACGAATATTCCCCGACAACAATGAATATTTTATAACCACTTGCTTATTTTGCAAAATTTGTATATTTCACCCATAACCAAAGCATTATATCAAATTAATACCTTATTATTTAAAATAATAATTAGAAAAAATTCAATTTTATTTATAAAAGTTGGGGTCTTACAGAATGGAAGTTAACTGAACAACAAGAATATCTACTGGAATAATTAGGTTTTTGTATATTTTGTCATCAAGCTGTAGTTTCAAAGATTGATGCATCTCTTGTATCTGCTTTCGTTGAGCGCTAGAGAAGTGAAACAAATACGTTTCACTTAAATTATGGAGAGTTTAGCATTACTGTAGAGGATGTGGGATTTTTATTCTGGTTTCCCATATTAGGAAAACCTTTCAATTATACGATTGCTTCCTAGTGCAGTTTTGAATAAAAGATTGAGGTTCATCTTTAGCAGGCTTGCCAGTAATAATTATTTATTTTGCATTGTTTAATATTTATCGTTTTAGCATGTCCATGATATGTTATGATGGTGCTCAAGCTTCATAAGCCATGTGCTTCTATTCATAGAGACCTTATTGGATTTATAAGGGAGTTATCAGAACTCTTAAAAAGTTCGGTATAGATTCTCCACCACATAGTCTGAATCTGTTATGTACTTGTTCTATTGCATTTTTTCCTTTCCTTGACATACTATAGTTAAGCCTGCAATGGCAACTGTATTTGATAAGAAGTGCAATCCACTACTAGAGCTTAGAACTGGCCCATACAACACCATCCAATGCAATCCAAAAGGGAAGTACTGTATCCTTTTGGAATCCACTACTAGAGCTTGGAAGTGGCCAATACAACACCTCAAAAAGTTTACCATGTTTACAACCAAACTTCGATTAGTTCATCGTGAGCAATGAAAAAGTAAAATATTATACAAAAAAATAAAATAAACCATCGTGATAAATCAAAACATATAACCAAAATCAAATAGTTTTACAATTAAATAATTACACAACTTCATATAAAGATAACTTCAAACACTCGATTTTTCTTGGCTCAAAACTTTGTAGTAGTTCCGCTTATCGTGATTGGTCATCATATTGCATATTGCACACTTTCTCTATTATTTACGACTCGTAGCCTCTTCGATCCCACTTTTTATTCTTGTAGCTTTTTTGCGCCCCTTTGTTTGTGAACAAATAGGATCCAATAACGACTCATCTTCAACAAGCTCATCATCATCTACTTAAATTTCTAGAACCTCTTTTACATTAAATTCAACATAGTCAAATTTCTCAACAATGGGTTGATTGTCAATGCAAAACTGTACGACATGGTTAAAACCATTAATTGAGCATGATCCTGTAAAAGCTAATCGTAAGAGCAATGTCACCAAATAATTGTTACACATCGTCTGAGATTCCTCGTAATTAGACATTTTCGTCAAAATCTTTGGTAATTCAACGTTTACTTTATTACCATCTATACACCATGGACTTAAAATGTATTTATCAAGTATCTTTATAGTACTTTTGGTAATTATATGTCTTAGAATGTGTCTACAAAGCATACCAGAATGTTTAAATTTTTTATAATTACAATTTATATCTTCAATTTGAACATTACTAATGTGAGATCCTGAATTTTATGAAATAAAAGTATTCAATTTTCTTAAAATTATTATTCTATTTAGTAAATGATTAAATTGATAAAAGGTTAAAGTTAAGGGTGATATGTGAAAAATTTTGCAAAGTAAGCAACTTGTCATAAAATATTCGTTTAGTCGGAGAATATTCTTTTTGTCGGAGAATATTCGTACGACGGTACAATCATTGGTGGACCACGCCACAGAATTACTGTCGGAGTTAGAAAACGACAGATATAATTTTTATGAAAATAACTGCGAAAGTTTTACCACTAAACTGTTTAAATATCTGGTGGAAAAAGAATAGTAATACGCGTGGTTGCAAAGTAGCACACGGTATTGATTATTGATGCTTATGTGAGAAGTCACTCATTTATACTCAATTATTGCTACAGTAATTGCTGCATAATTTCTTTCATATTATTGATTCAATTATTGTTACTGTATCATCTGCATAATATTTTATATTATTAAATCAATAATTGAGACGACAAAGTTATTAATATTATTATTTACAATATTAACGATGTCTAGAAAGTTCTATCGAGGAGAGGTTTGGTCACCTAATTGCGCGCCAATAGGGAGAAATCCTTATCGAAAAGCCCCCTCTTTCCTGAGAATGATCTGTTTGTTAAATATAGTGAGTTATAATATTAATGATGAAAAAGTTCGTGTTGATTAAATATGAAATTAATATTTTCATTGTGTTGGGATTATTAGTGTTAGTGAAAATTGACATTTATTTCGATAATAATTGATCTCTGGAGGTTATATTGACCAATCGAGAAATTAATCGGATAAATGAGCAATTAATTGCTATTAGTTCACATGCTTATAACTATTTGTTCACATGTATAGAACTATTAATTCACATGCATGTACTATTGATTCATATGCATGTACTATTAGGAGAGGTGGTACAAGTTTAATAATACTTGCAGGACTAAATTAAAAATAGAGGTATAGATGAAGGTACTATATTGTAACTGTTTGTTCACATGTATAGAACTATTAATTCACATGCATATACTATTGATTCACATGCATGTACTATTAGGGGAGGTAATTCAAGTTTGATAATACTTGTACAACTAAATTAAAAATGAAGAAAAAGATGAAGGTATTATACTATAATAATTCGAGCTCCAAAACGTGCAATTATCGAAACTATGTTTTTCTATAAATAGAAGTTCATTCTTCTTTCATTCTCACCAATTCACTAAGACTCACAGGAGCAATAATAGAGAGAGAAGCTATAGAAAGAGAAGCTATAGAGAGAAAGAAGAAGAGTAGTCTGCTACTTCACTATTCCAGTATCCAGTCTTCTTCTAAGGTAAGGGGTATTATATCTTTCGTATTCGTAAGAGATATTATTTTTGTTTAATATTCATATGAAATAATATTTTCTTCCATACTCTGTAGTATGTAAGTAATATTATTTTGTTTCGTATCCCTAATTCTATACTCATTTTGTTGAAGTATTGCTTCTATACTCCGTGAAATTAGTAGAATATCATTGATATTTGCGCTGCATCCAGTATCTTTTCATGAAAATATTATTCTGAGCATTCTTAATAATTATTGATCTTTTCATGCCAAAATACTATTCACGGGGTACTATTCATAAAGTACTATTCACAGGTACTATTTACAAAGTACTATTTACGAATACTATTCAAAAAATACTATTCACGTGTATTATTCACGAAGTATTATTCACGAAGTACTATTTATAGGATACTATTCACTCAGGTACTATTCACTCGGGGTATTATTCATGATAAAAATTAATTTTTTTTTCGGTCCAAATCATTTTGATAAAATATTATTCTTGAATTTTACTCCACAAAGCAGTATTATGTTGACAATTTGATCATTATTGAATTCTTGATAAATTGAATTATAAATCTTTAAAATTTATCATTTGCTTTCTTGTAATTGAATTCTTATATCATTGTCATCATCCTCATGCTTACATTGTGATGAAAGTTATCTTTGGCTTACGTGCATAGATGGACTGTTGATTGGTATGATTATGACCAGGGATCATTCGGTATAATCATGACCTGTAATATTATAAATGATGTGATAAAAGTCCCCATTGGCCCGTAGTGCATTGGTGGATAGTTATTGGTATGATCATGACCTTGCGTTCTCTTCGGCCAAGGGTGCAAAGATGAATTGTTGTTTGGCATGTTCATGACCATTGATGAAAACACGAATATCCTTGGCCCGTAGTGCATGGATAATTCGTGGTCGTGATACTAATGAATATCATTGGCCCGTAGTGCATGAATAATTTAATGATGTGGATTATTGAGCTGAGTCTCAGCAACAGTTGTTGGTATGATCATGATCATGGGTTCTATTTGGCTAAGGGTGCAAAGATGAATTGTTGTTTGGCATGATCATGACCATTGATAAAAACACGAATATCCTTGGCCCGTAGTGCATGGATAATTCGTGGTTGTCATACTAATAAATATCCTTGGCCCGTAGTGCATGGATAATTCAGTGATGTGGATTATTTATTAAGCTGAGTCTCAGCGATAAAATTGATGATAAACTTTTAAATCATAGAATATAGTAGATATCATGCTTTACTTGACTCTTCTAATGGATTATTATTTTCGCTGCAGTTGTTGATCTAAAACTTATTGTCTATTGTATTCGATCAGTTGTTATACTGTTGAAGGCTAAGAATAATTTATTCTACATTATCTTAGTCATAATATTTCTTACTGTGCTAGTTGAGCTCACCGTTTTCTTTCACTGTTCTCTTCAGGAATTGAGAATATAGTTGGGACTAGTCGGGAAATTGAGTGACGGTCCAGATGGTTGCTTTAGTAGTCCTCACTATTCTATGAAATAGTCTGATAATAAATGTAATGAGATTGAATTTTAGTTTGGATATTATCTAGGAGATAATATTTGTATTAAAACTAACAGCTTATGTTTTGTCGTATTTTGCACGACACTTAACAGTTGTATAAATTAAGTTTGTATTTGGATTATGTACCATGTATTTGGCGACTCGGAATGGGTGATGTATACCTATTTTGAGGGTGTCACGGTTGGTATCAAAGCTTAGGGATATGATCTCTGGCTGAGATGTGAGACTAGAACTAGGAGGAGAGAGACGGGTAAATCCTTCGCTAGTATGACCTACCTAAGCTTAATTGTTATTTAATTGGTCGGTCAGAATATAAGGATAACATGTGGCATGTCAATTAACCTTTGTTTTGAAGATTTATTCTAGAATGATATCTGAAATACAGGAGATGAGCAATGAGAAAATCATGATACAGAGGAAATAATCGAGAAGGTACAATCTGAAAAGAAAGTAAGGTATTCTTATATCTTCGAACTACCAGGTACGTAAATTTCGAGGGTGAAATTTCATAAGGAGGGGAGATTATGAGATCCTGAATTTTATGAAATGAAAGTATTCAATTTTCTTATAATTATTATTCTATTTAGTAAATGGTTAAATTGATAAAAGGTTAAAGTTAAGAGTGATATGTAAAAATGTTTGCAAAGAAAGTAAGTTGTCATAAAATATTCGTTTGGTCGGAGAATATTCTTTTTATCGGGGAATATCCGTATGACGGCACAATCATTGGTGGACCCCGTCACGAAATTACTGTCGGAGTTAGAAAACGACAAAAATAATTTTTATAAAAATAACTGCGAAAGTTTAAACTGTTGAAATATCCGGTGGTAGAAGAACAGTAATACGTGTGGTTGCATAGTAGCACACGGTATTGATTATTGATGCTTATGTGAAAAGTCACTCATTTATACTCAATTATTACTACAGTAATTGCTGTATAATATCTTTCATATTATTGATTCAATTATTGTCATTGTATCATCTGTATAATATTTTATATTATTAAATCAATAATTGAGACAACAAAATTATTCATATTATTATTTACAATATTGACGATGTCTAAAAAGTTCTGTCGATGAGAGGTTTAGTCACCTAAATGCGCGCCAATAGGGAGAAATCCTTATCGAAAAGTCCCCTCTTTCCTGAGAATGATCTGTTTGTTAAATATTATGAGTTATAATATTAATGATGAATAAGTTCGTGTTGATTAAAGATGAAATTGATATTTTTATTGTGTTAGAATTATTAGTGTTAGTGGAAATCGGCATTTATTTCGATAATAATTGACCTCTGGAGGTTATATTGACCAATCGGATAATTAATCAGATAAATGAGCAATTAATTGATATTAGTTCACATGTTTATAACTATTTGTTCACATGTATAGAACTATTAATTCACATGCATGTACTATTGATTCATATGCATGTACTATTAGGGGAGGTGGTGCAAATTTGATAATACTTGCATGACTAAATTAAAAATAGAGGTATAGATGAAGATACTATATTGTAACTGTTTGTTCACATGTATGGAACTATTAATTCACATGCATGTACTATTGATTCACGTGCATGTACTATTAGGGGAGGTGGTGCAAGTTTGATAATACTTGTAGGACTAAATTAAAAATGAAAGAAAAGATGAAGGTATTATACTGTAATAATTCGAACCCCAAAATGTGCAATTATCGAAACTATGTTTTCCTATAAATAGAAGCTCATTCTTCTTTCATTCTCACCAATTCACTAAGACTCACAAGAGCAATTATAGATAGAGAAGCTATAGAAAGAGAAGCTATAGAGAGAAAGAAGAAGAGTAGTCTGCTACTTCACTATTCCAGTATCAAGTCTTCTTCTAAGGTAAGTGGTATTATTTCTTTCGTATTCGTAAGAGATATTATTTTTGTTTAATATTCATATGAAATAATATTTTCTTCCATACTCTGTAATATGTAAGTAATATTATTTTGTTTCGTATCCCTAATTCTACACTAATTTTGTTGAAGTATTGCTTCTATACTCTGTGAAATTAGTATAATATCCTTAATATTTGCGTTGCATCCAGTATCTTTTCATGAAAATATTATTCTGAGTATTCTTGATAATGATTAATCTTTTCATGCTGAAATACTATATACGGGATACTATTCACAAAGTACTATTCACGGGTACTATTTAAAAAGTACTATTCACGGGTACTATTCATAATGTACTATTCATAAGGTACTATTCACAAAGTATTATTCTCAAACTACTATTTACGAAGTACTATTCATGGAATACTATTCACTCGGGTATTATTCACCCGGGATACTATTCATGACAAAAATTAATTTCTTTTCGGTCCAAATTATTTTGATAAAATATTTTTCTTGAATTTTACTCCACAAAGCAGTATTTGTTGACAATTAGATCATTATTGAATTCTGGATAAATTGAATTATAAATTTTTAAAATTTATCCTTTGCTTTCTTGTAATTGAATTCTTATATCACTGGCATCATCCTCATGCTTATATTGTGATGAAATTCATCTTTGGCTAACGTGCATAGATGGACTGTTGATTGGTATGATTATAACCAGGGATCATTCGGTATAATCATGACCTGTAATGTTACAAATGATGTGGTAAAAGTTCTCGTTGGCCCGTAGTACATTGGTGGACAGTTATTGGTATGATCATGACCATGTGTTCTCTTCGGCCAAGGGTACAAAGATGAATTGTTGTTTAGCATGTTCATGACCATTAGTGAAAACACGAATATCCTTGGCCCGTAGTGCATGGATAATTCGTGATCATGATACTAATGAATATCCTTGGCCCGTAGTGCGTGGATAATTCAATGATGTGGATTATTGAGTTGAGTCTCAGCGACAGTTGTTGATATAATCATGACCATGGGTTCTATTCGGCCAATGGTGTAAAGATGAATTGTTGTTTGGCATGATCATGACCATTGATGAAAACAAAAATATCCTTGGCCCGTAGTGCATGGATAATTCGTGGTCGTGATACTAATAAATATCCTTGGCCCGTACTGCATGGATAATTCAGTGATGTGGATTATTTATTAAGCTGAGTCTCAGCAATAAAATTGATGATAAACTTTTAAATCATGGATGATAGTAGATATCATGTTCTACTTGACTCTTCTAATGGATTGCTATTTTCGCTGCAGTTATTGATCTAAAACTTGTTGTCTATTATATTCTATCAGTTGTTAGACTGTTGAAGGCTAAGGATAATTTATTCTGCATTATCTTAGTCATAATATTTCTTACTAGGCTAGTTGAGCTCACCCGTTTCTTTCACTGTTCTCTTCAGGAATTGAGAATATAGCTAGGACTAGTCAGGAAATGGAGTGACGGTCCAGATGGTTGCTTTAGTAGTCCTCACTATTCTGTGAAATAGTGTGATAATAATTGTAATAAGATTGAATTTGAGTTTGGATATTGTCTTGGAGACAATATTTGTATTAAAACTCACATCTTATGTTTTGTCGTATTCTGCACAACACTTAACAGTTGTATAAATAAAGTTTATATTTGGATTATGTACCATGTATTTTGTGACTCAAAAATGGGTGATGTATACCTATTTTGGGGGCGTCACAACTAACAACAGTAAAGTACCTACTTGATTCTTCGATGGTGTTTGCCTTGTACAATGCATACGACTTTTGATTCGGTGTTGTTAGATGCTGAAGCTTCTTCATTATGTACTTATGAGATTTTACTATCTCAACCTGAAAGTGTCTAAACATCTCCTTTGTTTAAACAGTTGCTCCGTGAGTTTCCAACGGTGATTCAAGAGTCATAGTTCGCGTCCGATGACAAGTTGCGTAATCATCTTGTCTCCCTCTCTCATAACTTGCTTCTCAAGAGTTTTTTCTGAGTTTACAATAAATTCCTTGATACTCGTTGTCGCATTCACATACTCATCGAATAAACTGTTCATTCCCTCACTCCTAGATGTAGTCGTCATTCTCGCTGCAAAAAAGTTCTTTGTGTTCGCGATGATCCATTTGTGCTTAACTTCATAGAGTGATTAGGGCCAATCATGGTTATGCAATTCCTAATCTGTCATCAATTTTTTCCATCACTCCTCAAATTTCGCAGAAGTCAATGATTTATACACACAGCATTTAAAATCATGTTTAAATGTTAGGTATTCATTATACAATGTATGTAATTTCTCTAGAAATTTGTTACTAATATGCCATGTGCAAAGTGCATGTTGTGTTTCAAGAAGAACCCTAGTAATCGCATTGCTCATAGCTTTGTCCTGATCAATTATAATGGTAATCGGTGCCTTATTGTTCATCACTTAAAACCAAATCACAAAAATCCATACAAAAGTATCCTCTGTTTCATCCTTAATCAGTACAAAACTAAACAAGACGGAATGATAATGATGATTTACCCCCATGAACGGAACAAATGGCATGGAATACTTGTTCGTCCGATAAGTTATATCAAATGTCACTACATCCCCAAAAATTTTGTAAGCTTTCATGGACCGATAATCTATCCACAAAATGCATGTGATACGATGATTTTCATCTCGTTTGATATCGAGAAAAATAGAGGATTTTCTGTCGAAAGTTTTTTCAGATATTGCAGTGCTGGTTGGGCATCATTTGAATCTATTGTGTCACGTCTTATATCTCGCACAACATTACGAATATCTTTATCACTGAAACCGATATTTTCTATCCCTCCTCCTATTCCACTAAAAACATTCAACATTCTACTTAACCCAACTCCAACGCTGTTTAAAGTTTCAATTAAAGTTTGAGCAACAAGAGTTATATTTTTTCGTGTTTGAATGAAATTTTTCTTGCTCGGAGTCACCAAATCATGATTTTGAGTCAACTCAATTTTTTAAACTTTCTACTTATCTTCTTTCTTTAAATGAACAACAGACATTCTAGCTCTGCACATCGTGCGACCTATTGAATACCTTTTTCTTTTGACCTTGCTACCCTCAACTTCATTAACGTCCTATTTCTTTCTTTCAATTTGTTTTCTAGCTTTGATACATGTGAAAAGTCTGTTGGACAAGTTGTTTGAGCGGGAATATTTATGACTTGCTCCAATTTTTATTTCAAATCCAGTACTACGTGCATAAGTTCTATAAAATTCTTTCGCCTCTTGGATAGTAGAAAAAATCTTACCCTCTTATGAACTTTTTGAATCGTTAATATGTGATTGGTTCATGTTATGAACATCAATATTATCCATGTCAATATTATCATGAGAAGAATTTGAAGAACTAGAATTAAACATATCTTCAGCCATAATTTAAAACTTACCACGACGATATTGAGGAGCGAAGACTTTCTTGATTAATTGTGTATTTTTCTTCCTTGATGTCAATTGAAGGCGGCTATAATATTTTGGTTACTTTGGTAGGGCAAAAAATTTATAAAGTATGATACACCAGCTATCTCCTAATATAGTATATTTGTATAATATAATTTTGTTATGTACTTAAATTAATTTTCTTATGTTTACTCGGAATAATTTGTATTTAACTCGGATATGGATTTGGAATAATGTGCAGGATATATTTGATTTGGAATTAACCTATATTTGATTTGGAATTATGTGCATGATATATTTGTGTTGCTGATTTGGAATAGGATGTATTTGATTTGATTTGGAATAGGATTTATTTGATTTGGAATAGGATGTATTTGATTTAATTTGGAATTCAATGTATTTGCTTCGATTTGGAATTTGATGTTTCTTGTTGCTATGATTTGGATTTAGAGCAGAATTTGGGACGTTTGATGTGCTTTTGTTGTGAGGTTGATTTCGTATGTAATGTAGCTGCTACATAGGATGTATGTGATTTGGATTTCGTATGTGTATGGAACAGGATTTGGAATATTGATATATTTAGATTTGTTTTATATTTGATTTGGAGATCGTATGTGATTTGGATTTCATGTGTATGGAATAGGATTTGAAATGTGTGTATGGAACATGATTTGGAATGTTGATGTATTTGCTATATACTAATGATATTTCATTATTGATTTGCCTTGCGTCCGCTAGAACTTCTAGCAGATTTATCTATTCTAGACTTGAATCAGTTTTATGGGGCTATAATTGTCCGACAATTTCATTAACCCAATCCGCTAGAAGTTCTAGTGGACGGCGATTTTATGCCCTTTATACTACTAATGGATGGTTAAGATGTTATATGTCACTATTTGATTCATAGCAAATAGATGTTATGGACCATTACCCGTGTATACATATATATATATATATATATATATATATATATATATATATATATATGTTAGAATGGATCAGGTCCAGGAGTCCGGACTTGATCAAAAACGGACCAATTTTTTTTTTAAAACAACTAAAAAAATAAAATTAATATTTTATGGAACTGAAATTTTTTCATAATACAATGTTTTGGATGTGATTTGGATACCCATACCAAAAAATATATGTACAGTCTGCACAGACTGTACAGACATATTTTGTTATATGTATCCAAATCACACCCAAAACACTGTATTATATAAAAATTCTAGTTTCATAGTTTTTTATTTATTTTTTTTAGTTGTTTTAAAAAAAGCAAAAAAAAAGTCTGAATTTTGGTCCGGTCTGGGAGTTCGGACCTGATTTGGCCTTTATATATATATATATATATATATATATATATATATATATATATATATTAGGATATACATCACTTCATAAATCTATAGACACATAAGCTATCCCTTCCCTAACTACAAAAGTCATTAAGAATAATTTGTTTTTGGCTTAAATATGAATTAGTACCCTAAACTATAGGTCATATTCCACTTCAGTGATCCACCTTTCAATTTTGTCAATTAGATGATTAAACTATCAATTTTTTTTAATTGCAACAAATTGAACATGCCACGTCAGAAATTGTTGATGTGGCTAATTGTGTGGGGCCTTAAGAAGCTGATGTGGCAAAAAAATAATTTTTTAATCAGAAAATAAACAAATCTGATTTAATATGGGGCAAAATGGTCAAAACACAATTTAACATAACAAATTAAAATAAAACAAACAAGCCCCAAATCGAACAAAAAAACCCTAGCTAACAACTGTAAAGCCCAACTCCAGTTCATCCCATATTTTTAACCAGATCTAGCTCGAGTATCTACTGATAAATGTATTGGACCAATTGGCCAAACCGGTAAACTTAATTTTCTTGGAAAATAATCTAAACCAGTCTTATCAATTTCTTCAACTTTATTAAACAAAATCCCATCTGAATCCACCCATGAAGAAAGCATAAATTATAGAGTTTTAGACCAAGAATCAGTACCGTCCGCCGGTAAAACATTTGTCGCTAACTGAGTCCTGTGAATCCGGCCGGATTCGGGAAAATCCGGCGAGGCGAACTCGACGGAGTCCGTATAATTATGGGGTAGATTCATCCAAACAGAGTAGTAACAAGCCAATCCAAAACCACCACAACCGCTAAAAATTGTATGAAAAATACCAAATTCATGAGCAACATCCGCCGTCCAATCAAAAATCATATCGGCAATGACGGCGAGCGGCGGAGCACCGCCACGGACAAGGTCCGAGAAGAGATTTCGGAAGGCGGGTTTGAGAGAAACAGAGGTTTCGAGGAGGGTTAAATTGAGGCTAAAGCGATTTAGGGTTTGTCTCGATCGATCGAATGTGTAATGTAAGGGTACTGATATACTTAGGTTAATGTTTGTTTTATTTTAATTTGTTATGTTAAATTGTGTTTTAACCATTTTGTCCCATATTAAATCAGATTTGTTTATTTTATGATTAAAAAATTAATTTTTTTGTCACATCAACTTCTTAAGGCCCCACACAATTAGCCACGTCAGCAATTCTGGCGTGGCATGTTCAATTTGTTGCAATTAAAAAAAATTGATAGTTTAATCATCTAATTGATAAAATTGAAAGATGGATAACCGAAGTGGAATATGGCCTATAGTTTAGGGTACTAATTCATATTTAAACCTTTGTTTTTTTTATAAACAGGGGTTTTCCATATCGAAAATCATACTACATCTCCCCTCCCCTTTTCGAACAAAATTTTCAATAATAGGTTCACGCTTGGATTTAGTTGAACCAACCGGCGAGATTTAATCTGGTTGTCTTTCTTTTGCAATTCAGACCTAGTCCATATACACGCGTTCAAATCTCCCGAAGATAGCACCGCCAACAATATAGTTAAAATATAATATACCCAAATAAAATAACATAACAGTTCCATTTCGCAAGTTCTCGCACCGCGTAAATTACTATTAGTGTTGGGCTCCAGTGTAAACTGTTAGATAATGATTTGTTGATGTATTATTCGAAATCGGGGATAGAGGGTTGATTAGGGAAATTGTTATTAATGATCTAACACACTATATCTTATCTTTCTTTTTCCTTCGGGTCACTATAATATATTATATGGATCAGGTCAAATGCTTAGATCCCGAACTAGAATGTCAGATACGCAACAAAATTTATTAATAATGAGTAAATACTTCATAATATTAAGATTTATTCACCAAAAAATTAGAGTGCTTAAAAGCATTTTTACCATTAAAATTAATTAGAATTTTAAACTATTTTTTTAAAAAAATATACATGTTTATTAAATAGTAAAAAAGTATCAGATTACTCCTACATTTGGTTTATGATTCAACTCAATAATATAAATTAAGTGTTAGATGTTAATTATTATAATATTTAAATATATAAATAGTTAGCATATTGAATGAAAATTGGAGGAGAGAATTAAAACTTGAGATTTAGTTACAAGGTTGGCAAGAATCTATTCATCATTGATTTAAAATTAAAAGAAGTTGTTACCAATTGCCAGGTACACCTATATCAAAATTAACAGCCAGCTGTACGTTATCAATACTTCAAGTTTAATTTATTAGACCAGTTCAGAAGGGGTTTTCCATTTTATAATGACTAAACTCTAAATTTGACACCACTCCCCTCTTTGTTTTATTCCTGAATTTTCAGTGAAATAAAGAAGATAATATTTTTTTATGGAATTATTTTATACCAACGGTATCATTGTTATTTGTATCATAATAAGGAATCATTATAAAACTACTTAGTTCTTATTTGTAGACACATAAGTCAGCTGCACGTAAAATTGTTAGGAAATTGATATTTTCAAGTGATTTTTTAATATTTTTATATGAAAAGTGTTGCTATAGATGTATAGTGGCGATAAAAATCGTCGTTCAATTTTCACGTAAAAATATCTAAAAATCATGTGAAAATATCAGTTTCCTATTTGTTATTGATGAAATTTGATCCGATTTTAATTCAGAAATTATTATAAAATTAACTTTTTGAGCTCGTTTTTGGCTTGGAAGACATGTAGATCTAAAGCTAAATTATTTAAATTTTCGAATTATTTTTGTACTTCGTGTTAAATTAAGATTTCTTATATTGCATAATGCATTCTATAAAAACGGGTTCCCGCATTATATAATATACCATTTCCTGATATATTGAGATTGATTTTCCGTGAATAGTGAATTAGTCTAGCCTTTTGGATGAATACCGTAAATTATATATTTTTTATGTGATTGTTTTCTTCAATTTCTCTTTAGTTATTTGTTTGCGTTAGGATAGAGCACGGTGGGGAGTGATGCGAATATAAGAAGTATCCACATTAATATATGTGTGGATACTATATTTAAAAACTGCACCGCGTAACCATACTGCGCATGTGTATGCAGTGTAGATGCAGTGGTGCGGATTTAGTTACAAATATGTTTATAAGATGTGACTATTCGAAAATTTGGGTTGTTTAAAATTTGAGTTTAAAGAATTAGTTATTAATAAAATAAATTTTAATTAATACTATTATGTGCTATGTGTTTATTAATCGTCCTATAACCTAGGATGATTATAAGTCGGGAGGATTCTGGCTACGAGCTAGATTGAACGAATAGGAATTTTCAAGCGAAAATGAAATTTTTTCGGGAATAAAATATTTTTCGGAAAAAAAGACGATATAGGCACTATTCATCCATTTCTGTTCGGAGTTTAATTTTGAAATTCTGAGAAGTTAATGATTACGTATTGTGACGCCCCCAAAATTAAGTATACATTACACATTCTGAGTCGCCAGATACATGGTACAAAATTCAAATACAACTTCATTTATACAACTGTTGAGCTGTCGTACAGAATACGACCACAGTTAACTATGAGTTTTAATACAAATATATGTAACTCTCATGGTACCTCGATCACAACCTTACAATGATACTTTACATTAAAGTATAGTCAAAAACTGTTTTAGAAATTAAAATATTTGGGAAGTGCTCAAGAGAACCTTCGTACATGGGAAGCCATGTGTCTAGGTTATGATAGATATCATATGTCCACAGAATTATCCTTGGTTGACCCAAAAGTCCCCAAATAAAAACAAGAAGATTACTATCATCTTCTTTCCAATGGTGAGTCTTCTCTTGACATATAAATATCTCCGTTATCTCCAAGTAAAAATTATACTTCAAATAAACTTCAAGATCATATAGATAGTGCTCGTAGATATATTCAGCAAGTGGATGTGCACAACCATGTCTTATGAGAACACGAGGTTGTATGTCATTAGACATCTTGTATGATAGTGGCAAAACATCCTTCCAAAGTTGGGTTCGCCTCACCCTATTTGATTCACCAAATATAACTACTAAATGATGTATAGAATACAACATACTTTTCTATACTGTTTAGGGAGAACCTCCACAGATATCACACTATTTCATAGAAATAGTGAGGACTACTAATGATATCTGTGACAACCCCAAAATAGGTCCATTTCATCCTACCTATTCTGAGTCGCCAAATACATGGTACAGAAAATAACTACAACTTTATTACAACAATTGTCGTGCAAAATACAACAACACATATGCTGTGAGTTTGGATACAAATATATACCAAATGTGACTCATATCCCAACCGTGGACAGCACCTCACAATGACACCTCACAATGTGACTCATATACCAACTGTTTTAGAAATTAGAATTTTTGGAAAGTGCTCAAGGAAACCCTTGTACATGGGAGGCCATGCTTCTAGGTTGTGATAGATATCATATGGCCAAAGAATTATCCTTGGTTAACTCAATATACTCTAAAGAAAAACGAGAAGATTACTATCATATTCTTCCCAATGGTGAGTTTTCTCTTGACTTATCATTAACTACACTGTCTCTAATTGAGAATTATACTTCAAACAAATACCAAGATTATATAGGTAGTGCTCGTAAATATACTCAGCAAGTGGATGAGCACAATCATGTCTTATGATGACACAAAGTTGTATGTCATTAGACATCTTGTATGATAGTAGTAAAACACCCTTTCAATGTTGGGTTCGCTTCACCCTAGATGATTCACCAAATATAACTACTAAATGATGACCACCGTTCTATTCCCCTGTTACCCCCGCTCGACCAAGCTACACTCTTATTACCTGAAAGGAATTGTGAACAGAATGGTGAGCACAACTAGCCCAGTAAAGAATATCATGACTAAAGATAAATAAATTATCAATAGTCTTCATCAGTAATAAATCAGAGATTTAGAACATATGGTAGATGATAAAAATTTCAATCATAGTTGCAGCGGAACGAGCAATCCATTAGAAGAGTCAAATATACTATAAAGTTTATTATCTTCTCCATGTTAAAAATCTACAAACAATATTTTATCCCTGTAACATCACTCAACAGTTCCTTTTTACAATCATATGAATAATTCATGATCATAATTGTGATTCTAAATTTTTCTTCGCACCCAGGACGAAGGATATTTTCATCACCTGTCTTTACCTGAAACATCAAAGATCATGGTTATACCAAATCACATTTCCTGTTCATAATCATACTGATAAATTCATCTTTACACTACGGGCCAAAGATATTCGTCAATAGACCATATTTGCACTACAGACCAAAGATATTCATCAACAGGTCATCTTTGCACTACGGGCCAAAGATATTCATCAACAATTCATCTTTGCACTACAGGCCAAAGATATTCCTCAACAGTTCATATTTGCACAACATGCCAAATATATTAATATCTCAAAAAAATATATAATCAATTCAGAATTATATAAACAATAATTATAACCATGTTGATCAATTCACCTTTGCACTTAAGCTAAAGATATTCAATTATAAATTCAATGGTCATGATCATACCAGTCAACAATTCATCTTTGCACTACTGGCCAAAGATATTCCTCAACAGTTCATATTTGCACAACAGGCCAAATATATTAATATCTCAAAGAAATATATAATCAATTCAGAATTATATAAACAATAATTATAACCATGTTGATCAATTCACCTTTGCACTTAAGCTAAAGATATTCAATTATAAATTCAATGGTCATGATCATACCACTCAACAATTCATCTTTGCACTACTGGCCAAAGATATTCCTCAGTCACGATCATACCAATAATTTACCCATCTTTACACTCAAGTGAAAGAAAAATTCAACATCAAGGTTATAAAAAATGTAATATATAATAGTAACTCATAAATAGTAACTCGTGAATAGTAACTCGTGAATAGTAAACCCGACACAAAAAGGTAGAAATTCCACAATAAAATTCATATCAATATTTCGGTATAATGATATTGAAAGAATAATATTTCTTAAATTTATAAACAATTTATTTTAATTATTTACACTTTACTAAATAATGCATTTAATCATCCTAAAACGCCAAACTCATAAAATTTCATTACCAATAACCAAAACCCTCATCAAAAATCTGCATATACCTCATATAGGATTCTCATGCCATAAAATCCTATTTTCTAATTTTCTTACTTCACATAACATATTTAATTCATTTACTCATAACTAGTTTATTTTCATGAAAAATACCAAATCAGTTCCAAAAATATTTCTTTTCTGGAATTTAGCAGAATATAGTCTCATGTTGAACATATATTTTTCTCAGAATTTTTAAAACTCATTTACTATTTTTCATATGGCCAAAACCGCCGAATATTTAGATATTTATCATAAATTGTACTTTTATCCAAAAATTCTGAAATTCACAAAGTACACTGATATTATATAGATATACTTCCAATAAAAATTTCATTAATTTTGGAGTTAACCACAAGGAGTTATAAGCGGTTACTTTTAAAATAGTCTTTTCTCGTAAAATTCATAACTCTTAATCTATACATCCAAAAATCACCATTTTTAGACACAATCAATAAAACTCATCAAAATATCATTTCAAATTTTTCCATAATTTTTGAAGTTTAGAAAAATTACAAAACTGAAAATCATAACAACCCTTAAAATCCCTTACTATCCATTACCTCAAAAGTGCAGTATTTCTAACTGGAATGCAAAGCCGAAGGAAACTTGCACTGAATAGCAACTCTCAAAGTATCTAAATACTCACAAAATTTGCTTCATAATATAGAGAGAGAAAGAAAGAAAGCTTATGTCTCTGGTGTGATTTTCAATTCTAACTTAGCCCTCTATTTATAGGAAAATATTAGCACGCCGAAGCAGACTTAACCTGCAACCTGATGGCTTTACCTGCTACTATTTTCACCCACCACATTTGAATAAAAATCTCAGCACATTTCTTCACCAACCAAAAGTGGGGCCCACCTGTGACGCCCCCAGAATAGGTATACAACACCCATTCTGAGTCGCCAAATACATGGTACAGAAAGCAAACTACAACTTCAATAATAAAATTGTCGTGCAAAATACGACAACACATACTGTGAGTTTAAATACAAATATTGTCTTCTAGACAATATCCACACTAAAATAAATCCTCATTACAATTATTCAAACACTATTTTACAGAAATAGTGAGGACTGCTAATACATCTTTCTAGAACCATTACTCCATACCCCGACTAGATCCTGCTATGTTCTCACCTCCTGAGAAGAAAAATAGAACAAAAAGGAAAAGAGTGAGCTCAACTAGCCCAGTAAAGAATATTATGACTAAGATAATATACAACAAATTATCGTTAGTCTTCAACAAAGAAAAATCTGATAAAATATAATCGACAACAAGTTTTAGATCAACAACTGCAGCGAAAATAGCAAACCATTAGAAGAGTCAAGTAGAGAAAGAATTCTACTATCTTCTAAGATTTAAAAGTCCATCATCAATATTTTATCCCTGTAACATCAATTAATAATCATCTTTAACCAAATATTCATCTTTGCACTACAGGCCAAAGATATTCATTTGTATCATCAGTCGGTCATGTTCATCTCAACACCTGTTCATCTTTGCACTACAGGCCAAAGATATTCATCAAGTAATTATACATCTTTGCACTACAGGCCAAAGATATTCAGTAATATCATCATTTAGGACTGAGGATGATGAAAAATATCTTAAAGAGAACGAATCCAATGAGACAGAAGGACAAATAGTAGGGATTCGTATAACAGTTTATCCAAGATCAATAATACTTCATAATAATCAATTGTGAAGCAGAATTCAAAAATAAAGATCAAAACATGGATACAATCAAAGATAGTAACCATAATAGACATCTTGGACAAAAAGGAAAAATTTTATTTTTCGGTGAATAGTGCCGTATTCGTGAATAGTGCCGTATACGTGAATAGTGCCGTATACGTGAATAGTAACCCCGACACAAAAAGTTCCAAATTTGATAAAAACTCATATCAATATTTCAGCATAATGATATTGAAGAAAATAATATCATTTAAGAAGAAAATAATATCCCTTACCTCAAAATATCAGTACTTCTGGTCGGAATACCGGTATAAGGCTGAAAGAAACTTGCTCTGATGAATAGAAACTCTCAAAGTATCTAAATACTCACAAAATACACTCAATAATCTAGAGAGAGAAAGAGAGAAAACTTGTTTCTGGTGTGATTTTCAATTCTAACTTAGCCCTCTATTTATAGGAAAATTTTGGTAGGTTTGACCTGCAACCTGATGGCTTTACCTGCTACTATTCCCACCCACCACATTTGAAATATAATTCAGCACATTTCTTCACCAACCACAAGTGGGGCCCACCAATTCTAGAATTTTCCACCAAAATGATAAACTCCGAAAATTCAACAATTTCTGAACCAGTCATCTTGTAAAATTCGTAATAAATCATACGTTCATTTTTAACGGTTCAAAATTTGTGGACATATACTCAACTTATATATGTATAACATATCCAAAAATTACCACGATCCAACGGTCGGATTAAAAATTATAACCCCCGCAAACTATCTCAAAAACCCTGATTTTTAATACCTCCATTCCGACAAAAATACTGATAAAAACCTCAACATTAACTCCTTCATTTTTAACCACAAAAATATATCCCTCATTTATATCCACATAAAATAAATATTTCCTTATCATATGAATCAATAATTAATTATTCACAAATAATATTACAGAATCACATTTATGACAACCAGGCCGTTCCCAGGAAAGAGGGGGCTTTCCAATAAGGATTTCTCCTTACTGGCGCGCAATTAGATGACCAAACCTCTCCTTAGACAGAACTTTCTAGACATTGCCAATAATGTTATCTAATAATATTATTCAAATAATATGAATTATTGATCTGATAAATGAAAATACTGTGCAGCAACAATTATTGAAACAACAATAATATAAAATATCAACGCAGCAATTATTGAATCAATAAAATAAAATATTGAATAATAACTACTGTAACAATTATTGAGTAGTGCCTTCTTACGTAAGAATCAATAATTGGTGCAATACCGTGTGCTACTGTATTTTAACCACCGGGTATTCCAACAGTATTAACGGTAACAACTACGCCGTTATTTATAAACAACTTATACTTGTCGTTTTCTTCATCCAATCGCTTTCCGTTATGGGGCCCACACAAGGCTGCGTCGTCGTACGAATATTCCCCGACAGCAAGAATATTCCACGACCAACCGAATATTCACCGACCAAAAATAAATATTTTATAACCACTTGCTTATTTTGCAAAATTTGCACATTTCACCCATAACCAAAGTATTATATCAAATTAACCCCTTATTATTCACAATAATATTTAGAGAAAATTTGATTTTATTCATTAATAAGTTGGGGTCTTACAACCTCCCCTCCTTATGAAATTTCGTCCTCGAAATTGACGTACGTACCTGATGTTTCAAAAAGGTGAGGATACCTCGCTTTCATTTCTGATTCCAACTCCCAGGTCATTTCTTCAATAGCATGGTTTCTCCACAAAACCTTAACTTGTGGTATAACCTTCGTGCGTAGGACATGCTCTTTCCTATCCAAGATCTTAACAGGTACCTCCTCGTACGTTAAATCTTCAGCTATCTCGTCTGGTTCTAACTCAATAATGTGGTTCGGGTCTTTAACATATTTACGAAGCATAGATATGTGAAAAACATTATGAACACGAGACATGCTTGGAGGTAATGCGAGTCTATATGCCACATTTCCTATTCGCTCAAGAATCTCAAATGGACCAACAAATCTTGGATTGAGCTTTCCTCTCTTCCCAAATCTTGTAACTCCCTTCCATGGTGCAACACGTAACAATACATGATCCCCAATATTAAATTCCACGTCCTTCCGATGAAGATCCGCATAACTCTTTTGTCGATCCTGTGCCGTTTGTATACGTTGTCGAATCGTTTGGATCTTCTCTGTAGTAATGCGTACCAATTCTGGTCCCAACAATGTTGCTTCACCCACCTCGTCCCAGCATACTGGAGAACGACATTTTCTTCCATACAACGCCTCAAATGGAGCCATACCTATGCTCGCCTGATAACTGTTGTTGTAGGAGAATTCCACCAATGGTAGGTACTTATCCCAACTCCCTTTGAGATCTAAGACACAAAGTCTTAATAGATCTTCAAGAGTTTGAATAGTCCTCTCTGATTGTCCGTCCGTTTGAGGATGGTATGCTGAACTGAATCGTAAATCCGTGCCCATAGCTTTCTGCAAGCTAACCCAAAATCGTGAAGTGAATCTTGGGTCACGATCCGAAACTATGGATACTGGCATGCCATGCAATCTCACAATCTCGTTCACGTACATACTAGCAAGACGTTCAAGGGAATAAGTCTCACGTATCGGCAAGAAATGAGCGGACTTGGTTAATCTATCAACAATAACCCAAATCGCATCTATGCCTTGAGAAACCTTGGGAAGACCTGTAACAAAATCCATAGTAATGTGTTCCCACTTCCATTTCGGAATCTCAAGTGGTTGCAATGGACCCTTTGGTACTTGATGCTCCGCTTTTACACGTTGACAAGTTAAACATCTCGAGATAAACTCCGCGATCTCTCTTTTCATATTGCTCCACCAAAATGTATGTCGAAGATCGTGATACATTTTGGTACTCCCAGGATGGATTGCAAACGGTGTGTTGTGTGCCTCCATCATTATTCTATGCTTCAAGTCAAAATCGTTAGGAACACAAAGTCTGGAGTTGACTCGAAGTATTCCTTCTTCATCGATTCTTGCTTCTGGAATAGCACCTTCTTGCACTTTCTTCTTCATACGCATCAGCTCTATATCCGTAGCTTGAGCAGCTTTAACTTTATCGATTAAAGTCGGTTCTACTCGTATATTTGATATCATCATGTGGGTACTTGGAGCCTTCATCTCTATCTCCATCCTTTGCAAGTCATACAAAATGGGCCTTTGTGTTAAAAACATTGCACTCGTACCCGCATATGATCTTCTACTCAATGCGTCAGCTACTACGTTTGCTTTTCCAGGATGGTATTGGATGGTATGATCGTAATCTTTCAACAGCTCAAGCCAACGTCGTTGCCGCATGTTGAGTTCCTTTTGGGTGAAGAAATATTTGAGGCTTTTATGATCTGTATAGATCTCCACTTTCTCCCCATACAGGTAGTGTCTCCAGATCTTCAACGCAAAAACGACTGCTGCCAACTCCAAATCATGAGTAGGATAATTCCTCTCATATTCTTTGAGTTGTCGTGAGGCATAGGCTATGACTTTCCCATGTTGCATGAGAACACATCCTAACCCTTTGCCTGAAGCATCGCTGTAGATAACAAATCCATCCGAACCAGATGGTATTGTCAAAACAGGTGCCGAAATGAGTCTCCTCTTGAGTTCTTGGAAACTCTTCTCGCATTCCTCACTCCATACGAATTTTGTATCTTTCCGAGTCAGCTGAGTTAACGGAGTAGCGATTCGAGAAAATCCTTCCACAAATCTCCGATAATAACCAGCTAAGCCCAGAAAGCTACGTACTTCGGTTACCGACTTCGGTTGCTCCCAACTTTGTATGGCTTCAATCTTCGCCGGGTCGACAGATACTCCATGTTTTGACACCACGTGCCCAAGGAATGCTACTTCCTCAAGCCAGAACTCGCATTTCTTCAGTTTGGCATATAGCTTGTTTTCACGAAGCCTTTGCAGTACCAGCTTCAAATGGCGCTCATGATCTTCACGGCTTTTGGAATAGATGAGGATGTCATCAATAAAGACAACAACGAACTGATCCAAATATTCTTTGAATACACGGTTCATCATATCCATGAAGGCAGCAGGAGCATTAGTCAATCCAAAAGACATTACTAAGAATTCATAATGCCCGTACCGAGTTCTGAAGGCAGTCTTTGGAATATCCTCAGTTTTAATCTTCAGCTGATGATATCCAGAACGAAGATCGATCTTTGAAAAGAATTGTGCTCCTTGCAACTGGTCAAACAGGTCATCAATGCGAGGTAGCGGATACCTATTCTTGATGGTGACATGGTTCAATTCTCGATAGTCAATACAAAGTCGCATACTCCCGTCTTTCTTCTTTACGAATAAAACAGGAGCACCCCAAGGAGACGTACTAGGACGAATAAAACCGATGTCCAACAACTCCTGTAGTTGGACTTTTAACTCCTGAAGTTCAATAGGAGCCATTCGATATGGGGTTTTAGAAATGGGCTTTGTACCGGGTTCAAGGTCAATAAAGAATTCAATTTCTCGTTCCGGGGGTAGACCGGGAAGTTCTTCAGGAAATACATCGGAAAATTCTCTAACAATAGAAATATTATTCAAATCTGACTTGTCTTTGTTCAAATCCATAACATGGGCTAAGAAAGCTTGACATCCGTTTTTCAATAAACGAATAGCTTTGTGGCTTGATATGACAGTGACTGATTTTAGTGGTTTAGTAGTTTGAATTCGTATGACAGGTTGGTTAGGAATATGAAAACTAACAACCTTACGAAAACAATCAATTTTAGCATGATGAGTGGTTAACCAATCAATTCCTAAAATCACATCAAAAGCAAGTATCTTTAAAGAGATAAGATCAACAGGTAATGTGATAGTGCCAACTTGGATCATGCAAGATTTATAAACTGTAGATGTAACGAAGGTTTCACCCAACGGAGTTTCAACAGATAAGTTAAAGTCCAATTTCTCCGGAGTCAAGTTTAAACGTTGAGCACAAGCAGGAGAGATAAAAGAATGGGTAGAACCGGTATCTAGTAAAGTATAAACTTCGCAAGAATTCAAGATTAGCTTACCCGTGATCACCTCGTTCGGGTTTCTCGCGTTTTGGCCAGTAACGACAAACGCCCTTCCAGGAACCGCTGATTTCGACTTATCCGGGATAACTTTTGGAGTCACCATCCCCGCTGAACTTGGTTTTGCTACAGAACACTCTCGAGCTATATGACCTTCCTTTCCACAGTTATAACATACCTTGGATTGTTGTGGGCAGTTTGGGCTGATATGTCCCTCTTTCCCACATTTGTAACATACGACCGGTGGTCGTTCTCCTCCCCTAGAAACAGTTGATGTTTGTGCTGACGTCTTCACGTTATCATTGTTGTACCTTCTCTTCTTGAAATCTCCTCCCGACTCGCTCCTTCTATTATCACGACCACGATTACCACCAGAGTGGTTACCGCTTTTGTCCGAATGTTTTCCTCCCTGCTGGTTTTCATTGCTTCGATGACTGCCGCCACCGGTATGACCCTGGTTGTGGTCCCTCGGTTGCACATACTCATTATCTCGCTCTAATAATTGAGCCCTGTTTACAACATCTGAATATAAAGAAAATTTATGAGAGATAAGATATTGCCGAATCTCGGGTTTTAGACCTCTCAGAAACATCCTTGTCATTCGTTCCTCATTTTCGACCAAATGAGGTGCAAACCTGGATAACTCTGCAAACTTCGCCTCGTACTGGGACACCGTCATGTTGTTTTGTTCCAGTCTAATAAACTCAACCTCCTTCATATGACGAATACTTTCAGGAAAGTACTTGTCATTGAACAGTTTTTGAAATGTTTCCCAGGACATGTTGAGTGCGTCAGGCTGGGTACGCTTCACAGACTCCCACCAGTAGTCTGCCTCACCGCGGAACATAAATGTGGCGAATGGAACCTTCTGTTCCTCCGTGCATCCCAAGACATCAAATATCTTGGTAATTTGCTTGACCCACGTTTCCGCCATGATCGGATCCGGCTTTCCCTTAAATTCTGGTGGTCCCAATTCTTTGAACTGCTTAGCTGTGACAAACCGCGCGTTGTTATCATTTCCACCCGTATTCTGCACACGAGTCTCCCTCGTCTGATTTTGCATGAACTGCAAAAAGCTCCTAAACATTCCATCATTCATCGTTTGCTCGGTAACGTTGTTTACAGGAGGAATATTGCCTTCCTGTTGCACGTTCCCCTGGGTAGTGATCAAAGGTGTCTCCACGGTCTGATTTACTCCATTATTAACGTTCTCAGCTGCCATTCTTAAATACTGCCATAAAACAAGGGTTAATAGTCATGTCATATATTATCCCTATACTCTGACCGACCAAATAAACACCAAATAAACTTAGTCAGGTCATACTAGCGAAGGAATTCCCCGTCTCTCCCCTCCTAGTTCTTGTCTCACATCTCAGCCAGGGATCATATCCCTAAGCTCTGATACCAACTGTGACGCCCCCAGAATAGGTATACAACACCCATTCTGAGTCGCCAAATACATGGTACAGAAAGCAAACTACAACTTCAATAATACAATTGTCGTGCAAAATACGACAACACATACTGTGAGTTTAAATACAAATATTGTCTTCTAGACAATATCCACACTCAAATAAATCCTCATTACAATTATTCAAACACTATTTTACAGAAATAGTGAGGACTGCTAATACATCTTTCTAGAACCATCACTCCATACCCCGACTAGATCCTGCTATGTTCTCACCTCCTGAGAAGAAAAATGGAACAAAAAGGAAAAGGGTGAGCTCAACTAGCCCAGTAAAGAATATTATGACTAAGATAATATACAACAAATTATCGTTAGTCTTCAACAGGGAAAAATCTGATAAAATATAATCGACAACAAGTTTTAGATCAACAACTGCAGCGGAAACAGCAAACCATTAGAAGAGTCAAGTAGAGAAAGAATTCTACTATCTTCTAAGATTTAAAAGTCCATCATCAATATTTTATCCCTGTAACATCAATTAATAATCATCTTTAACCAAATATTCATCTTTGCACTACAGGCCAAAGATATTCATTTGTATCATCAGTCGGTCATGTTCATCTCAACACCTGTTCATCTTTGCACTACAGGCCAAAGATATTCATCAAGTAATTATACATCTTTGCACTACAGGCCAAAGATATTCAGTAATATCATCATTTAGGACTGAGGATGATGAAAAATATCTTAAAGAGAACGAATCCAATGAGACAGAAGGACAAATAGTAGGGATTCGTATAACAGTTTATCCAAGATCAATAATACTTCATAATAATCAATTGTGAAGCAGAATTCAAAAATAAAGATCAAAACATGGATACAATCAAAGATAGTAACCATAATAGACATCTTGGACAAAAAGGAAAAATTTTATTTTTCGGTGAATAGTGCCGTATTCGTGAATAGTGCCGTATACGTGAATAGTGCCGTATACGTGAATAGTAACCCCGACACAAAAAGTTCCAAATTTGATAAAAACTCATATCAATATTTCAGCATAATGATATTGAAGAAAATAATATCATTAAGAAGAAAATAATATCCCTTACCTCAAAATATCAGTACTTCTGGTCGGAATACCGGTATAAGGCTGAAAGAAACTTGCTCTGATGAATAGAAACTCTCAAAGTATCTAAATACTCACAAAATACACTCAATAATCTAGAGAGAGAAAGAGAGAAAACTTGTTTCTGGTGTGATTTTCAATTCTAACTTAGCCCTCTATTTATAGGAAAATTTTGGTAGGTTTGACCTGCAACCTGATGGCTTTACCTGCTACTATTCCCACCCACCACATTTGAAATATAATTCAGCACATTTCTTCACCAACCACAAGTGGGGCCCACCAATTCTAGAATTTTCCACCAAAATGATAAACTCCGAAAATTCAACAATTTCTGAACCAGTCATCTTGTAAAATTCGTAATAAATCATACGTTCATTTTTAACGGTTCAAAATTTGTGGACATATACTCAACTTATATATGTATAACATATCCAAAAATTACCACGATCCAACGGTCGGATTAAAAATTATAACCCCCGCAAACTATCTCAAAAACCCTGATTTTTAATACCTCCATTCCGACAAAAATACTGATAAAAACCTCAACATTAACTCCTTCATTTTTAACCACAAAAATATATCCCTCATTTATATCCACATAAAATAAATATTTCCTTATCATATGAATCAATAATTAATTATTCACAAATAATATTACAGAATCACATTTATGACAACCAGGCCGTTCCCAGGAAAGAGGGGGCTTTCCAATAAGGATTTCTCCTTACTGGCGCGCAATTAGATGACCAAACCTCTCCTTAGACAGAACTTTCTAGACATTGCCAATAATGTTATCTAATAATATTATTCAAATAATATGAATTATTGATCTGATAAATGAAAATACTGTGCAGCAACAATTATTGAAACAACAATAATATAAAATATCAACGCAGCAATTATTGAATCAATAAAATAAAATATTGAATAATAACTACTGTAACAATTATTGAGTAGTGCCTTCTTACGTAAGAATCAATAATTGGTGCAATACCGTGTGCTACTGTATTTTAACCACCGGGTATTCCAACAGTATTAACGGTAACAACTACGCCGTTATTTATAAACAACTTATACTTGTCGTTTTCTTCATCCAATCGCTTTCCGTTATGGGGCCCACACAAGGCTGCGTCGTCGTACGAATATTCCCCGACAGCAAGAATATTCCACGACCAACCGAATATTCACCGACCAAAAATAAATATTTTATAACCACTTGCTTATTTTGCAAAATTTGCACATTTCACCCATAACCAAAGTATTATATCAAATTAACCCCTTATTATTCACAATAATATTTAGAGAAAATTTGATTTTATTCATTAATAAGTTGGGGTCTTACACCACCAATTCTAGAATTTTCCACCAAAATGATTAACTCCGAAAATTCAACAATTTCTGAACCAGTCATCTCGTAAAATTCATAATAAATCATACGTTCATTTTTAACGGTTCAAAATTTGTAGACATATACTCAACTTATATATGTATAACATATCCAAAAATTACCACGATCCAACGGTCGGATTAAAAATTATAACCCCCGTAAAATATCTCAAAAACCCTGATTTTTAATACCTCCATTCCGACAAAATACTGATAAAATACCTCAATATTAATTCCTTCATTTATAACCACATAAATAAATCCATCATTTATATCCACATCAAATAAATATTTCATTATCATATAGATCAATAATTAATTATTCACAAATAATATTACAGAATCACAATAATGACAACCAGGCAGTTCCCAGGAAAGAGGGGGCTTTCCAATAAGAATTTCTCCTTACTGGAGCTCAATTAGAGGACCAAACCTCTCCTTAGACAGAACTTTCTAGGCATTGCCAATAATGCTATCTAATAATATTATTCAAATAATATGAATTATTGATCTGATAATGGAAAATACAGTGCAACAATAATTATTGAAACAACAATAATATAAAATATCAACGCAGCAATTATAGATTCAGTAAAATAAAATATTGAACAGTAATTACTGTAACAATTATTGAGTAGTGCCTTCTCACGTAAGAATAAATAATTAAAAAAATATTGTGCAATACCGTGTGCTACTGTGCAACTACGCGTATTACTGTATTTTAACCACTAAGTATTCCAACAGTGTTAACGGTAATAACTACGCCGTTATTTATAAAAACTCAAATTTGTCGTTTTCTTCATCCGACAGTTATTCTGTTATGGGGCCCACAAATGGCTGCGTCGTCGTACGAATATTCCCTGACAGAAAGAATATTCCACGACTAAACGAATATTCCCCGACAACAATGAATATTTTATAACCACTTGCGTAGTTTGAAAAATTTTCACATTTCACCCATAGCTTTAACTTTTTATCAATTTAACCATTTACTGAATTGTAATTATATGAAAAATTGAATACTTTTATTTCATAAAATTTGGTGTCTTACAATATCATCTGGACCGTCACTCCGTTCCCCGACTAGTCCTTGCTGCGTTCTCACTTCCGTAAAAGAAACTTGATATCGGAGTAGTGAAGTAACAGAATACTTTTCTTCTTTCTCTCTATAGTTTCTCTCTCTAAAGTTTCAGTGAATTCATTAGAAAATAATGAAGGAATGAGCTTTTATTTATAGAAAAATGGACTACATAGTAACTAACTTGTAAGACCCCAACTTTTATAAATAAAGACGAATTTTATATAAATATCATTTTTGAATATTATGGAGTTAATTTGTTATAATGTTATAGTTGTGGGTAATATTTATAAATTTTACAAAGTACGCAAGTTGTTATATAATATTCGATTGGTCGGGGAATATTCGTTTTGACAGGGAATATTCGTACAACGGCACAATCATTGGTGGACCCCACAACGGAATTATTGTCAGATTGAGAAAACGACAAAAATATTTTATTAAAAATAACGGCGAAAGTTTTACCATTGTTACTGTTGAACTACTCGGTAGTAAAAATACAGTAATACGTGTGGTTGCATAGTAACACACGGTATTGATTATTAATGCTTATGTGAGAAGTCACTCAGTTTGATTCAATTATTGTCAGTTATAATATGAATTATTTAGCGATAATGACGTTTTGTTTTATTCGTATTATTAACGTAATAAAACAGAAACATCTTTTTATATAAAACAGAATACTTTATTAAAGTTATTCTATAAATAGAATATATTATATTTTATTTAAAAGATTTTTCTTTAAATATGGACCGTCAGATTAAAGTAATCAATCTGGACCGTTCATAGATTAGTTATTATGCATTCTATTTTTCTATAAATAGCAGCTTATTCCTTCATTATTTCTTACGAATTCACTGAACTCTAGAGAGAGAAACTATAGAGAGAAACTATAGAGAGAGAGAAGAAGAGTATTCTGCTACTTAACTACTTCCTTATTTCAGTTCTTCTTTAAAACGGTAAGGGGTGTTATTCTTTCTTATTCATGAAGAGAACTGTTGTTGTTCCATTTCTTATTATTCTGTTGGAATAACCTGTATACGCTGTCTATCCTATACTTGGTGACATTCTTCTATTATTCTGTTGGAACATCCTGTCTGTGTGTTTTACACCGGACCTGGTTCCGTCTTTATTATTATTCTGTTGGAACATCCTGTCTGTGTGTTTTACACCGGACCTGGTTCCGTCTTTATTATTATTCTGTTGGAACATCATGTCTGTGTGTTTTACACCGGACCTGGTTTTGTCTTTATTATTATTCTGTTGGAATATCCTGTCTGTGCGTTTTACGCCGGACCTGGTTCCATTATTTATTATTCTGTGGGAATAATCTGTCTGTGCGGTCTATCGCATGCATGGTGATTTCTTTTGTTATTTTATTCTTTATTATACTCAGTTGGTTAAGTTTTGACTTCTATACTCCATGAAATTTGTGCAATATCCTTGATAATTGCGTTTTGTAACGACCCCAAAATAGGTTCATTCCATCCAACCTATTCTGAGTCGCCAAATACATGGTACAGAAAATAACTACAACTTTATTACAACAATTGTCGTGCAAAATACAACAACACATATACTGTGAGTTTGGATACAAATATATACCAAATGTGACTCATGTTCCAACCGTGGACATCACCTCACAATAACACCTTACATAAAGGTATAGTCAAAAACTGTTTTAGAAATTAAAATCTTTGGGAAGTGCTCAAGGAAACCTTCGTACATGGGAGGCCACGCGTCTAGGTTATGATAGATATCATATGGCCACAGAATTATCCTTGGTTGACCCAATAGACCCCAAAGAAAAACGAGAAGATTACTATCATATTCTTCCCAATGGTGAGTCTTCTCTTGACATATCATTATCTCTACTGTCTCTAATTGAGAATTATACTTTAAACAAACACCAAGATTATATAGGTAGTGCTCGTATATATACTCAGCAAGTGGATGAGCACATCCCTGTCTTATGATGACACGAGGTTGTATGTCGTTAGACATCTTGTATGATAGTGGCAAACCACCCTTCCAACGTTGGGTACACCTTACCCTATTGGATTCACCAAATATAACTACTAAATGAACTTTTCTATACTGCTTCGGGAGAACATCCACAGCTAGAGACCACTGTTCTATTTCCCCGTTACCCTCGCTCGACCCAGCTACACTCTTATTACCTGAAAGGAATTGTGAAGCAAAAGGGTGAGCACAACTAGCCCAGTAAAGAATATCATGACTAAAGATAATTAAATTATCAGTAGCCTTCATCAATAATAAATCAGAGATTTAGAACATATGGTAAATGATAAAAATTTCAACCATAGTTGCAGCGGAACGAGCAATCCATTAGAAGAGTCAAATAGACTATAAAGTCTATTATCTTCTCCATGTTAAAAATCCATCAACAATGTTTTATCCCTGTAACATCAATCAACAGTTCCTTTCCACAATCATATGAATAACTCATAATCATAATTGTGATTCTAAATTTTTCTTCGCACCCAGGACGAAGAATATTTTCATCACATGTCTTTACCTGAAACATCAAAGATCATGGTTATACCAAATCACAGTTCCTGTTCATAATCATACTAATAAATCCATCTTTGCACTACGACCAAAGATATTCAACAACAGTTTATCTTTACACTACGGGCCAAAGATATTCATCAACAGACCATCTTTGCACTACAGGCCAAAGATATTCATCTACAATTCATCTTTGCACTACAGGCCAAAGATATTCCTCAACCGTTCATCTTTGCATTACTGGCCAAAGATATTCAACAACAGGTCATCTTTGCACTACGGGCCAAAGATATTCATCTACAATTCATCTTTGCACTACAGGCCAAAGATATTCATCTACAATTCATCTTTGCACTACAGGCCAAAGATATTCCTCAACAATTCATATTTGCACTACATGCCAAATATATTAATACCTCAAAGAATATATAATCATTTAAGAATTTATATAAACAATAATTATAACCATGTTGATCATTTCACCTTTGCACTTAAGCTAAAGATATTCAATTATAAATTTAATGGTCATGATCATACCAGTCAACAATTCAACTTTGCACTACTGGCCAAAGAGAACCCATAGTCATGATCATACCAATAATTTACCCATCTTTACACTCAAGCGAAAGAGAATTACAACATCAAGGTTATAAAAATGTTATATATGATTATAAAAATAATATGGTCAAAACATGGATTTAATTTCAAAAGCAATATTCATAAATCAACTATAATTTGGTTAGAAAAAGAAACCAATTTTATCGTGAATAGTAACTCATGAATAGTAACCTCGACTCAAAAAGGTAGAAATTCCACAATAAAATCTATACCAATATTTCGGTATAATGATATTGAAAGAATAACATTTCTTAAGCTTATAAACAATTTATTTAAATTGTTTACACTTTACTAATTAATGCATTTAATCATCATAAAATGTCAACTCTTAAGATTTCATCATCAATAGCCAAAACCCTCATCAAAAATCTGCATATACCTCATATAGGATTCTCAAGCCATAAAATCCTATTTTCCAATTTTCTTTCCTCACAAAACATATTTAATTCATTTACTCATAACTAGACCATTTTCATAAAAAAATACCAAATCAGTTCCAAAAATATTTCTTTTCTGGGATTTAGCATAATATAGTCCCATAGTGAACATATATTTTTCTCAGAATTTTTAAAAGTCATTTACTATTTTTCATATGGCCAAAATAGCCGAATATTTAAACATTTATCAAAAATTGTACTTTTGTCTAAAAATTCTGAAATTTACAGAGTATACTTCTATCATATACATGTACTCCCAATAAAAATTTCATCAATTTTGGAGTTAACCACAAGGAATTATAAGCTGTTACTTTTAAAATAGTTTTTTTCTCATAAAATTCATAACTCTCAATCTATACATCCAAAAATCACCATTTTTGGACACAATCAAGAAAACTCATCAAAATATCATTTCAAATTTTTCCAAAATTTTTGAAGATCAGAAAAATTACGAAACTGAAAATCATAACAACCCTTAAAATCCCTTAATATCCCTTACTATCCCTTACCTCAAAAGAGCAGTACTTCTGATCGGTATAAGGCTGAAGGAAACTTGCACTGATGAATAGCAACTCACCAAGTATCTAAATACTCACAAAATACACTCAATAATCTAGAGAGAGAAAGAGAGAAAGCTTATGTTTCTGGTGTGATTTTCAATTCTAACTTAGCCCTCTATTTATAGGAAAATTTTGGTAGGTTTGACCTGCAACCTGATGGCTTTACCTGCTACTATTCCCACCCACCACATTTGAAATATAATTCAGCACATTTCTTCACCAACCACAAGTGGGGCCCACCAATTCTAGAATTTTCCACCAAAATGATAAACTCCGAAAATTCAACAATTTCTGAACCAGTCATCTCGTAAAATTCATAACAAATCATACATTCATTTTTAACGGTTCAAAATTTGTGGACATATACTCAACTTATATATGTATAACATATCCAAATATTACTACGATCCAACGGTCGGATTAAAAATTATAACCCCCGCAAAATATCTCAAAAACCCTGATTTTTAATACCTCCATTCCGACAAAAATACTGATAAAAACCTCAACATTAACTCCTTCATTTTAACCACAAAAATATATCCCTCATTTATATCCACATAAAATAAATATTTTCTTATCATATAAATCAATAATTAATTATTCACAAATAATATTACAGAATCACATTTATGACAACCAGGCCGTTCCCAGGAAAGAGGGGGCTTTCCAATAAGGATTTCTCCTTACTAGCGCGCAATTAGATGACCAAACCTCTCCTTAGACAGAACTTTCTAGACATTGCCAATAATGCTATCTAATAATACTATTCAAATAATATGAATTATTGATCTGATAATGGAAAATACTGTGCAGCAACAATTATTGAAAAACAATAATATAAAATATTGAACAGTAATTACTGTAACAATTATTGAGTAGTGCCTTCTTACGTAAGAATCAATAATTTCAAAAATACTGTGCAATACCGTGTGCTACTGTGCAATAACGCGTATTACTGTATTTTAACCACCGGGTATTTCAACAGTATTAACGATAACAACTACGCCGTTATTTGTAAAAACTTAAATTTGTCGTTTTTCTTCACCCGACAGTTATTCGTTATGGGGCCCACAAATAGCTGCGCCGTCGTACGAATATTCTCCGACAGAAAGAATATTCCACGACCAAACGAATATTCCCCGACAACAATGATTATTTTATAACCACTTGCTTATTTTGAAAAAAATTTTATATTTCACCCATAACTTTAAACTTTTATCAATTTAACCATTTACTGACTAGTAATTATAAGAAAAATTGAATACTTTTATTTCATAAAATTCGGGGTCTTACAATCTCCCCTCCTTATGAAATTTCGTCCCCGAAATTTACGTACCTGGTATTTCGAAGAGTTGAGAATACCTTGCTTCCATTTCAGATTCTATCTCTCAGATCATCATGATTTCTCCATTGCTCATCTCCCATGATAACTTCATTTGGGTTCCTCATTTGTTGGGAAGTCATGACAACCGCCATCCCTCGAACTACTCGGCTTTGACTTGTCTGGAGCAGCATTTGGCGTCATCATTACCGTTGGAATATACCTTTCTATAGGACATATTCCTCCCTCAACTGCCTCTTCGTACTCCTCATTCATGATCTGAATCATCAATCTTCGATCCATATCGGATTCAGGTTGACCGCTATGTACAGGGTAATTCAAAACTCGATGTTGGGTTCTCCCAATTGCTTTCCAAAAAGAGAAATTCATATCATCTATTTTAGCCTTCTTAGATCGAACATCTCTTTCCACAATATCCACGTGTCGTGCGGCTTTTGCCCATGCATCACTTATTCTCACTCGTTCAATTTTTTCTTCTTTCAGCTCAGATTTCATTTTTATCATCTTATACTCTGCCAAAGAATGCTTCTGTTCAAGCATCACATATCGGGTAACACAAGCTTGAATTGTTGCATCCTTTTGTTCCACGACCGCCTGTCGTTCTTCTGCCTGCTCTTCTAACTCATGAATACGATTTTGAAATTCTACATTTTGATCATATAATACCTCTAATAAACTCTCCTCTGGAACTTCTTCTTCCTCTTCTTCCTCAGTCTCAGCTGTTACCTCTGCGACTATCTCGGGTGCAACTATCAATTCTTCACTCACCACATAGATATCTCTAATTCCTTCTTCGTCTGACATCACATTATCATGGTTAGTGATTAGAGGTATCCCCACAGTCTCATTCACTCCATTGTTAGCATTCTCAGCTGCCATTCTCAAATACTGCCATAAAATAAGGGTTAATTAAACAAATTAACATATCACATAATATCCCAATATTATGACTAACCAACAAATAAGCTTAGGTAGGACACACTAGCGAAGGATTTACGCATCTCTCCCCTCCTAGTTATATTCCCCGATCTCCACATGAGATCATATCCCTAAGCTCTGATACCAACTGTAACGACCCCAAAATAGGTTCATTCCATCCAACCTATTCTGAGTCGCCAAATACATGGTACAGAAAATAACTACAACTTTATTACAACAATTGTCGTGCAAAATACAACAACACATATACTGTGAGTTTGGATACAAATATATACCAAATGTGACTCATGTTCCAACCGTGGACATCACCTCACAATAACACCTTACATAAAGGTATAGTCAAAAACTGTTTTAGAAATTAAAATCTTTGGGAAGTGCTCAAGGAAACCTTCGTACATGGGAGGCCACGCGTCTAGGTTATGATAGATATCATATGGCCACAGAATTATCCTTGGTTGACCCAATAGACCCCAAAGAAAAACGAGAAGATTACTATCATATTCTTCCCAATGGTGAGTCTTCTCTTGACATATCATTATCTCTACTGTCTCTAATTGAGAATTATACTTTAAACAAACACCAAGATTATATAGGTAGTGCTCGTATATATACTCAGCAAGTGGATGAGCACATCCCTGTCTTATGATGACACGAGGTTGTATGTCGTTAGACATCTTGTGTGATAGTGGCAAACCACCCTTCCAACGTTGGGTACACCTTACCCTATTGGATTCACCAAATATAACTACTAAATGAACTTTTCTATACTGCTTCGGGAGAACATCCACAGCTAGAGACCACTGTTCTATTTCCCCGTTACCCTCGCTCGACCCAGCTACACTCTTATTACCTGAAAGGAATTGTGAAGCAAAAGGGTGAGCACAACTAGCCCAGTAAAGAATATCATGACTAAAGATAATTAAATTATCAGTAGCCTTCATCAATAATAAATCAGAGATTTAGAACATATGGTAAATGATAAAAATTTCAACCATAGTTGCAGCGGAACGAGCAATCCATTAGAAGAGTCAAATAGACTATAAAGTCTATTATCTTCTCCATGTTAAAAATCCATCAACAATGTTTTATCCCTGTAACATCAATCAACAGTTCCTTTCCACAATCATATGAATAACTCATAATCATAATTGTGATTCTAAATTTTTCTTCGCACCCAGGACGAAGAATATTTTTATCACATGTCTTTACCTGAAACATCAAAGATCATGGTTATACTAAATCACAGTTCATGTTCATAATCATACTAATAAATCCATCTTTGCACTACGACCAAAGATATTCAAACACAGTTTATCTTTACACTACGGGCCAAAGATATTCATCAACAGACCATCTTTGCACTACAGGCCAAAGATATTCATCTACAATTCATCTTTGCACTACAGGCCAAAGATATTCCTCAACCGTTCATCTTTGCATTACTGGCCAAAGATATTCAACAACAGGTCATCTTTGCACTACGGGCCAAAGATATTCATCTACAATTCATCTTTGCACTACAGGCCAAAGATATTCATCTACAATTCATCTTTGCACTACAGGCCAAAGATATTCCTCAACAATTCATATTTGCACTACATGCCAAATATATTAATACCTCAAAGAATATATAATCATTTAAGAATTTATATAAACAATAATTATAACCATGTTGATCATTTCACCTTTGCACTTAAGCTAAATATATTCAATTATAAATTTAATGGTCATGATCATACCAGTCAACAATTCAACTTTGCACTACTGGCCAAAGAGAACCCATAGTCATGATCATACCAATAATTTACCCATCTTTACACTCAAGCGAAAGAGAATTACAACATCAAGGTTATAAAAATGTTATATATGATTATAAAAATAATATGGTCAAAACATGGATTTAATTTCAAGAGCAATATTCATAAATCAACTATAATTTGGTTAGAAAAAGAAACCAATTTTGTCGTGAATAGTAACTCGTGAATAGTAACCTCGACTCAAAAAGGTAGAAATTCCACAATAAAATCTATACCAATATTTCGGTATAATGATATTGAAAGGATAACATTTCTTAAGCTTATAAACAATTTATTTAAATTGTTTACACTTTACTAATTAATGCATTTAATCATCATAAAATGTCAACTCTTAAGATTTCATCATCAATAGCCAAAACCCTCATCAAAAATCTGCATATACCTCATATAGGATTCTCAAGCCATAAAATCCTATTTTCCAATTTTCTTTCCTCACAAAACATATTTAATTCATTTACTCATAACTAGACCATTTTCATAAAAAAATACCAAATCAGTTCCAAAAATATTTCTTTTCTGGGATTTAGCATAATATAGTCCCATAGTGAACATATATTTTTCTCAGAATTTTTTAAAAGTCATTTACTATTTTTCATATGGCCAAAATAGCCGAATATTTAAACATTTATCAAAAATTGTACTTTTGTCTAAAAATTCTGAAATTTACAGAGTATACTTCTATCATATACATGTACTCCCAATAAAAATTTCATCAATTTTGGAGTTAACCACAAGGAATTATAAGCTGTTACTTTTAAAATAGTTTTTTTCTCATAAAATTCATAACTCTCAATCTATACATCCAAAAATCACCATTTTTGGACACAATCAAGAAAACTCATCAAAATATCATTTCAAATTTTTCCAGAATTTTTGAAGATCAGAAAAATTACGAAACTGAAAATCATAACAACCCTTAAAATCCCTTAATATCCCTTACTATCCCTTACCTCAAAAGAGCAGTACTTCTGATCGGTATAAGGCTGAAGGAAACTTGCACTGATGAATAGCAACTCACCAAGTATCTAAATACTCACAAAATACACTCAATAATCTAGAGAGAGAAAGAGAGAAAGCTTATGTTTCTGGTGTGATTTTCAATTCTAACTTAGCCCTCTATTTATAGGAAAATTTTGGTAGGTTTGACCTGCAACCTGATGGCTTTACCTGCTACTATTCCCACCCACCACATTTGAAATATAATTCAGCACATTTCTTCACCAACCACAAGTGGGGCCCACCAATTCTAGAATTTTCCACCAAAATGATAAACTCCGAAAATTCAACAATTTCTGAACCAGTCATCTCGTAAAATTCATAACAAATCATACATTCATTTTTAACGGTTCAAAATTTGTGGACATATACTCAACTTATATATGTATAACATATCCAAATATTACTACGATCCAATGGTCGGATTAAAAATTATAACCCCCGCAAAATATCTCAAAAACCCTGATTTTTAATACCTCCATTCCGACAAAAATACTGATAAAAACCTCAACATTAACTCCTTCATTTTAACCACAAAAATATATCCCTCATTTATATCCACATAAAATAAATATTTTCTTATCATATAAATCAATAATTAATTATTCACAAATAATATTACAGAATCACATTTATGACAACCAGGCCGTTCCCAGGAAAGAGGAGGCTTTCCAATAAGGATTTCTCCTTACTAGCGCGCAATTAGATGACCAAACCTCTCCTTAGACAGAACTTTCTAGACATTGCCAATAATGCTATCTAATAATACTATTCAAATAATATGAATTATTGATCTGATAATGGAAAATACTGTGCAGCAACAATTATTGAAAAACAATAATATAAAATATTGAACAATAATTACTGTAACAATTATTGAGTAGTGCCTTCTTACGTAAGAATCAATAATTTCAAAAATACTGTGCAATACCGTGTGCTACTGTGCAATAACGCGTATTACTGTATTTTAACCACCGGGTATTTCAACAGTATTAACGATAACAACTACGCCGTTATTTGTAAAAACTCAAATTTGTCGTTTTTCTTCACCCGACAGTTATTCGTTATGGGGCCCACAAATAGCTGCGCCGTCGTACGAATATTCTCCGACAGAAAGAATATTCCACGACCAAACGAATATTCCCCGACAACAATGATTATTTTATAACCACTTGCTTATTTTGAAAAAAAATTTATATTTCACCCATAACTTTAAACTTTTATCAATTTAACCATTTACTGACTAGTAATTATAAGAAAAATTGAATACTTTTATTTCATAAAATTCGGGGTCTTACACGTTTCATCCAGTATCTTTTCATGAAAATATTCTTTTAAACATTCTTGAATTTTACTCCACAAAGCAGTATCATGTTGACAATTTGGACGTTGTTAATTCTTAGATAAATTAATTCTTGAACTTGTTTTATTGAATTCTTATATCATTGTCATCATCCTCATGTTTATAAAATGTTAAAAGTCATCTGTGGCCTGTAGTGCATAGATGGACTTGGTATGATTATGACCAGGGATTATTCGGTATAATCATGACCGTAATGTTACAAATGATGTGGTAAAAGTCTTCATTGGCCCGTAGTGCGTTGATGGACAGTTGTTGGCGTGATCATGACCATTAATGAATACACGAATATCCTTGCCCGTAGTACAGGGGTGATTCGATGATGTGGATTATTTTATTAAGCTGAGTCCCAACGATCACAGTGTTGAAAAACCTTTTAAATCATAAAAGATAGTAGAGTTTATTTTCTACTTGACTCTTTTAATGGATTGCTTGTTCCGCTACAGTTAAACTTGATGTCTATTATATTTTATCAGTTTAACATTGTTGAAGGCTAATGATAATTTATTCTGCATTATCTTAGTCATAATATTTCTTACTGGGCTAGTTGAGCTCACCCTTTCTTTCACTGTTCTCTTCAGGAAATGAGAACGCAGCTGGGGCAAGTCGGGGAACGGAGTGATGGTCCGAATGATAGTATTAGTTAGTAGTCCTCACTATTCTATGTAATGGTGTGTTAATAAATATAATGAGGACTCCTTTTGAGTATGAATACTCTCTAGAAGATAATATTTGTATTCAAACTCACAGTTTATGTTTTGTCGTATTGTACACGACAGTTGTATTAGTAAGTTGTATTGGTATTCTGTACTATGTATCTGACGACCCAAGATGGGTGATGTATACCTATTATTGGGGGCGTCACATAACTCATGAGCGGTCCAGATTGATTTACTTTTAATCGGACGGTCCATATTGAAAGCAAAATCTTTTAAATAAAATATAATATATTCTATTTATAATCTAATAAAACGAATAACTTTATAAAAGATTTTACTATGCAAATACTATGCAGGCACTATGTAAACACTATGCATAATAAAATATAATATATTCTAATTATTGTCTAATAAAACATATAACTTTATAAAAGTATTCTATTTTATATAAAAAGTTTTTACTATTAGCATAATAAAACGAATAACTTTATAAAAGTATTATGTTTTATATAAAAAGCTTTTCTGTTTTATTACATTAATAATATCAATAAAATAAAACTGAGTAACTTATCACATAAGCATCAATAATCAATATCGTGTGCTATTATGCAACCACGCGTATTACTGTACTTTTAACACCGGGTGTTTCAACAGTTAACAGTAAAACTTCCGCCGTTATTTTCATAAAAATATTTTTGTCGTTTTCTCAATCCGACAATAATTTCGTTGTGGGGTCCACCAATGATTGTACCGTTGTACGAATATTCTCTGACAAAAAGAATATTCTCCGACACAACGAATATTTTATATCAACTTGCTTACTTTGCCAAAAAAAATCATATATTACCCTTAACTTTAAACTTTTATCAATTTAACTATTTACCAAAATAGAAAAATTGAATACTTTTATTTCATAAAATTCGGGCTCTCACAATCACCCCTCCTTATGAAATTTCGCCCTCGAAATTTACGTACGTACCTGATATTCGAAGATATGAGAATACCTTGCTTTCTTTTCAGATTGTACCTTCCTGGTAATTTCCTTGCTATCATGATTTTTCCATTTCTCATCTTCTGTATTTCAGATATCATTCTAGAATATAGCTTCAAAACAAAGGTTAATTGACATATCATAATTTGTCAACTTATCAAGTAAATAATTTCAGCTTAGGTAAGTCACACACTAGCAAAGTATATAACTCGTCTCTCCCCTCCTAGTTCTAGACTCTTATCTCCGCCAGCGACCATATCCCTAAGCTCTGATACCAACTGTGACGCCCCCAAAATTAGGTATACATCACCCATTTTGAGTCGCCAGATACATGGTAAAAAATTCAAAAACAACTTCATTTATACAACTGTTGAGCTGTCGTATAGAATACGACCACAGTTAACTATGAGTTTTAATACAAATGTATGTAACTCTCACGGTACCTCGACCACAACCTTACAATGATACTTTACATAAAAGTATAGTCAAAAACTGTTTTAGAAATTAAAATATTTGAGAAGTGCTCAAGAAAACCTTCGTACATGGGAGGTCATGCGTCTAGGTTATGATAGATATCATATGTCCACAGAATTATCCTTGGTTGACCAAAAAGTCCCCAAATAAAAACAAGAAGATTACTATCATCTTCTTTCCAATGGTGAGTCTTCTCTTGACATATAAATATCTCCGTTGTCTCCAAGTAAAAATTATACTTCAAATAAACTCCAAGATCATATAGATAGTGCTCGTAGATATATTCAGCAAGTGGATGTGCACAACCATGTCTTATGAGAACACGAGGTTGTATGTCATTAGACATCTTGTATGATAGTGACAAAACACCCTTCCAAAGTTGGGTTCGCCTCACCCTATTTGATTCACTAAATATAACTACTAAATGATGTATAGAATATAACATACTTTTCTATACTGTTTAGGGAGAACCTCCACAGCTATCACACTATTTCATAGAATAGTTAGGACTACTAATGATATCATCTGGACCGTCACTCCGTTTCCCGACTAGTCCCTGCTGCGTTCTCACTTCCGTAAAAGAAACTTGATATCGGAGTAGTGAAGTAGCAGAATATTTTTCTTCTTTCTCTCTATAGTTTCTCTCTCTAGAGTTTCAGTGAATTCGTAAGAAAATAATGAAGGAATGAGCTTCTATTTATAGAAAAATAGACTGCATAGTAACTAACTCATGAACAATCCAGATTGATTTACTTTTAATCGGACGGTCCATAATTAAAGCAAAATCTTTTAAATAAAATATAATATATTCTATTTATAATCTAATAAAAAGAATAACTTTATAAAAGATTTTACTATGCATGCACTATGCAAATACTATGCATAATAAAATATAATATATTCTAATTATTGTCTAATAAAATAGATAACTTTATAAAAGTATTCTATTTTATATAAAAAGTTTTTACTATTAGCCTAATAAAACGAATAACTTTATAAAAGTATTCTGTTTTATATAAAAAGCTTTTCTGTTTTATTACATTAATAATATCAATAAAACAAAACTGAGTGACTTATCACGTAAGCATCAATAATCAATACCGTGTGCTACTATGTAACCATGCGTATTACTGTACTTTTAACACCAGGTGTTTCAACAGTTAACAGTAAAACTTCCGCCGCTATTTTCATTAAAATATTTTTGTCGTTTTCTCAATCCGACAATAATTCTGTTGTGGGGTCCACCAATGATTGTACCGTCGTACGAATATTTCCCGAAAAAAAAATATTTCTCAACTAATCGAATATTCTCCGACACAACGAATATTTTATATCAACTTGCTTACTTTGCAAAAAAAAAAATTCACATATTACCCTTAACTTTAAACTTTTATCAATTTAACTATTTACCAAAATAGAAAAATTGAATACTTTTATTTCATAAAATTCGGGGTCTCACACGTATTATTCTGAGACGAGATGGAATATTCAATAATATTTCAGTTATGGTAAAAACGAAGTTTTCGCTTGCGAACGTAAAAACCTAAGGGTTAGGAAAAGTGAGTTCCGAAAAATAATTTCGTATAATAATTAGGGTTATTATGCGTGAGAAATACGAGTATAATACTAGTTATTATACAACTATAGTACGAAGATTAGTATGACGTATAATACGAATATCGTACGAACGATATACGAAGAGAATACAAGAATACGAGAATAGAATGCGTAGAATACGACTAGTCTTAATGGACTTTGAGTTCATGGACTTTGTAGAATCCAATTGGACTTGGATTATGTTAAGCCCAATGATTTGTGAAATCAAGCCCAAGATAGGCCCAATAAGAATTAGGGTTAAGGCCCAAACCAAGAAAAGAAACCGCGGATCGAACCGATGGGTAAACGGATGGGTAATAACCATGGGGCAACCCATGAATGGCCCAAAGTGGTGGCCAAGTAAAGTACTTGGTGGCTAAGTTAATGTGGTGGCCAAGTTAACTTAGGGCTTAAGCCATGAATAGTAAGGAGGTTAAGGGGGGCGAAATGACTAAAATGTCCTTAGCATTGAAAATCTATAAATAGGAAGCTTGAGCTCATTGTTTTAGATTTTAAAAATCCTACTTCTTAGAGAGAGAGAGAGAGAGAGAGAGCTCGGAGGATGAGGGAGAAGGAAGAGCATGAGCATGAATGATCGGATCGAAAGTGATCGTGAAATAGAAAAGCTTGCAAATCGCCGGCTTTGTATAGCGGAAGAGAAATAAAGAGGAAATGTATTAAAACCTAATTCCTAGGTTAGTTTTCTTTAAGTTTCTATGTTCAAAAACATAACTTAACGAGAATAAGAAGTAACAGAAGTTAGGAATGATTTCATATGGTTGAAATCATAAGAAAATGAGGAAATAAGAATTAGAAGTTTAGTAAATAAATTTCTTAAGGAGGTATAAGATTCGTAATAAATTAGAACGATCCGAGTGGATTATATGAATAAGTTGGTGAAATAAGTAAGGAATGGTGTTTTATAACATCAAATTCCAATAAAAAATGGAATCATAATCCAAAATATCGATTAAAACGAAGAACACGCGAAGAACACGAAGAACACGCGAAGAACACAAAGAACGTTGTTGATGGACAAATTTAAAACCATCGTAGTTTAATTGTTGTTGATGGACAAGTTTAAAACTATCGCGTATAAGTTAGATTCTTATTGCTTGGTTAGGAACGGTAGAAACGTTCACGAAGAACGAATTAAAACGTAGCTGTAACGAAGTTATGGCGAAATTTCGTAAAAGACGAACGAGAATTAGAAAGTTAGTAAATGGACCCGAACGTGTAGGGTTTCATAAGAAAGTAAGAGAACATAGAAAATGTGAGTCGTGGACTCAATAACGAACGAGTTTCGAGTTCGGATGACCGAATTACGGACGAACGAGCGAAGAACATTAAAAGCGTAAAAATGAACGAAGGGTGAAGATCAAGCCATTCGAATGGCATGTTAATGGATTCAGAATGAAGCTCTGTCTGAGGGGGATTGAAGTACGTAAGATAAGGAAGAGAATGGCTTTGGAACGACCTCGTTCCGAGTTATACCGAATAAGTTATGAGATCGGGAAGTAAGCGTCTTAGAACAATTAAAGACTTAGAAAAAATTTCAAGAATTAGGGCTTGGCACCGCGGCGCCAACCATGCCTTGTAATGTGGCGCTGCAGCGCCAGATCGGAGTGTCAGGTACTGCTAACTCACGTCGCGGCGCGAGAGTTAAAGGAGAGAATGGCGCCGCAGCGCCAGTGTGAAGGAAAAGCTAGAGAAGAGCTTTTAATTGCTCAACTCTTGGGGGAACGTAAGGGAAGATAAAGAACATAATGTTCAACTAATATAACACTTAATCAAGTGAATTAAACCTGTAGTAAAGATTGAATGGAAAGATTCAATGTACTTAAAAGACGAAGGATATAAACGCGGGTTACGTAACCAATATTCGGGGACCGTAGTCACGATGAACGAACATGAGGGATTGCTATGATTGTGATTCCTTAGACGTTGAGTGATGAGGGTAACGAATAACATTTTGATGTTATGTCATGATAATGAGAGCTAAGTGTGAAGCATATAGACGCTGTGAACGCAACGTTATTGCGATGAACGATCGGTCTTAGCATACAATGATCGGTATGGCTTCGACACTAAGAAAGAGTAATGAACATGGGGTTCATGTAATGGATAACGAAAGTAGTAAATAAGATATGAATTATCAAGAAAGCCGTAGTGAACGGTAATAAGATTAATGAAAGTCGAATGTGAGTCAATAAGGAATGAATCCTGAAGTGTGACAATTAGTTGCCAGAAAGCCGTAAGGAATAAGAAGTTGACTTAACGAACATTAAGTTTAATGGTTCGGATAAGTTAAGATAAGTTAGGTTGTGGTACAATCGTAACCTTTGATGGTTGACATATGGGAGCTGGGCTAAACAATTCCTTCAGAGAGCGAAGGTATATACAAAACTGGCAACCGATCTAACTCACTGTGATGGCAGTGTAGATGAGACTGAAACTTGTTTGTTGGTTGTTTATGGGAAATCACTCAGAGTACCATACGGACTACTAGCAGAGAAGCGATGTGTGCTGAGTCCTAGAGAAGTTATAAGAAGGAAAGAAGAATATAAATCATCCAAGATGATGAACGTTTTGAGTAAGACATCTCCGTATGTCATTAAGTCGTAAACTGGTAAAGGAAGTTAGTCGCGTAAGCTTAAATTTCAAGAACGCGAACCACAAGAAGTAAAGTTAAGTAAACCAATGCGTAAGTTCAATATATGACCAATTGGTGTTTATGTTTTCTCCTTATGTGCTACATAGGAATTGGATTGAGCAGTTCAGCGTAAGTTATAGTTGTGCGGAAGGCAAGTTTCCTAACTTCATTCATATTACATGAATGCTAGTTTCTTAAACTTCTCAGATGTTGAACTTGAGAAGTATTGTCTATGTGCATATGTGCGATGTATGTACAAAGTGGTAGTATGTATGAGGCATTGAGCCGCAATTTGAACACTTCAGTGTTTCTATGATATGAACTGTTCTGTGATTGAGCTGTTGAATACAAGTATGTTCTGTTTATACATGAACCATTATTGTTAAGTCTGTGCTAATGATTCTAGCCAGACAGGATGTGTATGAAAAAGGTAGAGGAATGAAAGTATTTCAAAGTGAAAATGACAGATGTTTTAAAATGATAGGAATCGGGACTATTCCTATTATTCAAGCTGCTTCATAACCTTTGTTCGGTTATCGAAGTTCTGAAGAAATGTTTAAACTCTTGAACTTGTTTATTCAACTGTTATGACTTGCTGGACAATTGAATGCTCACTCTTGCTTTAAATGAAAAAAAAAATTCAGCGAACAAAGTTAGAAGAACTGAAGGATCCCGTAAAGATCAAGCTGACGGTATCCAGATGAAGTGTCATGCAGAATATGAATGAGTGAGAAGATCAAGTGAAGACTTGTAATGTAGAAAGATAAAACTGGATGATAGACTAGTTTAATGAACTGTTATGTATCATTGGTGGCGGATAAAAGCCACTCTTGTAAGATGAAATGAATAATGTATTATTATTATTTGTAATGAAAGAGGTTATAAGATTTCCAGAACCTGGGAGTTGAGAGTATACATTGTTATATTTCAGTATATAATGATGTATACTGGATGAATGATGTACTCGTGACGTACGGAATCTGGGTGTGAAGATAGACTGGATTTCGGGGCGTTACATAAGAACTTTTAAATTTTCAAAAATAAATAATTATCAAAATTTATTCCAGTAAAATAACAAATAAAAATATAATGACATGATTGAAATTGTTATTAAATGAGACCAACAACAAATAATTTTAATAATTCATCACAAATATCATATATAATAAAATATTACACAACTTTAGTCGGTAGTAAAATCCAATAAGAAATTAGGAAAATGTGACATTAACTCTTAAGTCACAAAAATAACAAAGGAAAAGTTTTGACAAAAACAGTGACGAAAAATTTCGATAAAAACACTTAAGTTATTGAATAAATCGCATACACATTACAAGGACATGATTTTTTTTAATAGTTTATCTGGTAATTAATCAATTAATTAATATACAAACCATAAAACCAATGTAAACAATACCTAACTTGGTAGTGCACAAGACTGACAAGAGTGTTCATATTGTGTAGCACCTTAATCTACATTTTAGGATATCTAAAATAATTTACAATTCATGTGTTGTAATTTTTGACATTATGTTTGAAGACCGATAAAGGAGTTAGATTTAGATTTTAGGATTTTTAATATATATATATATATATATATATATATATATATATATATATATATATATATATATATATACACACTAGCGATAACCCGTGCCTGAAGGCACTGTAGAATTCAAAAATAAATAAAAATAAATCATGAACACAAAAAAATGAAGCACTGAATATGGACACACACTAAACTAAAAGCCTAAATTAATTCTTAACACACCCGCACTTTTCATACATACTCTATAAAGCATTTAAATGAAAATTCTTATGAAGACAAATTTCAATAAATAAATAAAGAATATCCAATTTTAATAGTCAAATTCTCATAAATTTAAAATAAGTTTAACTATATTTCAAGATTTATTTTTTATTATTTATAAGCCTTTTTGATTGATTGTAACTTTTTAAATAGTAACTTGACAATTAAAAATTATTGTTTGCTTGCTATAACAACTCTTTTTTTTGTCGCACGTAGATGGGTATACAATTTTATAGAGTCGTAACTTGATACAAAAACTGATTGTAGGTCATTATATAAATTTAGGATTAGCTCAGCAACGAAGTTTAAAAATGAAGAACCAAGACAAATAAGAGAGAGAGAGGTCAAACAAATAAGGTGACGAATGACTAATGGTTAAGTTATATGGTTAATTTTAAAACTTGCTAATGTAACAGATTGCATGATCAAATCTTTATGAATTTTCATCCATATATATATGGATGACCCATGTAGCTTCCTTCATTAGATCAATCAAATAATGGTAAACAACTATAAAAGGACATGTAGAAACAAAAATTTTTAAAACAGCCAAAGAAAAAACACATCCATCCAAAAGGAAGACACAAGAGCACACAGTGAGGTCAACAGATGAGGTCACCCACAAAAAATTTTTCCAAATAAGGGAAATAAGAAACAGGAAATAGAAAATAGGATGAGGGAACGTAAACCTGTAGTCTTACTTTGACCATTTAGGCAAAATGACAAGGACTCTAACAGGGACATGTCAATAAAAAAATATAATCTCAAGCCAAAGAATTTTAAAAATAATTGTTCTCCTTCAACCCAGATCAAAAAATACAGAAGATGGAAAACAACAAGAATTTACAATTTCAAATCACATGTATTCAAACAAATTCAAAAAAATGGGTAAATTCCAGCTGGCTCAATTACTCGATATAATTGAAGTAGCAGTAAAATAAGAAACATCAAGCAAACATAAATTTTGTTAGCTTAAGAATATGAGCAATAGAAGTAATAACAATATAAAAAAGCTTAATTTTTTTTATGCCTTGAGACACCAGAGAAAACAAACATCTACCCATAGAGGCATAACACAACCTTTTGACTCTAAGCTGTGATTTTGTTTCTTCATTCTTTCTTGGGAAGTCAGAATCAACATAATAATTACACCCAACAATCAATATAGTTCTATTTATTGTTTTAAAAATAAAGAACACCCATAAATTCATTTATCAAAATAAGAAAACTGAACAAAAAACCATAACCACTAAAAAGGAAAAAAGAAAGGACTCAAAACTTTTCAATCAAATTTCTGCTACTTTGTTCTACTTTCTCAGTTACCAAACAAGTCAAAAGTTTCAATTGGAATTTATAATTAAATATATATAATAAAGTGCCTTCAGGCAACATGCTATATTTATTAATTTATGATAATTATATCAAAGATATTTGAATTATTATAATAATAATAATAATTAATTATTACTTGGTAGAAATAAATTAGTGTAGATAATAAACACACAAATATTTTATATTAACATTGAAATTTAGTAAATTGGGTAATGTAAAGTTGGTTGTAGTTTGGCAAAAAAATTAATTTCTTGATCATTTTTAATTTTAATTTTAAAATTTAAGATAAATTTTAAATATTATTTTTTAATTAAAAATTTAATAATGATAATGTGATACACTAAAAAGGTTAAGAATTTTATACTACGTTGTAATATTAAAATAAAAAATTATAATGAAATTTAAAACTCGTGCATCTAAGAAGGCTATGGAATATAGAATATGGAATAATGGAAGATTGGATTCACCGTCTTAAACAATGTACATACGTCATTAGAATACATCCTACATTATAGTAAGTTAAGTTATGAAAAATGTTACTTTCACACTAATTTCATAATTCCTTATATCTAAATATAATTCCCAATTTTTAAGAATAATTAAAAAATTTATGCTACTTTCGTGAATTTATTTTCAGTCATTTTAGAGTTTATTATACACTCTTGTCTTGTTTATTTTAAATTTTCTATTAAGGGTTAAAACTCTCCCTTTCAAAGTTTCACAAAAATTTACTTTTAACTTTAAAGTATCACTTTTCTTAATGTTGATTAATTTTTTTTATAAAACTGATTTATTTTAAGTGTGTGTATTCAAATAATGGTATTTTTTGGGAAGTGAAAGAGTGAGAGAGTGAGATGATGGATGTGGGTTTGAATTTTTGAAAAATAAATTTTTGGCCGTTGAATGTTGAAACCCCAAATGATTTGAGGCCGTTGGATGTTGAAGCCTTGGAATTGATTTGAGACCGTTGGATGTTAAAGTCTTGAGATTTGAGCCGCTCTGTTTTATTATATATATATATATATATATATATATATATATATATATGTGTGTGTGTGTGTGTGTGTGTGTGTGTGTGTGCGCGCGCGCGCTCGCGTGCGGATATATGTGGTGCGGAGTGGTGCGAAAACTTCTTGTATCTGCATATGCATCCACATGCAAAGGCGGAACTAGGGGGCGCGGGGGGGGCATCTGACTCCAGTAGTAGAGGCGGCTCAGGCAGAATTAGGGGGGCCGGGGGCGGGGAGGGGGCAGCCTCTGCCGTCTGCTTGGCTGGAATTTATGGCCTTCCGGCGACTTCTTGTCTCCTTCAACAGCGGGCGGCGGCTCATCTCCTTTAGCGATTGGAATTCATGGCTTTCTCTTCACTCTCTGCCTCTGCCGCCGACTAAAGGACTGCTCCTCTGCTCTGCTCCTCTGCCTCTGTATATATATTAGATTATTGAAAGTATATCTAATATCTTTATGTATTTTGTTAATCATTGGTGAAATAAATTGTTGAGATTTTCTTTTTAAATGGGTGGTGGTTCTTGTATTAAAATTACTGGTTGGCATTTTATTGAATAATGAATACTGACCTTGGTACAATTCTTAAGTTATTACTGAGGTTCCTTAATAGATCTTTATATTATTCTTCATCTAATTTGATTACCTTTTTATTTTTTTATTTTTTTATTTTTTTCTCAAGCAAATTATAAAAGTTTGTATTGTTATTTAGGGATCCTAAAATTATTAAATTTTATGTTTGTTTTGAACTCATAATCTTCAAAAATCTGATGGGAAAAAAAGCTAATAGTCTATTGATGTTTGAATACATATTAAACTCAATTTGTGTTAAAATGCTAACTAAATAGTTTGATTGGTAAAACAAGACTGGATTAGTGGATTTCACATTTGATTCGATCTGCTTTGGTTCATTGTTTTTAATTTTAATTTTATATTTTATGAATCTTTCAGTTCCACTTACTGTGAAACCCGAGAAGCCTGTATTGGAACCCCTTTATCAAGATAGTAGGCTGCTTCATTGTTCCAATCCTGCTTGGTCTTTCCTTTGAACTTTGGTAATTTTTAAATTTTAATTTAGGTTATGTCTTTCAATTGTTAGGTTAATTGGAATTATTAAATTAGGTTAATTAATGAAATTATGATAAAATATTTGAAAGAAGCACTTCAAGCGTCAATAAATAAAAAAAAACTTACTGATATATTTTGACCCCCCTATAAAAATGTTCTGGTTCTACCACTGTCCACATGTGTGGATATTAATTTTAAAAATCACACCGCGTATCTGTATCACACTGCGCAAATTTTGTGGATGTGATGCGAATGCGATTACAAATGGGAATTCTTGGTCTCTTCTAGTCTGTGTTGTTATTTTCTAACAATATCACTAATCTTCCATCTTGTCATAAGAAAATTAATAATCAAGTGAGAGATTGGTCAATGTAAATAAGTAATGGAATCATTGGTGTAAACATTGATGATTCTTCTTAGTAACAAAGTCACTTAATTTTGCTTAAATCCAAAACTATAAACTAGCCATCTTTTCTTCTTTTTTTTTTTGCTAAAAAACAACTAGTCATCTTAACATCAACTGCAATATTTTATATGGCCGTCCACGTTTATCTCTAAATTCTAAGTCTTTTGAATCACTTATTTTATCTATATATCTATAACCCCCCATGTGGGTCAATTTCAAGTTACAAAATTTCATGATTTAAACAGATAAATAAACAATCAAAAAATAATTGTTGAAAACATGCCGCGTCTTACATCTAATTAACATATTTGCAATCATTCATAAAATCATCATTTTATCAATATTTTATATAATCTTTTTTCGATAAACTAAGCACAATCGTGGAAATCAGTAACTTAACTAATAAAATAAATTATTTAACTAATAAAATTAATTATGATCTCCATGTACATACATTGTACATATATGTGATTTTGCATAGTTCAACTGTTATAGGTCTAGGTGGGATGTCTCCTGGTCTGCTGGTAGTGTGCAAGTTAGGTCCATAGGGATATGTTATAATGCCAAAGTGGAAACTGATATTTTTATATAAAAAATTGATATTTTTACATAATTTATTTCACATGAATAATGATTGGATCTCATCTCTATGTGAGAGAGACACACGTGTATCATTTAAACATGTGAAAAAATCGGGAGTGATTAATTAACTTTGGTCAATTGACCAATACAATATCGACACTCGGGTCAAAGAGGTGATCTCTCCTTACGTATCAGTACTATATTAGTCAATTGACCAACTTATTATGAAGTTAACTTTATAATAACCAGATTCGGAAATATCAGTTTCCTATATGTTATATTCTTTTTGTTTAGTTGTGCTTTGTTATAACTTTGATAGTTCCAATCACATCTAAATTCTAATCTACCACTTTTTAAATTTATTTACTCTTTAAAAAAACTAAAAAAACGTGTAACTTTAATTATTTTTTTTCCTCTTGTTCTAAGCTAAGCTTCTATGTGGAAACTTATCCGCTAGTTGCATAGAAACAAAGTTTAGTTTTTTTAAATAAAAAAAATTATCAGCAAAAATAAATTTTATTAAAACTTGAATAAAGAACAAACAATGGTGACTCCATAAGATTTGGACAAGGCCGCAAGAGAAACTGTCTTTTGTATAGTGGTATGACCCAATTTATGTTGGAACAATTACATATTATAGTACATTTATGAAAGTAATTACAAAAATTATACACTAATAAAATAATTACAAAAATATGGCATTTCATCATATATATTTATAATACTAATATAATTAGGAGTCCTTAATTTAAGGGATAAATATTAATGGGCTGACATGACAAAGTTATTTTTTTTGAATCGCGTGATAACCGCCTATCATTTGTATTGGACTATGCAGTTACCAAACCCTCTTTTGCATGTTGAAACCCTTGTTTCTCTCCTCTGTCGCGACTAAACGTAATCGGAGTTAAAAACTCTTGTTTCCGGTGATTGTTCTTCATCTTTGTTCGTGCGTTCTTCATCTCTATCATATTTGTTTAGTTGTTCGGCATACTCGTTGAGTTGTTCGTCATTGTCGTTGTTACTCGTTACTCGTCTGGTTCATTGTCGTTGTTACTCGTCTGGTTCATTGTCGTTGTTACTCGTTATTCTTCTCCATTGATCGACTCTGGTGTTTGTTATTGCTTCAAGTGAGTATTTTCTTAATAGTTTAATGTATTATATATTAAAGTAGTTTACTAACATAATGGAGTATTCATTGTTTTGGTTTGTATTGTTTTTATGTTTTGTATAGAATGGTTGATACAAGGAATGATACAAGGAAGAAGGATGGAAAGAGGAAAAGGATCGTGGAGGGTGATTCTGTTAAGAACTTGAAGAAGTTTGTTGTGGAGAGCAAGGGGAAGGGAAAGGGAAAAGGGGAAGGATGTAGGTAATAAATCGAGTAAGAATGAGAGTAGTTTGGTAATACATAGTGATATCAAACATTCCGAAGTGCAATTAGATTCTGATTTTGATGTCGCTGTTAAGAATGAAGCTCAAGTTCTTATCCAGAAGATAATTCCAACTCAACGAATTTTAAAAGGTGTGTTAATTTAAATGTTGTTATTGTTTACTGTATAATACTTAATTGGTTACTATATAATGCTTAATTGATTACTGCATAATATTAATGATTAATGCTTGGTAACCACATGATTGGCAACCAATGCATTAGACAATAACCACCATGTTGCATGAAGGTAACCAAAACTGACTTGGTTACTGTCTTATGATGTCTTGGTTACTGTCTAATGATGTCTTGGTTACTGTCTTATGAGTGTCTTGGTTACTATCTTATGATGTCTTGGTTACTGTCTAATGATGTCTTGGTTACTGTCTTATGAGTGTCTTGATTACTGTCTAATGATGTCTTGGTTACTGTCTTATGATGTCTTGGTTACTGTCTTTTGATGTCTTGGTTATTGTCTAATGATTTCTTGGTTACTGTCTTATGTGTGTCTTGGTTACTGTCTAATGATGTCTTGGTTACTGTCTTATGATGTCTTGGTTACTGTCTAATGATGTCTTGGTTACTGTCTAACCAATATATTGTCTAAAGCTGTATTGGTTACTGTGCAACATTGTATTGGTTCTGTATAATGCTGAATGGGTTACTGACTAATGTTGTTTTGGTTACTGCATAATATTTCTGACTAATGATTGGTAAGCACATGGTTGGTAAACCAATGTATTAGACAGTAACCAGCATGTTGCATGAAGGTAACCAAGACAGCATTAATAAGTAACCAATTTACATTGGTTACCTTCTTGCAACATGGTGTTTACTGTATAATGCTATCTTGGTTACTGTCTTGGTTACTGTCTAATGATTTATTGGTTGTTGTCTAACTATTATATTGTGTAATGTTGTCTTGGTTACTGTCTAATGCTGGATTGGTTACTGATTAATGATGTTTTGTTTACTAACTAAAGCTATATTGGTCACTTGTCTATGTTGTTTTGGTTACTATCATATGATTGGTTGGTTAACTTTGTAAATCTGATTTTGTTTCCTTGCAATTATGGGATCTTTATTACGAGGAATGCAACATAAAATTCACCGGAAAAGTGATATATTGGTGCGACATGGAAGTCCCCAGTATCATTGCAAATAAATTGATTAAGAGTCAGCTGGATAAATTTAAGGCAACATATTTTGGGAATTTTCTTGAGTTTGGTGAGCACCAAATGTATTCCCAGATTATTCACCACGCTCTTGTGAGGGAGGTTCACCAGAGGGATGACGGTAAAATGTGGTTTTTGTTCGGAGAGAAAAGGGTCAGGTTCGGTTTGCCTGAGTTTTGTATGATATCTGGGTTGAGATGGAAGGGTGAGGATGATATAACTCCATATAAAGGTATGGAGAATATGCTTATTGGTAAGTTTTTTGGTGACGAAGTTATGACACGTAGTAGTATAGGTAGGATATATAGGAAGGCAGTTTTTGATGATGATGACGAGGCTATTAAGATGTCTATGATATTTTTGGTCTTTAATTTCATTATGTGCACATTTTCTGAAAATTACGTTGATGGGGCAATGGTTAATTTTTTGTGTTATGACGATGTTAGTAGTTTTCCTTGGGGGAAAGTTGCTTTTGAGATGACAAAGTATTCTTTGTCTAATGCTTTGAAGGGGCGTTATAGGAAAGGAAATAATGGTATTTCAACATACAATTTTTACATGGATCAATACACCAAATTGTACAAGTTGAATGGGCTTCCGTATGTATTCCAAGTTTTTATGTTTGAAACTATTCCAACATTCAAAAATCAGGGTATATGCAATGACAAGCATCCGTCGGATGTCCGTTTATTCAGATGGAAGGAGTTAATGAAGCCGCTTTCAAATGACAAGTTGAATGAATTAGTTTTTTATTCCGGACATGTATGTTGTTTTACCTTTAGTTATGTGAAGGTAGTTATGTGAAGTTTACTATCAACAAAGTAGTTAGTTACCTTTATATACACGTTTGGTTACTGATTATTTTATATACATATTAATAATAACAATATTTTTGGTTACTTGAATATTCAAATACGGTTACTGATTAGATTACATTCAGGTTACTAATAACATTGTTGTTGGTTACCCGAATATACACATTTGGTTATATTTATCATTTAGTTGGTTACTACTTATTATACATTTGGTTACCTGTATATATGTATTTAGTTACTGATTATGTGTTTATGATTCTTTATTTACTGTTTATTTCAATGTAATTGTACATTGTTTGTTAGATGATATACTAAAGTATACTTATTATTTTTCAGCTGAGGATAAACAGTTTGATTTCCACGGCCGAGGAGAAGGATCAGCTTGATTTGGGCGGTTTTCACTTTTTTAATGGGAAGGATGATGACAAGAAAGTAGACAAAAAAGTGAAGGATGACAACATTGGTGTTGATATATCTGTTGTGAAAGAGGCAATTGATGTACGGTCTAAGCCATTGTAGAAGAAAGTGTCTGAATTGAAGAAAGAAGTTTCTGAATTGAAGAAAGAATTTGAAAAGTTGCGAACTGATATTAAAGATGAAATGCAGCTTTTACATGTCCAGTTATGCAGGGACCTTAGGTCCATTATTAGAGATGAGTTACGTGCTATCAAAGACGTGGGGGACAAAAAGCTTGATGGTGATTCTGATGATGACGATTCTGACAATGCTGGTGATGATGATGATGATGATGATGATGATGACGATGAAGGCGATGAAGGTGATGAAGGCGATGAAGGTGGTGAAGCTGCTGATGAGGATGCTGATGTCATGGTGGAGGAGGTCCATGTTGATGAGGATGTTGATTATGGTTCAAAAGTGAATAAGAATAATGATGGTGATGATGTGTTGGATGAAGTTGAGAAGAAGGGTGGAAATGAAATTGAATTGGGTAATGAAGTTGGTGATGATGTGTCAATATTCGTGGAGAATAATGATGTAAATGTAATTGAGATTGCTAATGAAGTTGAACGTGCTGTTATGGTTAAAGAACCCGATGAAAAAAAAATGATGATGACAAAGATGTCAAGGTTAGACATATTTGTTTGTTTTGTTATGTGATATATGTCTTTTGTTTTAATTATTAAATGGTTCTTATTTTGCGCAAATTGACAATAATAATGACATGCCGTCTTTTGACATATTAAGCCAATGTACTGGGAAAGAGATTGTTGTGTATGATGCTGATAAGGTTAGTGTTATAATTATGTGCCATCATTTATTTAAATGTTATTTATGTTTTGGTTACCATTATATAGTGAATTGGTTACTATGATATTGAGTTTCGGTTACCATTATATTGTGATTTGGCTACTATTATATTATGATTTGGTTACTAGTTTATGTTATTCAGATTACTAATATAACATGTTCATTTTAGTTTGTTGGTTGTTGTACAGTCAGTTGGTTACTAGTTTATGTTATTCAGGTTACTAATCGTATATATTACCTTTTTATGTCAAATAAAAAAGGGGAAGAAAGGTGAGGCAGCAAGCAGGTATGCTCTTGATTTTATGGTTCTCACCACAAAGGATATAGCTAAGTGTGATGAGTTGGAGAAGAGTGTCCACAAAGCCGGTGGTAGACCTGTACGTGAACCTGCAAAGAGTGCCATTTTACGGTCTCCATATACAGCAGCGTTCGGATCGGCTGGTTCATCATCTACTGTTGTGGGTGCTGCTAGTCAAACACTTGCACGTTTAAGTGCATTCCCCAAATCATGCATGGAGATGCCCTCAAAATTTGAAGAGGCATTATTTGAAGAATGGTTCAAAATTGGAATAAACAACAGAAAAAGGTTTGTTTTTTGTTGTTAACAATGTTATAGTTTTTTATGAAACAAATAAGTTTGTATTATTGTAGTAACATATGGTTAATATTAAATAAATGTTATGGTTACTATTAGATTATGTTTTGGTTACCTAGTAGTTATGTTTCGGTTACTATGTGATTATGGTTTGGTTACCAGATTAATGTTTAAAATTAAGTTGTTGATTAGTTTACTGATTTTGGTATGCTGTATTGGTTACTGGGCAACATTATACTATATAATATTATTTTGGTTACTATATAATGATGTATTGGTTACTGTCGAATGTTGCATTGGTTACTGTGTAACATTATATTGGTTACTGTATAATGCTTAATTGGTTACTGACTAATTCTGTTTTGGTTACTGCATAATATTAAATATTAAACAAATGTTAATATTAAATAAATGGTGTGGTTACTATTAAATAAATGTTATGGCTACTATTACTTTATATTCTGGTTAATATTAGTTTATGTTTTGGTTACCTATTAGTTATGTATTAGTTATTATTTGATTATGGTTATGATTTTAATATTTGTTGGTTAGCAGGGTACTGTTTAAAATTAAGTTGGTTGATTAGTATGTTAATTATAGAACGTGCAAGTTTGATTTGTAGTAGTGTGTATATTAATACGTTAATTGTTAATATTAGTGTGTATACTAATATTATGTTATTATATTGAAGGACAGACAAATTTCCTGAAAAGAACGATATTATCATACCTTGTTTTGTATTTGGATCCATTGCAATATCATCGAAGATGTGGTTCTATAAATTAAAGACGCATGGACAGTGATTAGACGACGATGTGAGTATTTTTTTTAAAAATTATGTTTTTGTAGTTATGTTTACATTATTTAGTTACATTCATCACATACTTGCATTTTCCAACAACTGTTAATATCTTTTTTTTTTTTGGCTCAGCACATCAATGTTGTGTTGTATTATTTCCGTAAAATGGCAAGACATTCCGAAAGTGTTCCTATAAGGGTAACGACCACGGATTGTTGGTTTCACAGCAAGATCACCGTTCTTTTCGAGGAGTATACAAAAAAAAATTGTGACAAAATTGTTCTGTCTGGGGAGGGTGATGTTGTTGAATACATACATGGGCTATTTATGGATGTCAACACACCATGGAGGAACGTTGACTATGTGTTGTTCCCATTTCATATGTCATCACTGGACCATTGGTTGTTGTTGACTTTTGATGTGCATCGTAGGTGTCTAACTGTTTACAATTCTCTACAACCAAAAAGGAAATCCATGCAAACTAAAATATCTGATGTTTGTGAGCCGTACATCTTCATTCTTCCCATACTACTGCGCAAGTTTGGTTTTTGAAAGGATGGGTCTGACATTGACTTCAGCAGTGACCCGTATCGCAACAAGGACGAAGACGATATAATTGAGTTGGAATTTGCTGAGACGGTTCCTGAAAAAGTAGAGGGGTAAGGGTTAAATTGTGTACATTTTTTTAATTATTACATATAGGTTGATTTTATTTTTGATTTTTGTTATATGTTGTTTGTTGTTACAGTGATTGTGGGATGTTCACAATTTGTTTTGTTGAGCATGTCATTCATCAGAAGTTTGATCAGATTCCTATTCCTTTCCCCATTGCGCAGTATCGGAAAAAGTTATGCACAAACCTATATATGCATGCAAGGAACAAGCAGTTGGAGGGCTATGATACTGATAGAGAATTTCCAGGAAGATTTGTTCCAGATTTTAATTAGTTCGGATTTTGTTGTTTTATCTTTATTAATTTTGTTGTGTATTTTTTTTTGAAGTTTTGGTGTTATACACAACATTTGTGTATGGTTTATGATTTTGTGATGTTCATTGGATCTTATGTAGATGGGATTACATATTTGATTATATTAGCATTAATGAAAGAGATATTGTTTGTTGGTTGGTATTTTGTTTCTTTTTAAGTTGTGTTTGTTGAATTTTTTTCAAATATACAGTTGGTAACCAATCATGTATAAAGGGGTAACCAGATAATGATTTGATAGTAACCAGAGAGTTACATGATTGTATGAGGACATATATCATATGTTAAGTGTACATGTGTTATGTATACATGGGTTTCATAAACTTCAATACCCTTTTAATTACAGGTTGCTGGATATAAAGGTTGTTTATGTTGTGGCTACCATTATAAACTGGTATGGTTACTGTTATGAAATTAGGTGGTTACTGTGATGGTTACTGTTATGTAATTATTTGGGTACCATTAAACATTGTTATGGTTACTGTTATGTAATTATTTGGTTTACATTAAAAACTGGTATGGTGACTGTTATGGTTACTGTCATGTATAAAATGGTAACCAATTATAATTTTGTAATTTACAGTTGGTGATACATTAATGTATAAATAGGCATCCAGATAATGATTTGATAGTAACCAGAGAGTTACAATATTGTATCAGGGCATATGTCATATGTTAAGTGTACATGTGTGAGTATACATGGGTTTCATAAACTTCAATACCCTTTTAATTATATGTTGCTGGATATACAGGTTGTTTATGTTGTGGTTACCATTATAAAATGGTATTGTTACTGTTATGAAATTAGGTGGTACTGTGATGGTTACTGTTATGTAATTATTTGGGTACCATTAAACATTGTTATGGTTACTGTTATGTAATTATTTGGTTTATATTAAAAACCGGTATGGTTACTGTTATGGTTACTGTCATGTATAAAATGGTAACCAATTATAATTTTGTAATATACAGTTGGTAACCAATCATGTATAAATAGGTAACCAGATAATGATTTGATAGTAACCAGAGAGTTACAATATTGTATCAGGACATATGTCATATGTTAAGTGTACATGTGTGAGTATACATGGGTTTCATAAACTTCAATACCCTTTTAATTATATGTTGCTGGATATACAGGTTATTTATGTTGTGGTTACCATTATAAAATGGTATTGTTACTGTTATGAAATTAGGTAGTTACTGTGATGGTTACTGTTATGTAATTATTTGGGTACCATTAAACATTGTTATGGTTACTGTTATGTAATTATTTGGTTAAAAACTGGTATGGTTACTGTTATGTTATTAGGTGGTTAATGTTATGGTTACTGTTATGTAATTATGTGGTTACCATTAAAAACTGTTATGGTTACTTTTATGTATTTATTTGATTACTGTTATTGTTAATGTTTCATTGAAATCAGAAATCAATATATAAATGAATCACAATTTTGTTTACTATACACAATCAAAAATTTTACAAACCAATCGTTTAATGGTTTCTCAAAGTAAACAATAATACATTCATGTATTTAAACTATTAATTTAACTGTACTATATCAAACCCTTTTTAGTGGTCTTAAAACCGGGGGATTATTGCATGTTTTCCTGTTGTGTCCTTTTTCTTGGCATGTGCTGCATTTGTTTTGAATTTTGATTTCAGATCCGTGTTTGTACCTCCCTTTTTTTGGTCTTCCTGCTGGTCTTCTTGTGTTGGGTGGTTTTATACATATATTTCTTACTTCTTCTGATACATCCCAGTTTTCTTTGTCATGTAATGGCATGATGGAAGCTGAATATGTGTCGACCAAAGTTGCTTTAGTGTAATTTCTTGAGCAAAAATTATAACAGCTTAAATTTCTCTTGCTTATAACAGCAGCAGCGTGCGGACAAGGCATCTCATGGTACTGAAATTTACGGCATGTGCATGTCTTTTGTTCGATGTCCACAATATACTATTTAGAGACATCGCAAACAGTGAAAATCACTAAGTTTGATGTCTCAACCTACAACACCCAATGCATACAATCAGATTAACAGTTGCATGCCAAATATACAGTAACCAATTAACTAGTACCAGAATGTTAGTTAATAAGTAACCACCAATATAAAAGAAACAATTATAAATCTCAGTAACATTATAATGTTACATATTAACTAAGTCAGTATTGATTAGTAACCAGTATGACGTTACACAGTAACCAAATAAGCATTATACAGTAACCATTATTTAATTACACAGTAAGCAATTCAGTAGTAGTCAGTAAGTAATATAATGTTGCACATTAAGTAAGTTAGCATTAGTTTGTAACCAAGTTAGTATTAGTCAGTAATATTATTCAAGTTACTGTTAGTCAGTATAATTTTACACAGTAACCAACTCAGCAATAGGCAGCAACCATTATATGGTTGCACAGTAACCAAGCCAGCAATAGTCAGTAACCAATAAAATGTTGCACAGTAACTAATTTAGCATTATTAAGTAACCAAGTTAATAATAATCAATAAGTTGCAAATGTAAATTAGGGTGCAATAATTTAAATCAAGTATTAATTACCTTAAGTATCTTTGATTTAAAGATATTAGATTGCAACCTTCTCTCAGCCGTTGTGGAAAGAGTACCTACTTACAGTCCCATGGAGCCTGGTGCACTTATCCAATCTGACCTCTTCCTCCAGATATGTCCTTATTCGAGGATCAATGGCATCAAGTTCAGCCATGTGTTTGTTGAATTGTTCAACAGTGTAAGCTCTACACACCCCGTTGTAAGCCTGTTTAACTTCTTCTCCTTTCTTTTTGAATTTGTTTTTTATATTTTTCAGTATATGATATGTGCAGGAACCATGCATGATATCCGAAAACACAAAATTCAATCCTTGTATAATGGCTTCATGACTGTCTGAAACAATACATTGACCTTCCCTAACTCCACAAGCAATTCTCAAATTTACGAAAAACCATCTCCAAGACATTTCATTTTCGCTATCAACAACTGAAAAAGCAATCGGAATAATGTTTCGGTTTGCATCTTGTGTGCTTGCTATCAGTAGTGTCCCCCCGTAAGTTGATTGTATGAATGTGCCATCGATTATAATGATTGAAAAACAATGGTGCCATGCTTGAATGGACGCTCCAATGGCAAAGAATAGATACTTGAAACGGCCATTTGTTTCCAACTCAAGGGCTGTGACGGAACTTGATATGAAAATCAGCATTATCATTAGAATTACAAGTAGTATACAGTATCCAAATTTCTAGTCATCGGTAACCGTTCATGTGGTTAATGGTATACAACTTGTATACTACATTTAGTAACTAAACATGCACGCATATTAAGGTAAACCAAACATGTATAATAATCGTATACAAATTGTATAAAGGTTTAGTAACTAAACATACATACTAACACATATAATGTCAAAAGGTGTATTGGTTACTGTATAATGCTATATTGGCTACTGTATAATACTTAATTGGTTACTGAATAATGCTATTTTTGTAATCACATGCTTAGTAACCAGTGCATTAGACAGTAACCAATATAGCATTAGACAGTAACCACATGCTTAGTAACCAATGCATTATACAGTAACAGCATGTTGCATGAAGGTAACCAAGACATCATTAAGCAGTAACCAAATTTACAATGGTAACCTTCTAATGTGTAATGTTGTATTGGTTACTGTGTAACATCATATTGGTTACTGTGTAACATCATATTGGTTACTGTCTAATGATGTAAAACTAATAAAATGTTTTAAAGTCTTACCTGGATTTGTTTTCTTCAACATGTGTAACCATGATGGGATGAGTGAGTAGTTGTGTGGATTTCCTCTCACCTTTTCCAACGCTTTCTCCTTCGATCTTCATGCTTTTTGGTAAGAGATAGACACATTATATTCTGACATTATGTCTTCCACAATATCGGTTAGTATGTATATTTTCTTCAAATTTGTTATTTTTTGTATTATGCATTCACTGACCAACTCACTATTTGCATGTATGTGGTCTCCCAACAATACATTGACCGAACAAGTGTGGATGTCGTTTAATTCTCTCACCTTGAACATACTGGTTTTTCGAAAACTTGATGCTCTCATTTTCCATTTGCAATTTTCATCGTATACGCACACTAGGACAAAGTCTCTATAACTTGTTCGTTGGACTTTGTGTTGTCTGTTTTTTCTGATCGAATGCAAGACAGTAACCAATGTAATGTTAAGCAGTAACCAATACAACATAATCAATAACCAATGTAACCAAATAACTAGTTAAGTAACCAAATAACTAGTTCAATGTTAGCCGGTAACCAATTTCTCCAATGTCAGTAACCAAGTCTTCATAAGCAACCATTATAATATTACACAGTAACAAAATCATTATTAGTCAGTAACCAATGCAGCAACACACGGTAATTAAGTCATTATCAGTTAGTACCATTATGCATTAACCAAGTCAGCATTAAATAGTAACATAGACATAGTTAGACAGTAACCAATGTAATGTTAAGCAGTAACCAATACAGCATAATCAATAACCAATGTAATGTTAGGTAACCAAATAAATAGTTAAGTAACCAAATAACTAGTTCAATGTTAGACGGTAACCAATTTAGCCAATGTCAGTAACTAAGTCTTCATAAGCAACCATTATAATATTGCACAGTAACAAAAACATTATTAGTCAGTAACCAATGCAGCAACACACAGTAACCAAGTCATTGTCAGACAGTAACCAATGTAATGTTAAGCAGTAACCAATACAACATAACCAATAACTAATGTAATGTTAAGCAGTAACCAATGTAGAAAGTAGTAACCAATTTTTCAAATTCATCTTGCAATCAAAACATTCATTATTATTAATGTGTGATCATTTTAAGTGCAAAAAACCTAAGAAAGGTAACCAAAATAGTAATTCATTTGTAACAATAGGTAAATGTATGATTGTAAATTTTAAAATAACATACCTCAGTATTGTTGTATTGAAATTGATGTTGATATTGTATTAATTAATCAATTCAGTATTTGGTTACTGAACTAGAAGGCGTTGTTGATTTTAGAGGCTATTTTCGATCTTAGAGATGTGCCGTGACAACCGGCTTCGTCTTCTCCGATTAAGAGTTTACTCGCAACAGGAGGCTTCGGTTTCATCTTGTTTGTCTTTTCGATCTTAGAGATGTGCCGTGACAACCGGTTTCGTCTTCTCCGATTAAGAGTTTACTCGCGGCAGGAGGCTTCGGCTTCGTCTTGTTTGTCTTTTCGATCTTAGAGATGTGCCGTGACAACCGGCTTCGTCTTCTCTGATTAAGAGTTTACTCGCGACAAGAGGCTTCGGCTTCGTCTTGTTTGTCTTTTCCGTCGTTAATCTGTTGCATGATTTTAGGAACGGTTAATTTCAAATATGAAATTCGGTAACCGACGTGTAGGAGTTAATGACGTGATTTTAGCACGTAATTTTGTAATTATGTTGTGTATGTTTCATTTTTGTAATTATGTTGTGTATGTTTTATTTTTGTAATTACTTTCTAATTGTTGTATATTAGTATAAAGGACCCATTTATGTTTATCATGAATAGGCTTGACAAAATATAGTTATGGTTTTGTTTTTCTTTATAAAATATGGTTATGGTTCCATTTAAGAACTAAAATCATAATAACTATTTTTAATATAGGTTGTGTTAGTTGAAACCATATACTTATGGTTCAAATATAGGTCAACCTATATTTTAAATTTCAAACTTATCTTTATTTTGATGCAATTAAATAATTTATTATTAGATATATCATGTATACATATCATCTCAATATATGTATCTCTCTATAATATTTTAAACTAAATAATAATCTAATTTATATTATTTTTAAAAATAAATAATGAATTACTTACTTATAAACAGTTGTGATTAAAAAAGTCTATTATGAGTCAATATAGTGTATATATACCATATATTATTATTCATTTTATATATATATATATATATATATATATATATATATATATATATATATATACACTCGAAAGTATAAAGTATTAAAAAAATTGGCTCGCCCGAACCCCGACCAAATTATTTGTAACTCAGTAATAGTTTCGACCCCACTGACGAAAGTTTCTGACTTCGCCACTGGTGGGCGGCATGGGGTGGGGTGGGGGTGGGGGTGGTGGTGGGAGTGGGAGTGGGGGTGGGGTGAATACATAATCACTGAATATTATTTTTTATGAATATCGAGTGGAAATAACTTTTGATTTGAATTTGGAATAAAATGTGGGTCAAAAAATAGTTAACCGGGTTGAACCTTATTTCTTTTTTAAAATATGGTTCCAAACCTTACACAACTTAAATAAATAAAAATAGTTAATCAACCCATTTATTTTCAGTTAATATAGGTTGACTCAATAGTTAACCAACTATATTGTCAGGTCTAACCATGAGTTTGGGGGTACAATCCTTGAGGTTTGTGTGGTGGTGTGGTGTGTGTCAAATTAGCAACAACAAAAAAATGCGTGCAAAAATGCAAAACTTTCCCTTCAAAACCAACATGATTTGCAAAGTCTACCCTCAAGTTTTAGCTTTTTTTAAACTTAATATAAAGATTTTAAGCAATACCTTAAAACGAAATTATAATATTTGGATATTGAGCCTTTCAAATTATCACTTTTAAAATTTTATTTCCATTAGTTGCAGTGGCGGAACCAGAACAAAATTTGAGGGGGGTCAAAATTTGAGGACGGTTACCGGAGGTCCGGAGCAAAGATGTGTAGGTTGCAGCAGCGAGGAAGCGAAGTTAAGGTCCATGGGTTTGATTTTGACCCAAATTGAAAAAAATGGGAAGTATATTAGCGGAGTTAAGGTCCTTGGTCTTAATGCAGAAACAGATCAATCGAAAAAAAGAAAAAGGAGTCAAGATCACTATTTGCTTCGGAATCACTCTCAATTTCTTCACCATCAATCAAGTATTTATCCATAATCAAGTATAAATAAAAACATCAATTGCTAATCAATAATTTCATCAATTTAAACATTTCATAATAATTTCAGCATTCATCAATTCAATTATTCAAACATTTCATTATAATTTCATCAATTAACCTAAACAATTAAATTCCCAATTACATAATAATTTTCAGTTTAATTCTTTTACCACCCTTCTTTACAACCTGCAAAATTTCCAATTACTCTGTGCACTAATTCCCAAGAAACCTTTGTAGACTTAGTAGGGTAGTAAGGCTAGCTAATCCCATTACACCAATTTTCAAAAATTTAACTTGGTCAATAGAAGACTAGGAAATCAACTTTTAATTAGAAATAAGACATCACATAATAAAAGTAAACAACCACAATGAAGATAGGCCCCACCCCCACCCCCGTCTGGACTGTCGATCTATCGGGGGCAGATGCCCCCGCCCGCCCCCTAGTTCCGCCACTGATTAGTTGGTCTCAAATTATTAGTTTCATCTTTATCTGTTTTATGATCTAGCTTAGGGCTTACCTTTTAATTCTACAACTCTGCTATACTCCTGACGTGAGGACAAAATATGTCTGAAGTATAAAGCCTTTCTCCAAATAAATTTGGTCTGGGCCTGAACCCAAATTAAAAGGGCTAAATTTATTCTTCAATGCAATCCACTCTTGCTTATATTGTAGAACTGTTTTTGATAAAAATTACTTTCTCTTTTAAAATTAGAGATACATTTGTAAAATAACGACTTTTAAGAATAATTTTATATTCTCAAATATAACCTTAATGTTAGTTAAAAATTCAACTGTGGTGGTTTTTTTAATACAATAGAATTTCATAATCAAGTACAACATCAATTTCACAATTTTAAAAAATCAATCGAATCTTACTAAAGGAAGAACAATTAAACTCACAAACAAACCTCAGATAAAGAGGAAACAAACTTCATATAAATGAAGAAATAAACTCACCCGAAGTGAGAATCGAACCTGAGACCTCAACTATGGTGGTTTGAGATATTGAAAATGATAGGGAAAAAAAGTAATGAAAAATTATGAACATCATGTCATGCACTTTATAGTCTTAAAATAAAAATATATCTCTAATTTTAAAACAGACTAAAAAGAAGAGGGAATTACTATATATTTCCGAAAGGAAAGAGTGATATTGCCACAAGATCCCCTCACATGAAGGTGGGTCTCATTTACTATTCATGTCAATATCAATTCTCAAAGAAAAATATATTTCTAATTTTGAAATTGATGGAATATTTAAAATTAACATTTATTTAGTATTAATGTAGTTATGTAATTGAAGTCGTTGGTTATTTTAGTGCGACTCCCTTGTCTTTGTCTTGAATATATTACTTCTAAAATAAGATTTTTATTTTAGTGTGACTCTCGTCTTTGTCCTTCTTCCTTGCTTGTAAGCATTCTGAAATGTAATATTTAGGTCTTCCAAGGTCGTAATAAGTTGGAATATCCTTGAATTTGTTGTTAAAATCCTTCTTATAGTCAGATCTTCTACATTTAAATCTTCTTAATTTGAAGAACTTGTTGAATCTCATTGACACCTGGTAACTGATTATTTCTACAGTCGAATCAGCATCACTCTAACAACTATTTTCATTTTAAAATAAAAGAATATTCTTCTTGGAGGCTTTTTTTTAAAAAAAACTTACACTATTATAATGTAGACTTGTCAATATAGTTGGTTAACTGTCGAGTCAACTCATATTAACTGGAATCAAATGGGTTAGTTAACTATTTTTATTTATTTGGGTTGGGTAAAGTTTGGAACCATATTTTAAAAAAGAAATATAGTTCCAATCCGGTTAACTATTTTTCGACTTATATTTTATTCCAAATTCAAATCAAAAGTTCTTTCTACCCATATTTACATATTCAAGAAGCTCAACCACCCACCCCACCCCACCCCACCCCACCCCACCTAACCCACCCAACCCAACCCAACCCACACATACACCCATGCCCACACCCACCCCAACACCCAAACCCAAAAAAAATAATATTATGTGATTATGTATACACCCCTTACCCACAACCCTCCCACCCCACCCACCCCCACCCCCACCTCCACCCCCACATCCACACCTCACCCCCACCCACCCCATCCCAGCCCCCCCAAAAAAATAATATTATGTGATTACGTATTCATCTCTTACCCCCCACCCCCACTCCCACACCCACCCCTACTCAAAAAAAAAATAATATTATGTGATTATGTATACACCCTTTACTCCCCACCCCCCATCCACACCCACACCAAAAAAAAATAATTTGTATACACCATCCATCCCACCTATATTAAAAGTTCATTTAAAAGTTCTGTTTAAAAGTCAAAACATTTTAAAAATAGTTAATATGGTTTTGAACCATAACCATATGGTTCCAACCCACATAACTCATATTAAAAATGATTAATATGATTTTAATTCTTAAATGGAACCATAACCATATTTTATCAGGCCTATTACAATGTAATAAATGTAGGGATAAATACATTTCTATCTTTTGAAGCAGACCTAATAAATTTCTGACTTCCTGTTGACGGATAAACTCAAATATATGATCTTACACAATAAAAAAAACATTTTACCATTAGACTATCACATTTGGTCTTTTTAGAGCCTTTCGTATTTATCTATTTACTTTTGGTGGCAAGGCACTTAAGATCCTTGATCTAGGTTTCTCTTTAAAAATAAACTATCCTCTAGAGCTTTTTGTTTCTTTCTTTCTTTTATTTTAATTTACTTTTTCCTTTTGTGTGGATTGCTCTTTACTTCTTTTGTTAATGGGTCCGATCGTAATTCGATTTGAATAAGTCGGGACATAATAGTTACCCGAAACCTTCAGTCATGGGAGTTTTGTTTTCTAATTAATTTATATAAGTTTTAATTCTTTTTTTGTGAGAGCTTGTCTCTCGCCTTTGTGCGAGTCTACGGTGATAACTGAGTTAGATTGGGGGTCTTTGATCATCGGCGTTACTCGTGGTGATTGGAAGGAGCACATTAATCTATCACCTTCTCACTACGCACGTCCTGTTATGGCCCAGTGATGGTGACTAGAATATATCATTTATCTTATTGTTGGTCCTTTCTATAGAATTTATATTTGTCATAATTAGGCCTGACAAAATATGATTATGAATTGGTTTTAGTTTTCAAAATATGGTTATGGTTCCATTTAAGAACTAAAACCATATTAACCATTTTTAATATGGGTTATGTGGGTTGGAACCATATGGTTATGGTTCAAAACCATATTAACCATTTTAAAGATGTTTTGACTTTTAAACAGAACTTTTAAATGAACTTTTAATATGAGTGGGGTGGGGTGGGGTGGGTGGTGTATACATATTATTTTTTTTGGGCGGGGGTGGGGGTGGGGGTGGAGTTGGGTGGGGGGTAAGGGGTGTATACATAATCACATAATTTTTTTTTGGGTGGGAGTGGGGGTGCGTGGGAGATAAGGGATGTATATGTAATCACATAATATTATTTTTTGGGTGGGCTGGGGTAGGGGTGGCGTGGGTGGCGTGGGTGGGGTGAATGGTGGGGTAGAGTGTGGGGGTGGGTGGGGTGAGTAGTGTATACATAATCGCTTAATATTAATTTTCTTGGGAAAGAGTGTTGGGTGGGTAGATGGGGTGGGGGTGGTAGTGGGGTGGGTGAGTGGTTGGGGTGGGTGGGTAGGTGAATGGGTAGGTAAGTAGGTGGGGTGGGGTGGCTGGGTTAGGGTGGGGGAGTCGGTAAGTGGGTGGGTGGGTAGGTAAGTGGGGTGGGTGGGGTAGAGTGGGTGGGTGGGTGGATGGGTGGGCGGGTGGTGGGTAGGGTGTGGGGGTGATAGATAGGTGCGTGGGTGGGTGGGTGGGTGGGTGGGGGTAGGGGGTGGGTGAGTGGGTGGTGTATACATATTATTTTTTTTGGGTGTGGATGGGTGTAAGGCCCCAACTTTTTATAAATGAATATTTAATTTTCTCTAATTATTATTTTGAAATAATAAGGGGTTGATTTGATTATTGTGGTTAGTTATGGGTAAAATGCGCAAATATTTTTAAATAAGCAAGTGGTTATAAAATACTCATTTTTGCCGAAAAATATTCGTTTGGTCGTGGAATATTCTTGCTGTCGGGGAATATTCGTACGACAGCGCAGCCTTGTGTGGGCCCCATAACAGAAAGCGATTGGATGAAGAAAACGACAAGTATAAGTTGTTTATAAATAATGGCGTAGTTGTTACCGTTTATACTGTTGGAATACCCGGTGGTTAAAACACAGTAATACGCGTTGTTGCACAGTAGCACACGGTATTGTACCAATTATTGTTTCTTACGTAAGAAGGCACTACTCAATAATTGTTACAGTAGTTACTGTTCAATATTTTATTTTATTGATTCAATAATTGCTACGTTGATATTTTATATTATTGTTATTTCAATAATTGTCACTGCACAGTATTTTCCATTACCGGAGCAATAATTCATATTATCTTAATAATATTATTAGATATCATTATTGGCAATGTCTAGAAAGTTCTATCTAAGGAGAGGTTTGGTCACATAACTGCGTGCCAGTAAGGAGAGATCCTTATTAAAAAGCCATCTCTTTCCTAGGAACGGCCTGGTTGCCAGTACTGTGATTCTGTAATATTATTTGTGAATAATTAATTATTAATTTATATGATGAGGAAAATATTGATTTTATGTGGATATAGATGGAGAAAATTTTTAATGTGACAATTGTTGAAAATTAATAATTTATCTTTTTCTGATAAAATAATTCATTTAAATATATTATTTTACTTTAATAATATAATAATTGTGATATTTTTTATAATGAATGTGGGATATATGAGTATATGAGGAGAAAAAGTATTTTTGTTGCATTAAATGATTAACACATGTTTTGTGTGTCGGTGGACCCCATTTCTTGACTGAAATTTGATTATAGCCTGTAAAATCGTCCGTATGTGGATTTCGGTCAATTTATGTTTAGAATTTAAAAAAATTTTCTTCTGCAAAGTTGTAGAGAATTGAATTTCCTATAAAAAGTCACGAGATTCGAATTTTCTGATAAAAAGACTATTTATTATGAATTATTGAAGTTCCATAGTTCCGAAATAATTGATTTTTAGAAGTTTTATTTATGTTTTAAAAGAAAAACGTTTTTTAAATGTTTGTGGACATCTTTAACATGTGTTAGATGGCTGAAATCATATTTCTAAGTGGGCGTAGGAATTTGTTTTATATATAATATTATTATATTAAATTTTCTGATTTGGTGTTCTAAGTATTTTTCTATAAATAGGGTGCTTAGGTTAGAATTAAAAATCACACCAGAAATTAAAGTTTTCTCTCTCTTTCTCTCTCTATAATATCGAGCGTATTTTTGTGAGTATTTTAATATTTTGAGTATTGCTATACGGTGCAAGTTCCTTCAGCACTATATCTTGTATTACAGTCAGAAGTACTATCTTTTTGAGGTAAGGGATGTTATTTTATTCGAAAATGATATTATTTCTTCAATATCATTATGTCAAAATATTAGTTGAAATTTTTTATCAAATTTGAAAGTTTTTCATATCGGGATTACTATTCATGAGTTACTATTCATGAGTTACTATTCACGAGTTACTATTTATAAGTTACTATTCACGAGTTACTATTCACGAGTACTATTCACGAAGCATGATGATTTTTTTGTGAAATTTCTATCTTTTAGTGTCGGAGTTACTATTCACGTATACGTCATTATTCACGTATACGACACTATTCACGAATACGACACTATTCACAGAAAAATTAAATTTTATTTTCTGTGTCCAAGATCGTCTGTTATGATTCTTATCTTGGATTGGATCTATGTTTTGGTCTTCATTCTTAAATTTTACTCCACTCTAATTTTTTATGAAGTATTTTTGAACTTGGATTGTTTAAAGTACGAATCCTTAATATTTGTTCTTTTGTTTCACTGGATTCGTTTTCTTTAAAATATTTTTCATCATCCTCAGTCCTAAATGATGATATAACTGAATATATTTGGCCCATAGTGCAAAGATGAATGATTTTATGATGAATATCTTTAGCCCGTAGTGCAAAGATGAACAGGTGTTTAGATGAACATGACCAACTGGTGAATATTTTTGGCCTGTAGTGCAAAGATGAATATTTGATTTATGATGTATATTGATTGATGTTACAGGGATAAAATATCGATGATGGACTTCTAAATTCATAGATGATAGTAGATTTCATTATCTACTTAACTCTTCTAATGAATTGTTGTTTCCGCTGCAGTTGTTGATCTAAAACTTGTTGTCTATTGTATTCTATCAGATTTTTTCCTATTGAAGATTAAGGATAATTTGTTGTACATTATCTTAGTCATAATATTCTTTACTGAGCTAGTTGAGCTCACCCTTTTCTTTGTTATTCTATTTTTCTTCTCAGGAGACGAGAATATAGCGAGAACTAGTCGGGGTGTGGAGTAATGGTTCAAGACAGTTATTTTAGTAGTCCTCACTATTTTGTAAAATAGTGTATCAATAATTGTAATAAGAACTTATTTGAGTGTGGATATTGTCTAGAAGATAATATTTGTAATTAAACTCACAGTTTATGTGTTGTCGTATTTTGCACGACAATTGTATTAATGAAGTTGTAGTTGTTTCTGTACCATATATTTGGCGACTCAAAATGGGTTGGGTGGAATGAACCTATTTTGGGGGTGTCACAGTTGGTATCAGAGCTTAGGGATATGATCTCTGGCGGAGATCAGGAATAGAACTAGGAGGGGAGAGACGAGTAATCCTTCGCTAGTGTGTCCTACCTAAGCTTATTTGTTAATCGGTCATAATTTAGGGGTACTATGTGATTTGTTAATTTGTTTAATTAACCCTTGCTTTATGGCAGTATTTAAGAATGGCAACTAAGAATATTAACAGTGGAGTAAATGAGACCGTGGAGACACCTTTAATCACCACCCAGGGGAACGTACAATAGGAAGACAATATTTCTCCTATAAACAACACCACTGAGCAGACGATGAACGACGGGATGTTTAGGAGCTTTTTACAGTTCATGCAAAACCAGACGAGGGAGAATCGTGTATAAAATACGGATGGAAATGATAGCAACGCGCGGCTTGTCACGACCAAGCAGTTCAAAGAGTTAGGACCACCAGAATTTCAGGAAAAGCCAGATCCGATCAAGGAAGAAACGTGGGTCAAGCAAATTACCAAGATATTCGATGTCTTGGGATGCACGGAGGAACAGAAGGTTCCATTCGCCACCTTTATGTTCCGTGGCGAGGCAGACTACTGGTGGGAGTCTGTGAAACGGACCCAGCCTGCCGCACTCAGCATGTCTTGGGAAACGTTTTAGAAGCTTTTCAACGAAAAATACTTTCCTGAAAGTATTCGTCATATGAAGGAGGTAGAGTTTATTAGACTAGAATAGAACAACATGACGGTGTCTCAGTACGAGGCGAAGTTCGCGGAGTTATCCAGGTTTACACCTCATTTGGTGGAGAATGAGGAACGTATGACGTGGATGTTTTTGAGAGGTTTGAAACCCGACATACGTCAATATCTCATTTCTCCTAAATTTTCTCTATATTCAGATGTTGTGAATAGGGCTCAGTTATTGGAGCGCGATAATGAGTCAGCTCAATCGAAGAATAACGACCTACAACTCGATGATAATCGTATCGATGGCAACAGTCATCAGAACAAGGATAACCATCGTAGAGGAAATTATCATGCCAGAAATGGTAACCACTTCGGCGGTAATCATGGCCAAGATAATAGAAGAAATAACTCAAATGAAAATTTTAAGAAGAGAAGATTTAACGATGACAAGAAGATGTCGGCAGCAGCAGCAGCACCAGCACCAGCAACAAATTCTAGGGGAGGAGAACGACCGCCAGTTAGATGCTACAAATGCGGAGAGGAGGGACATATAAGTCCAAACTGTTCACAGCCTTCCAAGGTATGTTATAATTGTGGAAAAGAATGTCATATCGCTCGAGATTATACGGTAGCGAAACCCAGTCCAGCAGGGATGGTGACTCAAAAGGCTGTCCCAGAAAAGACAAAGTCAACAGTTTCTGGAAGAGCGTTTGTCATAACTGGTCAGAATGCGAGGAACCCGAACGAAGTTAGCACGGGTTAGTTAATTATAAATTCTTGCGAAGTTTATACCTTATTAGATATCGGTTCTACCCATTCATTTATCTCTCCTGCTTATACTCAACGTTTAAACTTGACTCTAGAGAAATTAGACTTTGACTTATCTGTTGAAACTCTGTTATGAAAAACTTTCGTTACATCCACTGTTTATAAATTTTGTTTGATCCAAGTTGGCACCATCACATTACCTGTTGACCTTATTTCTTTAAGGATACTTGCTTTTGATGTGATTTTAGGGATTGATTGATTGATTAACTACTCATCATGTTAAAATTGATTGCTTTCGTAAGGTTGTTAGTTTTAATACTCCTAAGCAACCTGTTATTCGAATTCAAGCAACCAAACCACTGAAGTCAATCATTGTCATATCAAGCCATAAAGCCATTCGTTTATTGAAAAACGGATGTCAAGATTTCTTACCCATGTCATGGACTTTAATACGTCATATTGAATAATATTTTGTTTCCTGATGTATTTCCTGAAGAATTTCTTGGCTTACTCCCAAAGTGTGATATTGAATTTTATATCGACTTTGAACCCGGTACAAAATTCATTTCTAAAATATCATATCGAATGGCTCCTATTGAACTTCAGGAGTTAAAAATTTAACTATAGAATTTGGTACCTGAGCCTCTATCTGGTGACTTCCTTTATAGAATGCACCAAAGCCAGACTCTCCGTAGGGGACGCAATATTTGTTTGGTGGTAAAACGGATAGGTGTCATTGTAACGTGCTATCCAAGATTGGGATATGAGTCACAGTTGAGAGCAACCTAAGTCAGTAATCGAAATACGTAGCTTTCTATGCTTAGTTGGTTATTATCGAAGATTTTATGGAAAGATTTTCTCGAATCGCTACTCCATTAACTCAGCTGACTTGAAAAGATACAAAATACGAATGGAGCGAGATATGTGAGAAGAGCTTCCAAGAACTCAACATGCGGCAATGACGTTGGCTCGAGCTGCTGAAGATTACGACCATACCATTCAATACCATCCTGAAAAAAGCGAACGTGGTAGGTAATGCGTTAAGTAGAAGATCGTATGCGGGTACGAGTACGATATTGTCGAACACAAAGACCCATTTTGTACGACTTACAGAACATGGAGATAGAGTTAAAGATTCCAAGAATTTGCGGGAAGATAACGAATATACGATTAGAATCGACTTTAATCGATAAAGTTAAAACCGCTCAAGCTACACACCGGAGCTGATGAATATGAAGAAGGAGGTGCAAGAAGTTATTATTCCAAAAGCGAGAATCGGCGATGTGAGGAAAGCTCAAACCTTCGATTTATTAGTCCATTTGAAATCCTCGATTGAATAGGAACTATGGCCTATAGACTCGCTTTACAGCCAAGTATGATGCGTGTTCATAACATTTTTCGCGTATCGATATTACGTAAATATGTGGACGACCCAAACCACATTATTGAGTTAGAATCAGACGAGATAGCAGAAGATTTAACGTACGAGGAGGTACCAGTCAAGATCTTGGATGAGAAGGAGCATGTCTTACGCATGTCAATTTTGAGGAAGGAGGGGAGGTTGTAAGGCCCCAACTTTTTATAAATGAAGATTTAATTTTCTCTAATTATTATTTTCAAATAGCAAGGGGTTGATTTGATTATTGTGGTTAGTTATGGGTAAAATGCGCAAATATTTTTAAATAAGCAAATGGTTATAAAATACTCATTTTTGTCGGAGAATATTCGTTTGATCGTGGAATATTCTTGCTATCGGGAAATATTCGTACGACGGCGCAGTCTTGTGTGGGCCCCATAACGGAAAGCGATTGGATGAAGAAAATGACAAGTATAAGTTATTTATAAATAACGGCGTAGTTGTTATAGTTTATACTGTTGGAATACCCGGTGGTTAAAACACAGTAATACGCGTTGTTGGACAGTAGCACACGGTATTGCATCAATTATTGATTCTTACGTAAGAAGGCACTACTTAATAATTGTTACAGTAGTTACTGTTCAATATTTTATTTTATTGATTCAATAATTGCTACGTTGATATTTTATATTATTGTTATTTCAATAATTGTCACTGCACAGTATTTTTCATTACCGGAGCAATAATTCATATTATCTTAATAATATTATTAGATAACATTATTGGCAATGTCTAGAAAGTTCTATCTAAGGAGAGGTTTGGTCACCTAACTGCGCGCCAGTAAGGAGAGATCCTTATTAAAAAGTCATCTCTTTCCTAGGAACGGCCTGCTTGCCAGTACTGTGATTCTGTAATATTATTTGTGAATAATTAATTATTAATTTATATGATGAGGAAAATATTGATTTTATGTGGATATAGATGGAGAAAATTTTTAATGTGACAATTGTTGAAAATTAATAATTTATCTTTTTCTGATAAAATAATTCATTTAAATATATTATTTTACTTTAATAATATAATAATTGTGATATTTTTTATAATGAATGTGGGATATATGAGTATATGAGGAGAAAAAGTATTTTTGTTGCATTAAATGATTAACACATATTTTGTGTGTCGGTGGACCCCATTTCTTGACTGAAATTTGATTATAGCCTGTAAAATCGTCCGTATGTGAATTTCGGTCAATTTATGTTTGGAATTTGAAAAAACTTTCTTCTGTAAAGTTATAGAGAATTGAATTTCCTATAAAAAGCCACGAGATTCGAATTTTCTGATAAAAGGACTATTTATTATGAATTATTGAAGTTCCATAGTTCCGAAATAATTAATTTTTGGAAGTTTTATTTATGTTTTAAAAGAAAAACGTTTTTTAAATGTTTGTGAACATCTTTAACATGTGTTAGATGGCTGAAATCAGATTTCTAAGTGGGCATAGGAATTTGTTTTATATATAATATTATTATATTAAATTTTCTAATTTGGTATTCTAAGCATTTTCCTATAAATAGGGTGCTTAGGTTAGAATTGAAAATCACACCAGAAACTGAAGTTTTTTCACTCTTTCTCTCTCTATAATATCGAGCGTATTTTTTTGAGTATTTTAATACTTTGAGTATTGCTATACGGTGCAAGTTCCTTCAGCACTATATCTTGTATTACAGTCAGAAGTACTATCTTTTTGAGGTAAGGGATGTTATTTTATTCGAAAATGATATTATTTCTTCAATATCATTATGCTAAAATATTGGTTGAAAATTTTTATCAAATTTGGAAGTTTTTCATATCGGGGTTACTATTCATGAGTTACTATTTACGAGTTACTATTCATGAGTTACTATTCACGAGTTACAATTCACGAGTACTATTCACGTAGCATGATGATTTTTTTGTGAAATTTCTATCTTTTAGTGTCGGAGTTACTATTCACGTATACATCACTATTCACGTATACGGCACTATTCACGAATACGACACTATTCACAGAAAAATTAAATTTTATTTTCTGTGTCCAAGATCGTCTGTTATGATTCCTATCTTGGATTGGATCTATGTTTTGGTCTTCATTCTTGAATTTTACTCCACTCTAGTTATTTATGAAGTATTTTTGAACTTGGATTATTTAAAGTACGAATCCTTAATATTTGTTCTTTTGTTTCACTGGATTCGTTTTCTTTAAAATATTTTTCATCATCCTCAGTCCTAAATGATGATATAACTGAATATATTTAGCCCGTAGTGCAAAGATGAATATTTGATTTATAATGTATATTGATTGATGTTACAGGGATAAAATATCGATGATGAACTTTTAAATTCATAAATGATAGTAGATTTCATTCTCTACTTAACTCTTTTAATGAATTATTGTTTCCGCTGCAGTTGTTGATCTAAAACTTGTTGTCTATTGTATTCTATCAGATTTTTTCCTATTGAAGACTAAGGATAATTTGTTGTACATTATCTTAGTCATAATATTCTTTACTGGGATAGTTGAGCTCACCCTTTTCCTTGTTGTTCTATTTTTCTTCTCAGAAGACGAGAATATAGCGGGAACTAGTCGGGGTGTGGAGTAATGGTCAAGACAGTTGTTTTAGTAGTCATCACTATTTTGTAAAATAGTGTATCAATAATTGTAATAAGGACTTATTTGAGTGTGGATATTGTCTAGAAGACAATATTTGTATTTAAACTCACAGTTTATATATTATCGTATTTTACACGACAATTGTATTAATAAAGTTGTAGTTGTTTCTGTACTATGTATTTGGCGACTCAGAATGGGTTGGGTGGAATAAACCTATTTTGGGGGCGTCACAGTGGGGGTGGGGTGGGGTGTGAGCAAGGGGTATATACATAATCACATAATATTATTTTTTTTGAGTGTGAGTGTGGGTGGGTGTGGGTAGGGGTGGGTGGGGGTTAGGTGAGGGTTAGGTGGGGTGGGGTGGGGGTGGGGGGTAGGGTGGGGTGGGGGTAAGGGGTGTATACATAATCACATAATATTATTTTTTTGGGTTTGGGTTTGGGTGTGGGGGTGGGTTGGGTTGGGTGGGTTAGGTGGGGTGAGGTGGAGTGGGATTGGGTGGGGGTGGTTGAGCTTCTTGAATATGTAAATATAGCTGGAAAGAACTTTTGATTTGGATTTGGAATAAAATATGGGTCGAAAAATGGTTGACCGGACTGGAACTATATTTCTTTTTTAAAATATGGTTTCAAACTTTACCCAACTCAAATAAATAAAAATAGTTAACTAACCCATTTGGTTCCAGTTAATATGGGTTGACCCTACAGTTAACCAACTATATTTGTGACAACCCCAAAATAGGTCCATTCCATCCAACCTATTCTGAGTCGCCAAATACATGGTACAGAAAATAACTACAACTTTATTACAACAAATGTCGTGCAAAATACAAAAACACATATGCTGTGAGTTTGGATACAAATATATACCAAATGTGACTCATGTCCCAACCGTGGACAGCACCTCACAATGACACCTTACATAAAGGTATAGTCAAAAAGTGTTTTAGAAATTAGAATCTTTGGAAAGTACTCAAGGAAACCTTCGTACATAGGAGGTCATGCTTCTAGGTTGTGATAGATATCATATGGCCACAGAATTATCCTTGGTTGACCCAATAGACCCCAAAGAAAAACGAGAAGATTACTATCATTTTCTTCCCAGTGGTGAGTCTTCTCTTGATTTATCATTATCTCCACTGTATCTAACTGAGAATTATACTTCAAACAAACACCAAGATTATATAGGTAGTGCTTGTAGATATACTCGGCAAGCGGATGTGCACAATCCTGTCTTATGATGACATGAGGTTGTATGTCGTTAGACATCTTGTATGATAGTGACAAAACACCCTTCCAACATTGGGTTCGCTTCACCCAAGATGATTCACCAAATATAACTCCCAAATGATGACCACCGTTCTATTCCCCTGTTACCCCCGCTCGACCCAGCTACAACCTTATTACCTGAAAGGAATTGTGAACAGAAGGGTGAGCACAACTAGCCCAGTAAAGAATATCATGACTAAAGATAAATAAATTATCAGTAGTCTTCATCAGTAATAAATCAGAGATTTAGGACATATGGTAGATGATAAAAATTTTAACCATAGTTGCAGCGGAACGAGCAATCCATTAGAAGAGCCAAATAGACTATAAAGTTTATTATCTTCTCCATGTTAAAAATCCACCAACAATATTTTATCCCTGTAACATCACTCAACAGTTCCTTTCCACAATCATATGAATAATTCATGATCATAATTATGATTCTAAATTTTTCTTCGCACCCAGGACGAAGGATATTTTCATCACCTGTCTTTACCTAAAACATCAAAGATCATGGTTATACCAAATCACATTTCCTGTTCATAATCATACTGATAAATTCATCTTTGCACTAAGGGCCAAAGATATTCGTCAATAGACCATCTTTGCACTACAGGCCAAAGATATTCATCAACAGGTCATCTTTGCACTACGGGCCAAAGATATTCATCAACAATTCATCTTTGCACTACAGGCCAAAGATATTCCTCAACAGTTCATATTTGCACAACATGCCAAATATATTAATATCTCAAAGAAATATATAATCAATTCAGAATTATATAAATAATAATTATAACCATGTTGATCAATTCACCTTTGCACTTAAGCTAAAGATATTCAATTATAAATTCAATTGTCATGATCATACCGGTCAACAATTCATCTTTACACTACTGGCCAAAGATATTTTTCAACAGTTCATATTTGCACAACAGGCCAAATATATTAATATATCAAAGAAATATATAATCAATTCAGAATTATATAAACAATAATTATAACTATGTTGATCAATTCACATTTGCACTTAAGCTAAAGATATTCAATTATAAATTCAATGGTCATGATCATACCAGTCAACAATTCATCTTTGCACTACTGGCCAAAGATATTCCTCAGTCACGATCATACCAATAATTTACCCATCTTTACACTCAAGTAAAAGAAAAATTCAACATCAGGGTTATAAAAAATATAATATATAATAGTAACTCATAAATAATAACTCGTGAATAGTAACTCGTGAATAGTAAACCCGACACAAAAAGGTAGAAATTTCACAATAAAATCCATACCAATATTTCGGTATAATAATATTGAAAGAATAATATTTCTTAAATTTATAAACAAATTATTTTAATTGTTTACACTTTATTAAATAATGCATTTAATCATCCTAAAATGCCAAACTCATAAAATTTCATTACCAATAATCAAAACCCTCATAAAAAATCTGCATATACCTCATATAGGATTCTCAAGCCATAAAATCCTATTTTACAATTTTCTTACTTCACATAACATATTTAATTCATTTACTCATAACTAGTCTATTTTCATGAAAAAAATACCAAATCAGTTCCAAAAATATTTTTTTTCTGAGATTTAGCATAATATAGTCCCATATTGAACATATATTTTTCTCAGAATTTTTAAAACTCATTTACTATTTTTCATATGGCCAAAACCGCCGAATATTCAGACATTTATCATAAATTGTACTTTTATCCAAAAATTTTGAAATTCACAGAGTACACTTATATTATATAGATATACTTCCAATAAAAATTTCATTAATTTTGGAGTTAACCACAAGTAGTTATAAGCGGTTACTTTTAAAATAGTTTTTTCCCGTAAAATTCATAACTCTTAATCTATACATCCAAAAATCACCATTTTTGGACACAATCAATAAAACTCATCAAAATATCATTTTAAATTTTTCCAGAATTTTTAAAGTTTAAAAAAATTATGAAACTGAAAATCATAACAACTCTTAAAATCCTTTACTATCCCTTACCTCAAAAGTACAGTATTTCTGACTGGAATTCAAAGCCGAAGGAAACTTGCACTGAATAGCAACTCTCAAAGTATCTAAATACTCATAAAATATGCTTCATAATATAGAGAGAGAAAGAGAGAAAGCTTATATTTCTGGTGTGATTTTCAATTTTAACTTAGCCCTCTATTTATAGGAAAATGTTAGCACGCCGAAGCAGACTTAACCTGCAACCTGATGGCTTTACCTGCTACTATTCTCACCCACCATATTTGAATAAAAATCTCAACATATTTCTTCACCAACCAAAAGTGGGGCCCACCAATTCTAGAATTTTCCACCAAAATGATAAACTCCGAAAATTCAACAATTTCTGAACCAAACATCTCGTAAAATTCATAACAAATCATACGTTCATTTTTAACGGTTCAAAATTTATGGACATATACTCAACTTATATATGTATAACATATCCAAAAATTACCATGATCCAACGGTTGGATTAAAAATTATAACCCCCGCAAAATATCTCAAAAATCCTAATTTGATTTTCAATACCTCCATTCTGACAAAAATACTGATAAAATACCTCAACATTAACTCCTTCATTTTTAACAACAAAATATATCCAACATTTATATCCATATAAAATAAATATTTCCTTATCATATGAATCAATAATTAATTATTCACAATTAATATTACAGAATCACATTTATGACAACCAGACCGTTCCCAGGAAAGAGGGGGCTTTCCAATAAGAATTTCTTCTTACTGACACGCAATTAGGTGACCAAACCTCTCCTTAAACAGAACTTTCTAGACATTACCAATAATGTTATCTAATAATATTATTCAAATAATATAAATTATTATCTGATAATGGGAAATACTGTGCAGTGACAATTATTGAACAACAATAATATAAAATTTCAACGTAGCAATTATTGAATCCATAAAATAAAATATTGAACAGTAATTACTGTAACAATTATTGAGTAGTGCCTTCTTACATAAGAATCAATAATTTCAAAAATACTGTGCAATACCGTGTGCTACTGTGCAATAACGCGTGTTACTGTATTTTAACCACCGGGTATTCCAACAGTGTTAACGGTAACAACTACGCCGCTATTTGTAAAAACTCAATTTTGTCATTTTCTTCATCCGACAGTTATTCTGTTATGGGGCCCACAAATTTCTGCGCCGTCGTACGAATATTCCCCGACAGAAAGAATATTCCACGACCAAACGAATATTCCCGGACAACAATTAATATTTTATAACCACTTGTTTATTTTGAAAAATTTTCACATTTCACCCATAACTTTAACTTTTTATCAATTTAACCATTTACTGAATTGTAATTATAAGAAAAATTGAATATTTTTATTTCATAAAATTCGGGGTCTTACAATATTGCCAGGTTTAGTCATAATGATATATTTTTTGGTCCTTCTGGGGGATCGGGAACTTTTGATCGGTTTAGCGATCAGTCTAAATTTATTATTTTTTTTATCGGTCTAAATTTATTATTTAATGAATTATTTTTTTGTTTTGACTTTTAGAAATGTTTAGTTCTCAATCCCCCTAAAATTATTGTATATTTTTTCTTAGTTCTGAGCTTCGTTTAATTTTAATTTAATATATATGTAATTTAATTTTTTTAAAGAATGAGTTTTTCTCCTGAATTAATCTATATATATATATATATATATATATATATATATATATATATATATATATATATATATATATATAGAGAGAGAGAGAGAGAGAGAGTCTAGATCTTAAACTCATCCCTTATCCAACTCATTCGAGCTCACCCCTTTAGCGAAGGACATAGTGACGATTCGGTCATACAACCGTCGTCTATACTTTTAACAACGGACAACATATAGCGTCGCTAAAAGTATAGATGACGGTTGTATGACCGAATCATCGCCATTTCCGTCGCTAAAGGGAGGTGAGCTCAGATGAGTTGAATAAGGGGTGAGCTTAAGATCCGGACCGTATATATATATATATATATATATATATATATATATATATATATATATATATATATATATATATATAAAATTGACGATTAAAATTTAAATTAACTTTTATACAATGAATTTGATACACTAAGATACTAGTGGGTCCTGTAACATACTACATTAATGAGTAATGTTTAAGTTTGGATACAAAGAAAAAGGTGAGATTGGGTTGCATTAGATTTCCTCTGGTACATCTATCTTCCAATTTTTTTTTAAATTAAAATCTTTTCTATTATAATTATTGTTCAATTTCTCCCGATACATATTTAACAACAAAAAATATTATATTTAACGACAAAACAAAATTCATCGCAAACAATTAGCGACATAATAAAATTCGTCGCAAAGAATTGTGTTGCTATTTGAAAAGCAATTTTTTGTCGCTAAATGTGTATTTGGAGAAATTGAAAGATATGTGTAATGGAGGAAATTCTAATCCAATTTCTTCCAAAACATAATTAGGGCCATGAATATTACTTTCAGCGACAGCTCAGCAACGTAATTATTTACGATGATTTTTATTGTGTCATTAATGGTTTGTGATCATTTTTATTTTGTTAATAACCTGATCTAATTAAACATTAAGAATATATTATTGATTATATGGGAAGAGCTTCTCCCATGATCAGAGATTTTTTTATGAAAAATAAATAAATCGAAGTTTAAAAAAGTGACTCCTCATTCTATTGATTAAAATGAATCGAAAGCAATACGCCATACGCACAATGGTGGTCATTCGTAGTCGAGATGTTACTCGTTGTGATAAGAGATGTTACTCGTTGTGGGGTCGTGGAAGAGTTGGGTTTGAATCCCAAAACCCTTTCAAAACCATAATAATCTTTAGAGTATGTTTGGAATTGTTTACAAAATGTGATTATTGATTCTGATTATTGTATTTTATTATAATCAATTTTAAAAAATAGCTTGTTTGGTAAATAAAAAAATACTTAAAATAGTAAAAAGTGAAAATATTTGATAAAAAATTTTTGTTAATCACTTATTCAAATCTATTATATATACTAAATCACAGTACATGGCACAATATATTGACACATGTCCTTCTATAAATTTAACACATGTTCATCTATAAATTTAACACATGTTCATCCTAATTAATGCTTCTTATTGCATTTGACAAAATACCCTTGACAATTATTTAGGATATTATATACTGATCACCTTATTTTATGGATATTATCAACAACCACATTATTTTAGGATCCATTAATTAGGTAACTCTCTTAGGCAACAACCAGATTTGATCAATTTAAACACGATAGGGCCAACTTGTTTTTTATGAAAACTTAGTTTTAATTATTTGAAAAGTAAATTTTCTCTAATATTAGACTTTTGTTTATTTTACTTACTTTTTATGTGCCTAATAAATTTATTCTATGATTATTTAATTACTTTCATAGTTCCATGGAATTAAAAATTATTTCCATATTCATTTTAAAACTTCAATCTATTAGCTTCCAAAAATTCTTCTAATTATTTGAATCACGCTTGTAAGACCCCAACTTATTAATGAATAAAATCAAATTTTCTCTAAATATTATTGTGAATAATAAGGGGGTTAATTTGATATAATACTTTGGTTATGGGTGAAATGTGCAAATTTTGCAAAATAAGCAAGTGGTTATAAAATATTTATTTTTGGTCGGTGAATATTCGGTTGGTCGTGGAATATTCTTGCTGTCGGGGAATATTCGTACGACGACGCAGCCTTGTGTGGGCCCCATAACGGAAAGCGATTGGATGAAGAAAACGACAAGTATAAGTTGTTTATAAATAACGGCGTAGTTGTTACCGTTAACACTGTTTAAATACCCGGTGGTTAAAAATACAGTAATAACGCGTGGTTGCACAGTAGCACACGGATTGCACAGTATATTGAATTATTGATTCATACGTAAGAAGGCACTACTCAATAATTGTTACAGTGATTATTGTTCAATATTTTATTTTATTGATTCAATAATTGCTGCGTTGATATTTTATATTATTGTTGTTTCAATAATTGTTGCTGCACAGTATTTTCATTATCAGATCAATAATTCATATTATTTGAATAATATTATTAGATAACATTATTGGCAATGTCTAGAAAGTTCTGTCTAAGGAGAGGTTTGGTCATCTAATTGCGCGCCAGTAAGGAGAAATCCTTATTGGAAAGCCCCCTCTTTCCTGGGAACGGCCTGGTTGTCATAAATGTGATTCTGTAATATTATTTGTGAATAATTAATTATTGATTCATATGATAAGGAAATATTTATTTTATGTGGATATAAATGAGGGATATATTTTTGTGGTTAAAAATGAAGGAGTTAATGTTGAGGTTTTTATCCATATTTTTGTCGGAATGGAGGTATTAAAAATCAGGGTTTTTGAGATATTTTGCGGGGGTTATAATTTTTAATCCGACCGTTGGATCGTGGTAATTTTTGGATATGTTATACATATATAAGTTGAGTATATGTCCACAAATTTTGAACCGTTAAAAATGAACGTATGATTTATTATGAATTTTACAAGATGACTGGTTCAGAAATTGTTGAATTTTCGGAGTTTATCATTTTGATGGAAAATTCTAGAATTGGTGGGCCCCACTTGTGGTTGGTGAAGAAATGTGCTGAATTATATTTCAAATGTGGTAGGTGGGAATAGTAGCAGGTAAAGCCATCAGGTTGCAGGTCAAACCTACCAAAATTTTCCTATAAATAGAGGGCTAAGTTAGAATTGAAAATCACACCAGAAACAAGTTTTCTCTCTTTCTCTCTCTAGATTATTGAGTGTATTTTGTGAGTATTTAGATACTTTGAGAGTTTCTATTCATCAGAGCAAGTTTCTTTCAGCCTTATACCGGTATTCCGACCAGAAGTACTGATATTTTGAGGTAAGGGATATTATTTTCTTCTTAAATGATATTATTTTCTTCAATATCATTATGCTGAAATATTGATATGAGTTTTTATCAAATTTGGAACTTTTTGTGTCGGGGTTACTATTCACGTATACGGCACTATTCACGTATACGGCACTATTCACGAATACGGCACTATTCACCGAAAAATAAAATTTTCTCTTTTTGTCCAAGATGTCTATTATGGTTACTATCTTTGATTGTATCCATGTTTTGATCTTTATTTTTGAATTCTGCTTCACAATTGATTATTATGAAGTATTATTGATCTTGGATAAACTGTTATACGAATCCCTACTATTTGTCCTTCTGTCTCATTGGATTCGTTCTCTTTAAGATATTTTTCATCATCCTCAGTCCTAAATGATGATATTACTGAATATCTTTGGCCTGTAGTGCAAAGATGTATAATTACTTGATGAATATCTTTGGCCTGTAGTGCAAAGATGAACAGGTGTTGAGATGAACATGACCGACTGATGATACAAATGAATATCTTTGGCCTGTAGTGCAAAGATGAATATTTGGTTAAAGATGATTATTAATTGATGTTACAGGGATAAAATATTGATGATGGACTTTTAAATCTTAGAAGATAGTAGAATTCTTTCTCTACTTGACTCTTCTAATGGTTTGTTGTTTCCGCTGCAGTTGTTGATCTAAAACTTGTTGTCGATTATATTTTATCAGATTTTTCCCTGTTGAAGACTAACGATAATTTGTTGTATATTATCTTAGTCATAATATTCTTTACTGGGCTAGTTGAGCTCACCCTTTTCCTTTTTGTTCCATTTTTCTTCTCAGGAGGTGAGAACATAGCAGGATCTAGTCGGGGTATGGAGTGATGGTTCTAGAAAGATGTATTAGCAGTCCTCACTATTTCTGTAAAATAGTGTTTGAATAATTGTAATGAGGATTTATTTGAGTGTGGATATTGTCTAGAAGACAATATTTGTATTTAAACTCACAGTATGTGTTGTCGTATTTTGCACGACAATTGTATTATTGAAGTTGTAGTTTGCTTTCTGTACCATGTATTTGGCGACTCAGAATGGGTGTTGTATACCTATTCTGGGGGCGTCACAGTTGGTATCAGAGCTTAGGGATATGATCCCTGGCTGAGATGTGAGACAAGAACTAGGAGGGGAGAGACGGGGAATTCCTTCGCTAGTATGACCTGACTAAGTTTATTTGGTGTTTATTTGGTCGGTCAGAGTATAGGGATAATATATGACATGACTATTAACCCTTGTTTTATGGCAGTATTTAAGAATGGCAGCTGAGAACGTTAATAATGGAGTAAATCAGACCGTGGAGACACCTTTGATCACTACCCAGGGGAACGTGCAACAGGAAGGCAATATTCCTCCTGTAAACAACGTTACCGAGCAAACGATGAATGATGGAATGTTTAGGAGCTTTTTGCAGTTCATGCAAAATCAGACGAGGGAGACTCGTGTGCAGAATACGGGTGGAAATGATAACAACGCGCGGTTTGTCACAGCTAAGCAGTTCAAAGAATTGGGACCACCAGAATTTAAGGGAAAGCCGGATCCGATCATGGCGGAAACGTGGGTCAAGCAAATTACCAAGATATTTGATGTCTTGGGATGCACGGAGGAACAGAAGGTTCCATTCGCCACATTTATGTTCCGCGGTGAGGCAGACTACTGGTGGGAGTCTGTGAAGCGTACCCAGCCTGACGCACTCAACATGTCCTGGGAAACATTTCAAAAACTGTTCAATGACAAGTACTTTCCTGAAAGTATTCGTCATATGAAGGAGGTTGAGTTTATTAGACTGGAACAAAACAACATGACGGTGTCCCAGTACGAGGCGAAGTTTGCAGAGTTATCCAGGTTTGCACCTCATTTGGTCGAAAATGAGGAACGAATGACGCGGATGTTTCTGAGAGGTTTAAAACCTGAGATTCGTCAATACCTTATCTCTCATAAATTTTCTCTATATTCAGATGTTGTCAACAGGGCCCAATTATTAGAGAGAGATAATGAGTATACTCAACCGAGGGACCACAACCAGGGTCATACCGGTGACAGCAATCATCAGAGCGATGATAACCAACGAGGAGGGAAAAATACGAACAAAGGCGGTAACCACTCGGGTGGTCATCGTGGCCATGATAATAGGAGAGGTGAGTCAAGTGGAAATTTCAGAAAGAGGAGATTCAACAATGACGGGAAGACATCAGCACCAGCACCAGCACCAACAACAAATTTTAGGGGAGGAGAACGACCGCCAGTTAGATGTTACAAATGTGGGAAAGAGGGACATATCAGCCCAAACTGCCCACAACAATCCAAGGTATGTTATAACTGTGGAAAGGAAGGTCATATAGCTCGAGAGTGTTCTGTAGCAAAACCAAGTTCAGCGGGGATGGTGACTCCAAAAGTTATCCCGGATAAGTCGAAATCAGCGGTTCCTGGAAGAGCGTTTGTCGTAACTGGCCAAAACGTGAGAAACCCGAACGAGGTGATCACGGGTAAGCTAATCTTGAATTCTTGCGAAGTTTATACTTTACTAGATACCGGTTCTACCCATTCTTTTATCTCTCCTGCTTGTGCTCAACGTTTAAACTTGACTCCGGAGAAATTGGACTTTAACTTATCTGTTGAAACTCCGTTGGGTGAAACCTTCGTTACATCTACAGTTTATAAATCTTGCATGATCCAAGTTGGCACTATCACATTACCTGTTGATCTTATCTCTTTAAAGATACTTGCTTTTGATGTGATTTTAGGAATTGATTGGTTAACCACTCATCATGCTAAAATTGATTGTTTTCGTAAGGTTGTTAGTTTTCATATTCCTAACCAACCTGTCATACGAATTCAAACTACTAAACCACTAAAATCAGTCACTGTCATATCAAGCCACAAAGCTATTCGTTTATTGAAAAACGGATGTCAAGCTTTCTTAGCCCATGTTATGGATTTGAACAAAGACAAGTCAGATTTGAATAATATTTCTATTGTTAGAGAATTTTCCGATGTATTTCCTGAAGAACTTCCCGGTCTACCCCCGGAACGAGAAATTGAATTCTTTATTGACCTTGAACCCGGTACAAAGCCCATTTCTAAAACCCCATATCGAATGGCTCCTATTGAACTTCAGGAGTTAAAAGTCCAACTACAGGAGTTGTTGGACATCGGTTTTATTCGTCCTAGTACGTCTCCTTGGGGTGCTCCTGTTTTATTCGTAAAGAAGAAAGACGGGAGTATGCGACTTTGTATTGACTATCGAGAATTGAACCATGTCACCATCAAGAATAGGTATCCGCTACCTCGCATTGATGACCTGTTTGACCAGTTGCAAGGAGCACAATTCTTTTCAAAGATCGATCTTCGTTCTGGATATCATCAGCTGAAGATTAAAACTGAGGATATTCCAAAGACTGCCTTCAGAACTCGGTACGGGCATTATGAATTCTTAGTAATGTCTTTTGGATTGACTAATGCTCCTGCTGCCTTCATGGATATGATGAACCGTGTATTCAAAGAATATTTGGATCAGTTCGTTGTTGTCTTTATTGATGACATCCTCATCTATTCCAAAAGCCGTGAAGATCATGAGCGCCATTTGAAGCTGGTACTGCAAAGGCTTCGTGAAAACAAGCTATATGCCAAACTGAAGAAATGCGAGTTCTGGCTTGAGGAAGTAGCATTCCTTGGGCACGTGGTGTCAAAACATGGAGTATCTGTCGACCCGGCGAAGATTGAAGCCATACAAAGTTGGGAGCAACCGAAGTCGGTAACCGAAGTACGTAGCTTTCTGGGCTTAGCTGGTTATTATCGGAGATTTGTGGAAGGATTTTCTCGAATCGCTACTCCGTTAACTCAGCTGACTCGGAAAGATACAAAATTCGTATGGAGTGAGGAATGCGAGAAGAGTTTCCAAGAACTCAAGAGGAGACTCATTTCGGCACCTGTTTTGACAATACCATCTGGTTCGGATGGATTTGTTATCTACAGCGATGCTTCAGGCAAAGGGTTAGGATGTGTTCTCATGCAACATGGGAAAGTCATAGCCTATGCCTCACGACAACTCAAAGAATATGAGAGGAATTATCCTACTCATGATTTGGAGTTGGCAGCAGTCGTTTTTGCGTTGAAGATCTGGAGACACTACCTGTATGGGGAGAAAGTGGAGATCTATACAGATCATAAAAGCCTCAAATATTTCTTCACCCAAAAGGAACTCAACATGCGGCAACGACGTTGGCTTGAGCTGTTGAAAGATTACGATCATACCATCCAATACCATCCTGGAAAAGCAAACGTAGTAGCTGACGCATTGAGTAGAAGATCATATGCGGGTACGAGTGCAATGTTTTTAACACAAAGGCCCATTTTGTATGACTTGCAAAGGATGGAGATAGAGATGAAGGCTCCAAGTACCCACATGATGATATCAAATATACGAGTAGAACCGACTTTAATCGATAAAGTTAAAGCTGCTCAAGCTACGGATATAGAGCTGATGCGTATGAAGAAGAAAGTGCAAGAAGGTGCTATTCCAGAAGCAAGAATCGATGAAGAAGGAATACTTCGAGTCAACTCCAGACTTTGTGTTCCTAACGATTTTGACTTGAAGCATAGAATAATGATGGAGGCACACAACACACCGTTTGCAATCCATCCTGGGAGTACCAAAATGTATCACGATCTTCGACATACATTTTGGTGGAGCAATATGAAAAGAGAGATCGCGGAGTTTATCTCGAGGTGTTTAACTTGTCAACGTGTAAAGGCGGAGCATCAAGTGCCAAAGGGTCCATTGCAACCACTTGAGATCCCGAAATGGAAGTGGGAACACATTACTATGGATTTTGTTACAGGTCTTCCCAAGGTTTCTCAAGGCATAGATGCGATTTGGGTTATTGTTGATAGATTAACCAAGTCCGCTCATTTCTTGCCGATACGTGAGACTTATTCCCTTGAACGTCTTGCTAGTATGTACGTGAACGAGATTGTGAGATTGCATGGCATGCCAGTATCCATAGTTTCGGATCGTGACCCAAGATTCACTTCACGATTTTGGGTTAGCTTGCAGAAAGCTATGGGCACGGATTTACGATTCAGTTCAGCATACCATCCTCAAACGGACGGACAATCAGAGAGGACTATTCAAACTCTTGAAGATCTATTAAGACTTTGTGTCTTAGATCTCAAAGGGAGTTGGGATAAGTACCTACCATTGGTGGAATTCTCCTACAACAACAGTTATCAGGCGAGCATAGGTATGGCTCCATTTGAGGCGTTGTATGGAAGAAAATGTCGTTCTCCAGTATGCTGGGACGAGGTGGGTGAAGCAACATTGTTGGGACCAGAATTGGTACGCATTACTACAGAGAAGATCCAAACGATTCGACAACGTATACAAACGGCACAGGATCGACAAAAGAGTTATGCGGATCTTCATCGGAAGGACGTGGAATTTAATATTGGGGATCATGTATTGTTACGTGTTGCACCATGGAAGGGAGTTACAAGATTTGGGAAGAGAGGAAAGCTCAATCCAAGATTTGTTGGTCCATTTGAGATTCTTGAGCGAATAGGAAATGTGGCATATAGACTCGCATTACCTCCAAGCATGTCTCGTGTTCATAATGTTTTTCACATATCTATGCTTCGTAAATATGTTAAAGACCCGAACCACATTATTGAGTTAGAACCAGACGAGATAGCTGAAGATTTAACGTACGAGGAGGTACCTGTTAAGATCTTGGATAGGAAAGAGCATGTCCTACGCACGAAGGTTATACCACAAGTTAAGGTTTTGTGGAGAAACCATGCTATTGAAGAAATGACCTGGGAGTTGGAATCAGAAATGAAAGCGAGGTATCCTCACCTTTTTGAAACATCAGGTACGTACGTCAATTTCGAGGACGAAATTTCATAAGGAGGGGAGGTTGTAAGACCCCAACTTATTAATGAATAAAATCAAATTTTCTCTAAATATTATTGTGAATAATAAGGGGTTAATTTGATATAATACTTTGGTTATGGGTGAAATGTGCAAATTTTGCAAAATAAGCAAGTGGTTATAAAATATTTATTTTTGGTCGGTGAATATTCGGTTGGTCGTGGAATATTCTTGCTGTCGGGGAATATTCGTACGACGACGCAGCCTTGTGTGGGCCCCATAACGGAAAGCGATTGGATGAAGAAAACGACAAGTATAAGTTGTTTATTAATAACGGCGTAGTTGTTACCGTTAATACTGTTGGAATACCCGGTGGTTAAAATACAGTAATAACGCGTGGTTGCACAGTAGCACACGGATTGCACATATATTGAATTATTGATTCTTACGTAAGAAGGCACTACTCAATAATTGTTACAGTAGTTATTGTTCAATATTTTATTTTATTGATTCAATAATTGCTGCGTTGATATTTTATATTATTGTTGTTTCAATAATTGTTGCTGCACAGTATTTTCATTATCAGATCAATAATTCATATTATTTGAATAATATTATTAGATAACATTATTGGCAATGTCTAGAAAGTTCTGTCTAAGGAGAGGTTTGGTCATCTAATTGCGCGCCAGTAAGGAGAAATCCTTATTGGAAAGCCCCCTCTTTCCTGGGAACGGCCTGGTTGTCATAAATGTGATTCTGTAATATTATTTGTGAATAATTAATTATTGATTCATATGATAAGGAAATATTTATTTTATGTGGATATAAATGAGGGATATATTTTTGTGGTTAAAAATGAAGGAGTTAATGTTGAGGTTTTTATCAGTATTTTTGTCGGAATGGAGGTATTAAAAATCAGGGTTTTTGAGATATTTTGCGGGGGTTATAATTTTTAATCCGACCGTTGGATCGTGGTAATTTTTGGATATGTTATACATATATAAGTTGAGTATATGTCCACAAATTTTGAACCGTTAAAAATGAACGTATGATTTATTATGAATTTTACAAGATGACTGGTTCAGAAATTGTTGAATTTTCGGAGTTTATCATTTTGATGGAAAATTCTAGAATTGGTGGGCCCCACTTGTGGTTGGTGAAGAAATGTGCTGAATTATATTTCAAATGTGGTGGGTGGGAATAGTAGCAGGTAAAGCCATCAGGTTGCAGGTCAAACCTACCAAAATTTTCCTATAAATAGAGGGCTAAGTTAGAATTGAAAATCACACCAGAAACAAGTTTTCTCTCTTTCTCTCTCTAGATTATTGAGTGTATTTTGTGAGTATTTAGATACTTTGAGAGTTTCTATTCATCAGAGCAAGTTTCTTTCAGCCTTATACCGGTATTCCGACCAGAAGTACTGATATTTTGAGGTAAGGGATATTATTTTCTTCTTAAATGATATTATTTTCTTCAATATCATTATGCTGAAATATTGATATGAGTTTTTATCAAATTTGGAACTTTTTGTGTCGGGGTTACTATTCACGTATACGGCACTATTCACGTATACGGCACTATTCACGAATACGGCACTATTCACCGAAAAATAAAATTTTCTCTTTTTGTCCAAGATGTCTATTATGGTTACTATCTTTGATTGTATCCATGTTTTGATCTTTATTTTTGAATTCTGCTTCACAATTGATTATTATGAAGTATTATTGATCTTGGATAAACTGTTATACGAATCCCTACTATTTGTCCTTCTGTCTCATTGGATTCGTTCTCTTTAAGATATTTTTCATCATCCTCAGTCCTAAATGATGATATTACTGAATATCTTTGGCCTGTAGTGCAAAGATGTATAATTACTTGATGAATATCTTTGGCCTGTAGTGCAAAGATGAACAGGTGTTGAGATGAACATGACCGACTGATGATACAAATGAATATCTTTGGCCTGTAGTGCAAAGATGAATATTTGGTTAAAGATGATTATTAATTGATGTTACAGGGATAAAATATTGATGATGGACTTTTAAATCTTAGAAGATAGTAGAATTCTTTCTCTACTTGACTCTTCTAATGGTTTGTTGTTTCCGCTGCAGTTGTTGATCTAAAACTTGTTGTCGATTATATTTTATCAGATTTTTCCCTGTTGAAGACTAACGATAATTTGTTGTATATTATCTTAGTCATAATATTCTTTACTGGGCTAGTTGAGCTCACCCTTTTCCTTTTTGTTCCATTTTTCTTCTCAGGAGGTGAGAACATAGCAGGATCTAGTCGGGGTATGGAGTGATGGTTCTAGAAAGATGTATTAGCAGTCCTCACTATTTCTGTAAAATAGTGTTTGAATAATTGTAATGAGGATTTATTTGAGTGTGGATATTGTCTAGAAGACAATATTTGTATTTAAACTCACAGTATGTGTTGTCGTATATTGCACGACAATTGTATTATTGAAGTTGTAGTTTGCTTTCTGTACCATGTATTTGGCGACTCAGAATGGGTGTTGTATACCTATTCTGGGGGCGTCACAACGCTAATCTATTATATTATATATACTAAATCACAGTACATGGCACAATATATTGATACATGTCCTTCTATAAATTTAACACATGTTCATCCTAATTAATGCTTCTTATTGCCTTTGACAAAAATACCATTGACAATTACTTAGGATAATATATACTGATCACCTTATTTTATGAATATTATCAACAACCACATTATTTTAAGATCCATTAATTAGATAACTCTCTTAGGCAACAACCAGATTGGATTAATTTAAACACAATAGGGCCAACTTGCTTTTTATGAAAAATTACTTTTAATTATTTGAAAAGTAAATTTCCTTTAATATTAGACTTTTATTTATTTTACCTACTTTTCATATGCCTAATAAATTTATTCTATGATTAATTAATTACTTTCATAGTTCCATGCAATTACAAATTATTTTCATATTCATTTTAAAACTTCAATGCATTAGCTTCCAAAAATTCTTCCAATTATTTGAACCACGCTAATTGATTCTAAAGATATGAAAATTTATTTGCTTAACCAATTTATGGAAAACTCAATCAATTAATAAATTATGGAATACTTAAATAATATAAAACTCATCCCAAGATTTATGAAAACAATATTGGTTAGATATATGAAAGATAATAAATTTTTTAAAAACTTATTTTCTAACCAACTCCATCAATTATTGGAAGTACTAAAAATCAACATTTTAAAATATTTTCATATTTATTATTTTATTCTTTGTGCCAATTACGCGACCAACACTTTTTCATCCAATTAAATCATGCTACTTAAAAAATAAATCCTTGAAGGATTCAATCAACAAAGTAATCGACAACTTTTTATAATTTTTATGGAATATAACATTCAATCAACTTATTACAAATTGATTTATTCCAATAAATAAGTCATGGTTCTTAAGGAAATGATTCAAACAGAATTCACTAAATAATAGGAATTTTTAATATGGAACGAAATGAATAAAAAATTAATCTCTTTTAACAACTCGGATAGACAACTCATTACCGTTTCATTGACCGCTTCTTAAATCATGAAATATAATCTATTAATTAATTAGACCAATTGTAAATTGAATCGGGCAGTTTGAAAGTAAGCTTAGACTCAATTAAGATTTCTATATTTTCATATTTATTTTAATATACCAATTAAATAATTCCATATTATGAACCATTAAGGTTCAGATTTTTCATTATATTTTCATATTAATTTTGAAAGGTTAATATTTTGAATTTATAATTCATTAAATCACTACAAATCTAAACTATTTTGGTAATGTCAACTGTTCTGATATTATCCTTTTTAATTTAATTATTATATCCTAAAATCACTATTTTTTAATCCCAAATTAATATTTTTATTTTATAATCCCCTAAATCACTGCAAATCTAAACTGTTTTAATAATGCCAACTTTTCTGATATTATCCTTTCTAATTTAATTATTATCTCTTAAAATTACTATTTTTTTTAATCCCAAATTAATATTTTGAATTTATAATCTACTAAATCACTATAAATCTAAATTATTTTGGTAATGTCAACTGTTACATAATTACACTGATTTTTGAATTTTATAATATTATACCTTTTATAATATTATACGATGCATATATATAAGTTCCAACATTACTAATAGTGACAACCCAATAAATCTATTTTTTAGAATTTTATAGTATTATATATCATTTATAATCTTATACCATACATTATCATACATATATATAATCCGGCACTAATATGTTTATTTTTAAACCCTAAAATTCACTACTTTTCTAAACTGTTACTAATTTAATTATGTTAAAACATAATTATTATATCCTAAAATAATTACTTTTCTATAATTATAACATTCATAATTATACCATACATTATATCATACATATATGGTATAATATTATAATACACGTATATAATAAAATCACTACTTATCTAAACTGTGCAGATATTAGCATTACTAATTTAATTATATTATAACATAATATTATACCATTTATAATTATATTATAAAATAATATTATACAATTTAAAACATTTAAAACAAAATTAAAATAACAAATAATACAAATCATAAGTTACTATGTTGATTTTATAATCCACTAAATCACTACTTTTTCAATCTAAACTATTTTTATATTATCGTAACGTAATTATTATCTTCTAAAATCATTACTTTTTAATCCTACATTATTATTTTGATTTTATAATCCCTTAAATCACTATACATCTAAACTGTTCTAATAATGTTAATTGTTTTAATATTATCATTACTAAATTAATTATTATCTTCTAAAATCACTACTTTTTTTAATCCCAAATTAATATTTTAAATATATAATCATCTACATCACTACAAATCTAAACTATTTTGGTAATATAAACTGTTTTGATATTATATTTTTTAATTTAATTATTATTTCCTAAAATCACTAAGTTATGATATTATCATTACTGAGCTATTATCATTACTCTCCGTTATTTATCCTAATTTTCTTATCAAATATCCGATCAATCCCCTTGCAACAATTGTTGATATCACATATCCTAATTTATTAGAAAATTTTGAGAATGACTTTTATTTTCAAGACCAATCCATCCTTGCTCCTACACTTGATGTTATAAATAAGGTGAACGAATATGTGATGTATTTATGGCCAGGTGATGAAGTACCATATCTAAGATGTCCTATGTAAGGTTGATGAAAACTCAAACAGCTATGAAGGCATTTACACCTTATAATTTTTGAATAGCATTACATCTTCTGGAATGTCAAACCACGAGATAACGTTGAAGATTGGGGTTCCTGTAATGTTGCTTCGAAATATAAATCAGTGATCTGGTTTGTGCAAATGTCACGAGATTAATAGTAACTCTATTGGGAAAACATCTGATAAAAGCAAAAATAATTTCAGTCAGTAATTTTGGACATAAAGTGTTCATACCTCGCTTGGTCTTAACACCGTCAAACATTAGATTACCTTTAAAATTCCAACAAAGTTAATTTTCTTTGGTTGTTTGCTTTTTCATGACAATTAATAAGAGTCAGGGACAATCTCTCACACATATTGGACTGTATCTGTCACGTCCAATTTTTAGCCATAATCAATTGTATGTAGCAGTATCAACAGTTACAAGCAAGAGTGGAGTAAAAATACTAATTTGTGACAAAGATGGAAAAACATACAATACTACAAAAAATATAGTTTTCCAGAAAGTTTTTCACAATTTAATATAGAAAGGTTTGACTGTTTCTTGCTATTATCTTTTTGTTGCTCATTATTAGTGTAAACCCTGATTATTTTATTATTATATCTCATGAAATTTTTACTATAATCTATTTGAATCTTTTTAGGTAAATCTATGATATGCATTTACAAAGCTATCTCGATCGAGCCAAATTCCAGTTGCAAAGACAAAAATAAACCGGCAAACTCTCAACACTACCCCTTACAAAATTGTTTAGTTTTTATTATAACTTCAACTCGAAATTTTGTTAATACATGTACTGAGTAGAGTTTATGTATATTTGTGACGCTCCCAAAATTAGGTATACATCACCCATCTTGAGTAGCCAGATACATGATACAGAATTCAAATACAACTTAATAATACAACTGTCGTGTACAATACGACAAAACATAAACTGTGAGTTTAAAAATAAATATTATCTACTAGAGAGTATACAAACTCAAAAGGAGTCCTCATTACAATTATTATCACACTATTACATAGAATAGTGAGGACTACTAATGTTATCATCTGGTTCATCATTCCGTTTCCCGACTCATACCAACTATATTCTCATTTTTTGAAGAGAACAGTGAAAGAAAGGGTGAGCTCAACTAGCCCAGTAAAAAATATTATGACTAAGATAATGCAAAATAAATTATCATTAGTCTTCAACAATGTTAAACTGATAAAATATAATAGACATCAAGTTTAACTGCAGCGGATCAAGCAATCCATTAATAGAGTCAAGTAGAGAATAAAATCTACTATCTTTTATGATTTAAAAGGTTTTTCATGACTTTTATCGCTGAGACTCAGCTTAATAAATAATCCACATCATCGAATCACCCCTGCACTACGGCCAAGGATATTCTTTGGTATCACGACCACGAATTATCCATGCACTACGACTAAAGATAATCATATTTTCATCAACGGTCCTGATCATGCCATAAAATAATTCATCTTTGCACTACGGTCAAAGAGAATCCATAGCCATAATCATACCAAAAATTGTCCATCAATGCACTACGGGCCAATGAGGACTTTTTCTACATCATTTGTAATATTATGGTTATGATTATACCGAATAATCCCTGGTCATAATCATGCCAAGTCCATCTATGCACTACAGGCCACAGATGACTTTCAACATAATATAAGCATGAGGATGATGACAATGATATAAGAATTCAATAAAACAAGTTCAAGAATTAATTTATCTAGGAACTGATAACGTCCAAATTGTTAACATGATACTGCTTTGTAGAGTAAAATTCAAGAATGCTCAGAAGAATATTTACATGAAAAGATACTGGATGAAGTACAAATATCAAGGATATTCCACTAATTTTATGGAGTATAGAGGTCAAAATTTTAACCAACTGAGTATAATATAGAATGGAATAACAAAAAAAATCACCATGCATGCGGTACTTCGCATAGACAGGTTATTCCAACAGAATAATAAGTAACGGAACCAGGTCAGGCGAAATTCGTACCGACAGGATGTTCCAACAGAATAATAAATAATGGAATAACAACAGAAATCGCCATGCATGCGGTACTTCGCATAGAAAAGTTATTCCGACAGAATAATAAATAATGGAACCAGGTCCGGCGTAAACGCACAGACAGGATATTCCAACAGAATAATAAAGAATGGAACCAGGTCCGGCGTAAAACGCACAGACAGGATATTCTAACAGAATAATAAATAATGGAACCAGGTCCGGCGTAAACGCACAGACAGGATATTCCGACAAAATAATAAATAATGGAACCAGGTCCGGCGTAAACGCACAAACAGGATATTCCAACAGAATAATAAAGAATGAAATAACAGAAGAATTTTACCAAGTATAGGGTAGCCCGCATATACAGGTTATTCCAACAGAATAATAAAGAATGGAATAACAGAAGTTCTCTTCATGAATAAGAAAGAAAGAATATCCTTTACGAGTACAATAAATAATATCTCTTACCTTGAAAGGAAGAGTACTGGATATAGAAGTAGTGAAGTAGTAGAACACTTTTCTTCTCTCTCTATAATTTTCTCTCTCTAGAGTTTCAGTGAATTCGTAAGAAATAATGAAGGAATGAGCTTCTATTTATAAAAAAATGAACTGCATAGTAGCTAACTCATAAACGGTCTAGATTGATTTACTTTAATCTGATGGTCCATATTTAAAGTAAAATCTTTTAAATAAAATATAATATATTCTATTTATAATCTAATAAAATGAACAACTTTATAAAAGATTTTACTATGCAAATACTATGCAGGCACTATGCAAACACTATGCATAATAAAATATAATATATTCTAATTATTGTCTAATAAAACAGATAACTTTATAAAAGTATTTTGTTTTATATAAAAAGATTTTACTATTAGCCTAATAAAACGAATAACTTTATAAAAGTATTTTGTTTTATATAAAAAGTTTTTCCTGTTTTATTACATTAATAATACTAATAAACCAAAACTGAGTGACTTATCACGTAAGCCTCAATAATCAATACCGTATGCTACTATGCAACCACACGTATTACTGTACATTTACTACCGAGTAGTTCAACAGTATTAACGGTAAAACTTCCGCCGTTATTTTCATAAAATATTTTTGTCGTTTTCTCAATCCGACAATAATTCCGTTGTGGGGTCCACCAATAATTGTGTCGTCGTACGAATATTTTCCGACCAATCGAATATAATACAACAACTTGCATACTTTGTAAAATTTATAAATACTACCCACAACTATAACATTATCTCAAATTCACACCATAATATTAAAAAAAATATTTCGAAAAAATTAAATCTTTATTCAGAAAATCTGGGGTTTCACAATCTCCCCTCCTTATGAAATTTTGCACTCAAAATTTACGTACGTACCTGGTATGCCGAACAGATGAGGACACTTCATCAGATTCTAACTCTTGAGGTATAACATTTGAGTGTTGAATATATTCCAGGATTTTAACAGGTACATCTTCATACGTTAAATTATCCGCTATCTCGTACAGTTCTAAATCAATAATGTGGTTCGAGTCGTCCACATATTTACGTAACATCAATACGTTAAAAATGTTATGAACACGCGACATACTTGGTGGTAAAACGAGTCTATAAGCCACAACTCCTACTTAATCGAGGATTTCAAATGGGCCAATTAAATCGAGGGTTGAGATTTCTTCTCTTCAGCAACTCTTGCTTTTAAAATAACGCCCTCTTGAACCTTCTTCTTAGTATTCATCAGCTCCGGATCTGTAGCTTGCACGACTTTAACTTTATCGATTAAAGTCAATTCTAATCGTATATTCGTTATCTTCATGTGGGTCCCTAGAGTCTTTAACTCTATCTTAATCATTTGTAAGTTATACGAAATGAGTCTTTGTGTTAACAACATCGCACTCGTAAACGCATACGATCTTCTACTTAACACGTCAGCTACCACGTTCACTCTTCTACGATGATATTGAATGGTACGATCGTAATCTTCAACAGCTCGAGCCAACGTCTTTGGCGTATGATACGTTCATTTTAGTTGAAGAAATATTTGAGGGTTTAAGAAATGAGTTTTGTACTGGGGTCAATACAAAATTCGATTTCACGCTCTGGGGTAGGCTAAGAAGTCTTCAAGAATACATCAGAAAATTTATTAACAATAGAAATATCATTCAAAACTGTGACCCTCATCCAAGACTTGGATAGCACGTCACATTGATACCTATCAACTTGTCATCGTCATTCACTATATCGCCTACAGAAAGTTTGGCTTCGGTGCATTCTACACAAGGAAGTAAACAACGAAAGGATCGGGCTCTTTACTTATGGCTTGATATGGCAATGATTGACTTTAGGGTTTGTTTACTTGAATTTGTAAACAGGTTGGTTAGGAGTATGAAAGCTAACCACATTACAAAAAGCATGATGAGTAGTTAACCAATCAATTCTTAAAATTACATCAAAGACAAGTATTTTCAAAGAGATATGATCGACGGGTAACGTGAAAGTGTTGATTTGAATCAAATAAGATTTATAAATAGTGGAGGTAACGAAGGTTTCTCCCAACTGAATTTCAACAGATAAATCAAACTTCTCCGGAGTTAAGTTCAAACATTGAACACAACTAGGTGAAATAAAAGAGTGAATAGAAACGGTATCTAACACGGTATAGACTTCAAAAGAGTTTATGACTAACATACCCGTGATAATTTTATTCAGGTTCCTCGTCACGAAAAAAAAACACTCTCTCTTAAACTACTGGCTTTGGCTTGTCTGGGACATCCTTTGGCATCACTATCCCAGCTGGACTTGACTTCACCATATGATAAAATCGAGTTAGGTGACCTTCTCTTCCGTAATTAAAACATGCTTTGGATTGCTGCGTACAGTTTGGACTGATGTGTCCCTCTTGTCCACATTTAAAACATACGATCGGTGGTTGTTCTTCTTCCTTTGAAACGGATGCTGGTGCTGACGACTTCACGTCATTGTTGAACCTTCTCTTCTTGAAATGTTCATTATTATTATTTTAGCCATGATCACCACCAAAGTGGTTACCATTTCTGGCATGTTTATTCCATCCATGCTTATTGTCACCTCTTTGATGACTGTTATCACCGGTATTATCATTTTGTCGGCTACTCTCTTTTGGTTGGGTTGACTCGTTATCGCGCTCCAATAACTGAGCCCTATTAACAACATCTAAATACAAACACAGTTTATGAGAGATAAGATATTAACGTATCTCAGGTTTAAACCTCTTAAAAATATTCGCGTCATTCTCTCCTCATTATCAACCAAATGGGACGTAAATCGGGACAACTCGGCAAACTTGGCTTCGTACTGCGACACGGTCATGTTATTTTGCTCCAACTTGATAAATTCCACCTCCTTCAGGTGACGAATGCTTTCGGGAAAGTACTTATCATTGAACAGCTCTTGGAACTTCTCCCAAGACATCTTGAGCGCGTCGGGCTGGGTACGTTTTACAGATTCCCACCAGTGATCTGCCTCTTCACGCAACATAAAGGTGGCAAAGGGAACCTTTTGCTCCTCGGAGCATCCCAAGACATCAAATATCTTGGTGATCTGCTTTAACCATGTCTCCGCCTTAAGTGGTTCTGACTTTCCCAAAAACTCCGGTGGTCCCAGCTCCTTGAATTGCTTAGCGGTGACCAACCGTGGGTTGCCATTGTTTCCTCCTACATTATGAACGAGCCGCCTTCGCCTGATGTTGTATGAATTTTAAAAAACTCCTACATTATGAACGAGCCGTCAATTGATCAGTGTTGTTGTTTACAGGAGGATTATCGCCATCCTGTTGCACAACGGTCTCCTGTGCTCCATTGCTTATCTCAATATTTTCGGATGCCATTATCAAATACTGTAACAAAATAAGGGTTAATTAACATATCACATATCATCCCTATACTCTGACCGACCAATTAAATAACAAGTAAACTTAGGTAGGTCATACTAGCGAAGGAATTACCCGTCTCTCCCCTCCTAGTTCTAGTCTCACATCTCAGTAAGAGATCATATCCCTAAGCTTTGATACCAACTGTGACGCCCCCAAAATAGGTATACATCACCCATCTTGAGTCGCCAGATACATGGTACAAAATTCAAATACAACTTAATAATACAGCTATCGTGTACAATACGACAAAACATAAACTGTGAGTTTGAATACAAATATTATCTACTAGAGAGTATACAAACTCAAAAGGTGTAAAACCCCGAATTTTATGAAATAAAAATAATCAATTTCTCTATTTAGTAAATAGTTAAATTGATAAAAAGTTAAAGTTAAGGGTGATATGTGAAATTTTTTTTAAAATAAGCAAGTGGCTATAAAATACTTATTGTTGTCGGGGAATATTCATTTGGTCGTGGAATATTCTTGTTGTCGGGGAATATTTGTACGACGGCATAGCCATTTGTGGGCCCCGTAACATAATAACTGTCGGATAAAGAAAACGACAAAATTGAGTTTTTATAAATAACGGCGTAGTTGTTACCGTTAATACTGTTAGAATACCTGGTGGTTAAAATACAGTAATACGCGTAGTTGCACAGTAGCACACGGTATTGAACAGTATTTTTTGAATTATTGATTCTTACATAAGAAGACACTACTCAATAATTGTTACAGTAATTACTGTTCAATATTTTATTTTATTGATTCAATAATTGCTGTGTTGATATTTTATATTATTGTTGTTTCAATAATTATCACTTCATAGTATCTCCATTATCAGATCAATAATTCATATTATTTGAATAATATTATTAGATAGAATTATTAGCAATGTCTAGAAAGTTCTATCAAGGAGAGATTTGGTCACCTAATTACGCGCTAGTAAGGAGAAATCCTTATTGGAAAGCCCCCTCTTTCCTAGGAACGGCCTGATTGTCATAATTGTGGTTCTGTAATATTATGTGTGAATAATTAATTATTAATTTATATGATAAGAAAATATTTTTTTTATGTGGATATAATTGATGGATATATTTATTTTATGTGAAAGAATTAATGTTGAAGTGTTTTTTGTCGGAATGGAGGTATTAAAAATTAAATCACTGTTCTTGAGATATATTGCCTGAGTTATAATTTTTTAATCTGACCATTGGATCGTTGTGATTTTTGGATATATTATACATATATAAGTTGAGTATATGTCCACAAATTTTAAACTATTAAAAATGAACGTATAATTTGTTATGAATTTTAAGAGGTGTCTGATTCAGAAATTAGGTTTATAAATGATTTTGGTAGAAAATTCTAGAAATGGATGGGCCCCACTTTTGGTTGTTGGGAAAGATGGCTGATTTTTGGTCGGTGGAATAGTAGCAGGTAAAGCCATCAGGTAGCAGGTCAAGTCTGCTTCGGCGTGCTAACATTTTCCTATAAATAGAGGGCTAAGTTAGAATTGAAAATCACACCTGAATTCATAAGTTTTCTCTCTTTTTCTCTCAAAATTATCGAGTGTATTTTGTTAGTATTTAGATACTTGGTGAGTTGCTATTTATCAGTGCAAGTTTCCTTCAGCGTCATATCCGATATCCAGTCAGAAGTGCTGCTCTTTTGAGATAAGGGATAGTAAGGGATTTTAAGGATTATTATGTTTTTCAGTTTCATAATTTTTCTGACCTTCAAAAATTCTGGAAAAATTTGAAATGATATTTTGATGAATTTTATTGATTGTGTCCAAAAATAGTGATTTTTGGATGTATAGATTAAGAGTTATGAATTTTATGAGAAAAGACTATTTTAAAAGTAACCGCTTATAACTCCATGTGGTTAACTCCAAAATTGGTGAAATTTTTATTGGGAGTACATGTATATGATAGAAGTATACTCTATAAATTTAAGAATTTGTGGATAAAAATATAATTTTCGATAAATATCTAAATATTCGGCTGTTTTGGCCATATGAAAAATAGTAAATGATTTTTAAAAATTTCGGGAAAAATATATGTTCAATATGGGACTATATTCTGCTAAATTCCAGAAAAAAAATATTTTTGGGATTGATTTGGTATTTTTAATGAAAATAGACTAGTTATGAGTAAATGAATTAAATATGTTATGCGAAGTAAAAAATTAGAAAATAGGATTTTTTTGACTTTTTATGAGAGTTTTGGTTATTGGTGATGAAATCTTATGAGTTTAACATTTTAGGATGATTAAATGCATTATTTAGTAAAGTGTAAATAATTAAAATAAATTGTTTATAAGTTTAAGAAATGTTATTTCAATATCATTATACCGAAATATTGATATAGATTTTATTGTGGAATTTTTACCTTTTTGTGTCAGGTTTACTATTCATGAGTTACTATTCACGAGTTACTATTTATGAGTTATTATTCACGAAGTTACTATTCATGAGTTACTATTCACAAGTTACTATTCATGACAAAATTGGTTTCTTTTTTTAACCAAATTATAGTTGATTTATGAATATTACTCTTGAGATTAAATCTAGATGTTTTGATTATATTGATTTTACTATTATATATAATATTTTTATAACCCTAATGATGATATTTCTATTTGACTTGAGTGTAAAGATGGATAAATTTTTGGTATGATCATGACTATGGGTTCCCTTTGGCCATAGTGCAAAGTTGAATTGTTGACTGGTATGATTATGACCATTGAATTTATAATTGAATATCTTTAGCTTAAGTGCAAAGGTGAAATGATCAACATGGTTATAATTATTGTTTATATAAATTCTGAAATGATTATATATTTCTTTGAGATATTAATATATTTGGGATGTGGTGCAAATATGAACTGTTGATGAATATATCTGGCTTGTAGTGCAAATATGAACTGTTGAGGAATATATTTGGCCTGTAGTGCAAAGATGAATTGTTGATGAATATCTTTGGCTCGTAGTGCAAAGATGACATGTTGTTGAATATCTTTGGCCTGTAGTGCAAAGATGGACTGTTGATGAATATCTTTGGCCGTAGTGCAAAGATGAAATTGTTAGTATAATTATAAACAGGAACTGTGATTTGGTATAACCATGATCTTTGATGTTTCAGGTAAAGACATGTGATAAAAATTATCTTCGTCTTGGATGCAAAGAGGAATTTAGAATTACAATTATGATTATGAGTTATTCATATAAATGTGGAAAGAAACTGTTGAGTAACTAGGGTGAGGCGAACCCAACGTTGGAAGGGTGTTTTGCCACTATCATACAAGATGTCTAATATCATATAACCTCGTGTCATTATAAGACAGGGTTGTGCACATCTACTTGCTGAGTATATTTACGAGCACTACTTATATAATCTTGGTGTTTGTTTGAAGTATAATTCTCATTTAGAGGCAGTGGAGATAATGATATGTCAAGAGAAGACTCACTATTGAGAAGAATATGATAGTAATCTTCTCATTTTTCTTTGGGGTCTATTGGGTCAACCAAGGATAATTCTGTGGCCATATGATATCTATCATAACCTAGACGCATGACCTCCCATGTACGAAGGTTTCTTTGAGCACTTTCTAAAGATTCTAATTTCTAAAACAGTTTTTGACTATTCCTTTATGTAAGGTGTCATTGTGACGTGTTATCCAAGGTTGGGATGAGAGTCACAGTTGGTATATATTTGTATCTAAACTCACAGCATATGTGTTGTTGTATTTTGCACGGCAATTGTGGTAATAAAGTTGTAGTTATTTTCTGTACCATGTATTTTGCGACTCAGAATGAGTTGGATGGAATGGAACTATTTTGGGGTTGTCACAGTTGGTATCAGAGCTATAAGTAAAGAGCCCCGAGCCTCTCGCTGGTGACTTCCTGTTGATGGGGGATGTACCGAAGCCAGACTCTCCGTAGGGGATGCCGTTCTGCGGTGGCATACTGATAGGTATCACTGTGAGGTGCTGTCCACTGATGGGACATTTATCACAGTTGGTATCAGAGCTTAGGGATATGGTCTCTGGCGGAGATCAGGGAATAGAACTAGGAGGGGAGAGATGAGTAATATCCTTCGCTAGTGTGTGTCCTACCTAAGCTGATTTTTCTTACTTAAGTTGACAAATTGTGATATGTCAATTAATCTTTATTTTGAAACTGTATTCTAGAATGATATCTGAAATACAGGAGATGAGCAATGGAGAAATCATGATGACCGAGGAGATGGAATCTGAAATGAAAGCAAGGTATTCTCAATTTTTTGAAATACTAGGTACGTAAATTTCGGGGACGAAATTTCATAAGGAGGGGAGATTGTAAGACCCCGAATTTTATGAAATAAAATTATTCAATTTTTCTATTAAGTAAATAGTTAAATTGATAAAAAGTTAAAGTTAAGGGTGATATATAAATTTTTTTTCAAAATAAGCAAGTTGCTATAAAATATTTATTGTTGTCGGGGAATATTCGTTTGGTCGTGGAATATTCTTGTTGTCGGGGAATATTCGTACGACGGCGCAGCCATTTGTGGGCCCCATAACATAATAACTATCGGATAAAGAAAACGACAAAATTGAGTTTTTATAAATAACGGCGTAGTTGTTACCGTTAACACTGTTGGAATACCTGGTGGTTAAAATACAGCAATACGCGTACTGCACAGTAGCACACGGTATTGCACAGTATTTTTTGAATTATTGATTCTTACGTAAGAAGACACTACTCAATAATTGTTACAGTAATTACTGTTCAATATTTTATTTTATTGATTCAATAATTGCTGCGTTGATATTTTATATTATTGTTGTTTCAATAATTGTCACTGCACAGTATCTCCATTATCAGATCAATAATTCATATTATTTGAATAATATTATTAGATAGCATTATTGACGATGTCTAGAAAGTTCTGTCAATGAGAGGTTTGGTCACCTAATTGCGCGCTAGTAAGGAGAAATCCTTATTGGAAAGCTCCCTCTTTCCTAGGAACGGCCTGGTTGTCATAATTGTGGTTCTGTAATATTATTTGTGAATAATTAATTATTGATTTATATAATAAGGAAATATTTATTTTATGTAGATATAATTGATGGATATATTTATTTTATGTGAAGGAATTAATGTTGAAGTGTTTTTGTCGGAATGGAGGTATTAAAAATTAAATCACTGTTCTTGAGATATATTGCCTGAGTTATAATTTTTAATCCGACCGTTGGATCATTGTGATTTTTGGATATGTTATATATATATATATATATATATATATATATATATATATATATATATATATATATAAGTTGAGTATATGTCCACAAATTTTAAACCGTTAAAAATGAACGTATAATTTGTTATGAATTTTAAGAGGTGTCTGATTCAGAAATTAGGTTTATAAATGATTTTGGTAGAAAATTCTAGAAATGGATGGGCCCCACTTTTGGTTGTTGGGGAAGATGGCTGATTTTTGGTGGGTGGAATAGTAGCAGGTAAAGTCATCAGGTAGCAGGTCAAGTCTGCTTCGGCGTGCTAACATTTTCCTATAAATAGAGGGCTAAGTTAGAATTGAAAATCACACCTGAATTCATAAGTTTTCTCTCTTTTTCCCTCAAAATTATCGAGTGTATTTTGTTAGTATTTAGATACTTGGTGAGTTGCTATTTATCAGTGCAAGTTTCCTTCAGCGTCATATCCGATATCCAGTCAGAAGTGCTGCTCTTTTGAGATAAGCGATAGTAAGGGATTTTAAGGATTATTATGTTTTTCAGTTTCGTAATTTTTCTGACCTTCAAAAATTCTGAAAAAATTTGAAATGATATTTTGATAAATTTTATTGATTGTGTCCAAAAATAGTGATTTTTGGATGTATAGATTAAGAGTTATGAATTTTATGAGAAAAGACTATTTTAAAAGTAACCGCTTATAACTCCATGTGGTTAACTCCAAAATTGGTGAAATTTTTATTGGGAGTACATGTATATGATAGAAGTATACTCTATAAATTTAAGAATTTGTGGATAAAAATATAATTTTTGATAAATATCTAAATATTCGGCTGTTTTGGCCATATGAAAAATAGTAAATGATTTTTAAAAATTTCGAGAAAAATATATGTTCAATATGGGACTATATTCTGCTAAATTCCAGAAAAAAAATATTTTTGGGATTGATTTGGTATTTTTAATGAAAATAGACTAGTTATGAGTAAATGAATTAAATATGTTATGCGAAGTAAAAAATTAGAAAATAGGATTTTTTGACTTTTTATGAGAGTTTTGGTTATTGGTGATGAAATCTTATGAGTTTAACATTTTAGGATGATTAAATGCATTATTTAGTAAAGTGTAAATAATTAAAATAAATTGTTTATAAGTTTAAGAAATGTTATTTCAATATCATTATACCGAAATATTGATATGGATTTTATTATAGAATTTTTACCTTTTTGTGTCAGGTTTACTATTTATGAGTTACTATTCACGAGTTACTATTTATGAGTTATTATTCACGAAGTTACTATTCATGAGTTACTATTCACAAGTTACTATTCATGACAAAATTGGTTTCTTTTTTTAACCAAATTATAGTTGATTTATGAATATTACTCTTGAGATTAAATCTAGATGTTTTGATTATATTGATTTTACTATTATATATAATATTTTTATAACCCTAATGATGATATTTCTATTTGACTTGAGTGTAAAGATGGATAAATTTTTGGTATGATCATGACTATGGGTTCCCTTTGGCCATAGTGCAAAGTTGAATTGTTGACTGGTATGATTATGACCATTGAATTTATAATTGAATATCTTTAGCTTAAGTGCAAAGGTGAAATGATCAACATGGTTATAATTATTGTTTATATAAATTCTGAAATGATTATATATTTCTTTGAGATATTAATATATTTGGGATGTGGTGCAAATATGAACTGTTGATGAATATATCTGGCTTGTAGTGCAAATATGAACTGTTGAGGAATATATTTGGCCTGTAGTGCAAAGATGAATTGTTGATGAATATCTTTGGCTCGTAGTGCAAAGATGACATGTTGTTGAATATCTTTGGCCTGTAGTGCAAAGATGGACTGTTGATGAATATCTTTGGCCGTAGTGCAAAGATGAAATTGTTAGTATAATTATAAACAGGAACTGTGATTTGGTATAACCATGATCTTTGATGTTTCAGGTAAAGACATGTGATAAAAATTATCTTCGTCTTGGATGCAAAGAGGAATTTAGAATTACAATTATGATTATGAGTTATTCATATAACTGTGGAAAGAAACTGTTGAGTAACTAGGGTGAGGCGAACCCAACGTTGGAAGGGTGTTTTGCCACTATCATACAAGATGTCTAATATCATATAACCTCGTGTCATTATAAGACAGGGTTGTGCACATCTACTTGCTGAGTATATTTACGAGCACTACTTATATAATCTTGGTGTTTGTTTGAAGTATAATTCTCATTTAGAGGCAGTGGAGATAATGATATGTCAAGAGAAGACTCACTATTGAGAAGAATATGATAGTAATCTTCTCGTTTTTCTTTGGGGTCTATTGGGTCAACCAAGGATAATTCTGTGGCCATATGATATCTATCATAACCTAGACGCATGGCCTCCCATGTACGAAGGTTTCTTTGAGCACTTTCTAAAGATTCTAATTTCTAAAACAGTTTTTGACTATTCCTTTATGTAAGGTGTCATTGTGACGTGTTATCCAAGGTTGGGATGAGAGTCACAGTTGGTATATATTTGTATCTAAACTCACAGCATATGTGTTGTTGTATTTTGCACGGCAATTGTGGTAATAAAGTTGTAGTTATTTTCTGTACCATGTATTTTGCGACTCAGAATGAGTTGGATGGAATGGAACTATTTTGGGGTTGTCACAGTTGGTATCAGAGCTATAAGTAAAGAGCCCCGAGCCTCTCGCTGGTGACTTCCTGTTGATGGGGGATGTACCGAAGCCAGACTCTCCGTAGGGGATGCCGTTCTGCGGTGGCATACTGATAGGTATCACTGTGAGGTGCTGTCCACTGATGGGACATTTGTCACAGTTGGTATCAGAGCTTAGGGATATGGTCTCTGGCGGAGATCAGGGAATAGAACTAGGAGGGGAGAGATGAGTAATATCCTTCGCTAGTGTGTGTCCTACCTAAGCTGATTTTTCTTACTTAAGTTGACAAATTGTGATATGTCAATTAATCTTTATTTTGAAACTGTATTCTAGAATGATATCTGAAATACAGGAGATGAGCAATGGAGAAATCATGATGACCGAGGAGATGGAATCTGAAATGAAAGCAAGGTATTCTCAATTTTTTGAAATACTAGGTACGTAAATTTCGGGGACGAAATTTCATAAGGAGGGGAGATTGTAAGACCCCGAATTTTATGAAATAAAATTATTCAATTTTTCTATTAAGTAAATAGTTAAATTGATAAAAAGTTAAAGTTAAGGGTGATATGTGAAATTTTTTTCAAAATAAGCAAGTTGCTATAAAATATTTATTGTTGTCGGGGAATATTCGTTTGGTCGTGGAATATTCTTGTTGTCGGGGAATATTCGTACGACGGCGCAGCCATTTGTGGGCCCCATAACATAATAACTATCGGATAAAGAAAACGACAAAATTGAGTTTTTATAAATAACGGCGTAGTTGTTACCGTTAACACTGTTGGAATACCTAGTGGTTAAAATACAGCAATACGCGTACTGCACAGTAGCACACGGTATTGCACAGTATTTTTTGAATTATTGATTCTTACGTAAGAAGACACTACTCAATAATTGTTACAGTAATTACTGTTCAATATTTTATTTTATTGATTCAATAATTGCTGCGTTGATATTTTATATTATTGTTGTTTCAATAATTGTCACTGCACAGTATCTCCATTATCAGATCAATAATTCATATTATTTGAATAATATTATTAGATAGCATTATTGACGATGTCTAGAAAGTTCTGTCAATGAGAGGTTTGGTCACCTAATTGCGCGCTAGTAAGGAGAAATCCTTATTGGAAAGCTCCCTCTTTCCTAGGAACGGCCTGGTTGTCATAATTGTGGTTCTGTAATATTATTTGTGAATAATTAATTATTGATTTATATAATAAGGAAATATTTATTTTATGTAGATATAATTGATGGATATATTTATTTTATGTGAAGGAATTAATGTTGAAGTGTTTTTGTCGGAATGGAGGTATTAAAAATTAAATCACTGTTCTTGAGATATATTGCCTGAGTTATAATTTTTAATCCGACCGTTGGATCGTTGTGATTTTTGGATATGTTATATATATATATATATATATATATATATATATATATATATATATAAGTTGAGTATATGTCCACAAATTTTAAACCGTTAAAAATAAACGTATAATTTGTTATGAATTTTAAGAGGTGTCTGATTCAGAAATTAGGTTTATAAATGATTTTGGTAGAAAATTCTAGAAATGGATGGGCCCCACTTTTGGTTGTTGGGGAAGATGGCTGATTTTTGGTGGGTTGAATAGTAGCAGGTAAAGTCATCAGGTAGCAGGTCAAGTCTGCTTCGGCGTGCTAACATTTTCCTATAAATAGAGGGCTAAGTTAGAATTGAAAATCACACCTGAATTCATAAGTTTTCTCTCTTTTTCTCTCAAAATTATCGAGTGTATTTTGTTAGTATTTAGATACTTGGTGAGTTGCTATTTATCAGTGCAAGTTTCCTTCAGCGTCATATCCGATATCCAGTCAGAAGTGCTGCTCTTTTGAGATAAGGGATAGTAAGGGATTTTAAGGATTATTATGTTTTTCAGTTTCGTAATTTTTCTGACCTTCAAAAATTCTGGAAAAATTTGAAATGATATTTTGATGAATTTTATTGATTGTGTCCAAAAATAGTGATTTTTGGATGTATAGATTAAGAGTTATGAATTTTATGAGAAAAGACTATTTTAAAAGTAACCGCTTATAACTCCATGTGGTTAACTCCAAAATTGGTGAAATTTTTATTGGGAGTACATGTATATGATAGAAGTATACTCTATAAATTTAAGAATTTGTGGATAAAAATATAATTTTTGATAAATATCTAAATATTCGGCTGTTTTGGCCATATGAAAAATAGTAAATGATTTTTAAAAATTTAGGGAAAAATATATGTTCAATATGGGACTATATTCTGCTAAATTTTAGAAAAAAAATATTTTTAGGACTGATTTGGTATTTTTAATGAAAATAGACTAGTTATGAGTAAATGAATTAAATATGTTATACGAAGTAAAAAAATTGTAAAATAGGATTTTTTGGCTTGAGAATCCTATATGAGGTATATGCAGATTTTTTATGAGAGTTTTGGTTATTGGTGATAAAATCTTTTGTGTTTAGCATTTTAGGATGATTAAATGCATTATTTAGTAAGTGTAAACAATTAAAATAAATTGTTTATAAGTTTAAGAAATGTTATTTCAATATCATTATACCGAAATATTGGTATAGATTTTATTGTGGAATTTTTATCTTTTTGTGTCGAGTTTACTATTCATGAGTTACTATTCACGAGTTACTATTCATGAGTTACTATTCATGAAGTTACTATTCATAGGTTACTATTCATAAGTTACTATTCATGACAAAATTGATTTCTTTTTCTATCAAAATTATAGTTGATTTATGAATATTATTCTTGAGATTAAATCTAGATATTTTGATTATATTGATTTTACTATTATATATAACATTTTCATAACCCTAATAATGATATTTCTATTTGACTTGAGTATAAAGATGGGTAGATTTTTGATATGATCATGACTATGGGTTCCCTTTGGCCATAGTGCAAAGTTGAATTGTTGACTAGTATGATCATGACCATTGAATTTATAATTGAATATCTTTAGCTTAAGTGCAAAGGTGAAATGATCAACATGGTTATAATTATTGTTTATATAACTTCTGAAATGATTATATATTTCTTTGAGATATTAATATATTTGGCCTATAGTGCAAATATGAGCTGTTGATGAATATATTTGGCCTGTAGTACAAATATGAACTGTTGAGCAATATCTTTGGCCTGTAGTGCATAGATGAATTGTTGATGAATATCTTTGGCCCGTAGTGCAAAGATGACATGTTGTTGAATATCTTTGGCCTGTAGTGCAAAGATGGACTGTTGATGAATATCTTTGGCCGTAGTGTAAAGATGAAATTGTTAGTATAATTATAAACAGGAACTGTGATTTGGTATAACCATGATCTTTGATGTTTCAGGTAAAGACATGTGATAAAAATTATCTTCGTCCTAGATGCAAAGAGAAATTTAGAATTACAATTATGATTATGAGTTATTCATATAACTGTGGAAAGTAACGGTTGATTAATGTTACAGGGATAAAACATTATTGGTGGACTTTTAATGTAGAGAAGATAATAGACTTTATGGTCTATTTGACTCTTCTAATGGATTGCTCGTTCCGCTGCAACTATGGTTGAAAATTTTTACCATCTACCATATGTTCTAAATCTCTGATTTATTACTGTTGAAGGCTATTGATAATTTATTTATCTTTAGTCATGATATTCTTTATTGGGCTAGTGGTGCTCACCCTTCTGTTTCAAAATTCTTTTCAGGTAATACGAGTGTAGCTGGGTCGAGCGGGGGTAACAGTAGAATAGAACGGTGGTCATCATTTAGTAGTTATATTTGGTGAATCAACTAGGGTGTGGCGAACCCAACGTTAGTAGGGTGTTTTGCCACTATCATACAATATGTCTAATGTCATACAACCTCGTGTCATTATAAGACAAGGTTGTGCACATCCACTTGCTAAGTATATTTACGAGCACTACCTATTTAATCTTAGTGTTTGTTTGAAGTATAATTCTCATTTAGAGACAGTGGAGATAATGATATGTCAAGAGAATACTCACTATTAGGAAGAATATGATAATAATCTTCTCATTTTTCTTTGGGGTCTATTGGGTCAACTAAGGATAATTCTGTGGCCATATGATATCTATCATAACCTAGACGCATAGCCTCCCATGTACGAAGGTTTTCTTGAGCACTTCCCAAAGATTCTAATTTCTAAAATAGTTTTTGACTATACCTTTATGTAAGGTGTCATTGTAACATGTTATCCAAGGTTGGGATGAGAGTCAAAGTTGATATATATTTGTATCCAAACTCACAGCATATGTGTTGTTGTATTTTGCACGGCAATTGTGGTAATAAAGTTGTAGTTATTTTCTGTACCATGTATTTTGCGACTCAGAATGGGTTGGATGGAATGGACCTATTTTGGGGTTGTCACAGTTGGTATCAGAGCTATAAGTAAAGAGCCCCGAGCCTCTCGCTGGTGACTTCATGTTGATAGGGGATGCACCGAAGCCAGACTCTCCGTAGGGGACGCCGTTCTGCGGTGGCAAACTGATAGGTATCACTGTGAGGTGCTGTCCACTGATGGGACATTTGTCACAGTTGGTATCAGAGCTTAGGGATATGGTCTCTGGCGGAGATCAGGGAATAGAACTAGGAGGGGAGAGATGAGTAATATCCTTCGCTAGTGTGTGTCCTACCTAAGCTGATTTTTCTTACTTAAGTTGACAAATTGTGATATGTCAATTAACCTTTGTTTTGAAGCTGTACTCTAGAATGATATCTGAAATACAGGAGATGAGCAATGGAGAAATCATGATGACCGAGGAGATGGAATCTGAAATGAAAGCAAGGTATTCTCAATTCTTTGAAATACTAGGTACATAAATTTCGGGGACGAAATTTCATAAGGAGGGGAGATTGTAAGACCCCGAATTTTATGAAATAAAATTATTCAATTTTTCTATTTAGTAAATATTTAAATTGATAAAAAGTTAAAGTTAAGGGGTGATATGTGAATTTTTTTCAAAATAAGCAAGTGACTATAAAATATTTATTGTTGTCGGGGAATATTCGTTTGGTCGTGGAATATTCTTGTTGTCGGGGAATATTCGTACGACGGCGCAGCCATTTGTGGGCCCCATAACATAATAACTGTCAGATAAAGAAAACGACAAAATTGAATTTTTATAAATAACGGCGTAGTTGTTACCGTTAATACTGTTGGAATACCTGGTGGTTAAAATACAGTAATACGCGTACTGCACAGTAGCACACGGTATTGCACAGTATTTTTTGAATTATTGATTCTTACGTAAGAAGACACTACTCAATAATTGTTACAGTAATTACTGTTCAATATTTTATTTTATTGATTCAATAATTGCTGCGTTGATATTTTATATTATTGTTGTTTCAATAATTGTCACTGCACAGTATCTCCATTATCAGATCAATAATTCATATTATTTGAATAATATTATTAGGTAGCATTATTGACAATGTCTAGAAAGTTCTGTCAAGGAGAGGTTTGGTCACCTAATTGCGCGCTAGTAAGGAGAAATCCTTATTGAAAAATTCCCTCTTTCCTAGGAACGGCCTGGTTGTCATAATTGTGGTTCTGTAATATTATTTGTGAATAATTAATTATTGATTTATATAATAAGAAAATATTTATTTTATGTAGATATAATTGATGGATATATTTATTTTATGTGAAGGAATTAATGTTGAAGTGTTTTTATCGGAATGGAGGTATTAAAAATTAAATCACTGTTCTTGAGATATATTGCCTGAGTTATAATTTTTTATCTGACCGTTGGATCGTTGTGATTTTTGGATATGTTATATATATATATAAGTTGAGTATATGTCCACAAATTTTAAACCGTTAAAAATGAACGTATAATTTGTTATGAATTTTAAGAGGTGTCTGATTCAGAAATTAGGTTTATAAATGATTTTGGTAAAAAATTCTAGAAATGGATGGGCCCCACTTTTGGTTGTTGGGGAAGATGGCTGATTTTTGGTGGGTGGAATAGTAGCAGGTAAAGCCATCAGGTAGCAGGTCAAGTCTGCTTCGGCGTGCTAACATTTTCCTATAAATAGAGGGCTAAGTTAGAATTGAAAATCACACCTGAATTCATAAGTTTTCTCTCTTTTTCTCTCAAAATTATCGAGTGTATTTTGTTAGTATTTAGATACTTGGTGAGTTGCTATTTATCAGTGCAATTTTCCTTCAGCGTCATATCCGATATCCAGTCAGAAGTGCTGCTCTTTTGAGGTAGGGGATAGTAAGGGATTTTAAGGATTATTATGTTTTTCAGTTTCGTAATTTTTCTGACCTTCAAAAATTCTGGAAAAATTTGAAATGATATTTTGATGAGTTTTATTGATTGTGTCCAAAAATAGTGATTTTTGGATGTATAGATTAAGAGTTATGAATTTTATGAGAAAAGACTATTTTAAAAGTAACCGCCTATAACTCCATGTGGTTAACTCCAAAATTAGTAAAATTTTTATTGGGAGTACATGTATATGATAGAAGTATACTCTATAAATTTAAGAATTTGTGGATAAAAATATAATTTTTGATAAATATCTAAATATTCGGCTGTTTTGGCCATATGAAATATAGTAAATGATTTTTAAAAATTTCGGGAAAAATATATGTTCAATATGGGACTATATTCTGCTAAATTTCAGAAAAAAAATATTTTTAGGACTGATTTGGTATTTTTAATGAAAATAGACTAGTTATGAGTAAATGAATTAAATATGTTATGCGAAGTAAAAAAATTGAAAAATAGAATTTTTTGGCTTGAGAATCCTATATGAGGTATATGCAGATTTTTTATGAGAGTTTTGGTTATTGGTGATAAAATCTTATGTGTTTAGCATTTTAGGATGATTAAATGCATTATTTAGTAAGTGTAAACAATTAAAATAAATTGTTTATAAGTTTAAGAAATGTTATTTCAATATCATTATACCGAAATATTGGTATGAATTTTATTATGAAATTTTTATCTTTTTGTGTCGAGTTTACTATTCATGAGTTACTATTCACGAGTTACTATTCATGAGTTACTATTCACGAAATTACTATTCATAGGTTACTATTCACAAGTTACTATTCATGACAAAATTGGTTTCTTTTTCTAACAAAATTATAGTTGATTTATGAATATTATTCTTGAGATTAAATCTAGATATTTTGATTATATTGATTTTACTATTATATATAACATTTTCATAACCCTAATGATGATATTTCTATTTGACTTGAGTATAAAGATAGGTAGATTTTTTGTATGATCATGACTATGGGTTCCCTTTGGCCATAGTGCAAAGTTGAATTGTTAACTAGTATGATCATGACCATTGAATTTATAATTGAATATCTTTAGCTTAAGTGCAAAGGTGAAATGATCAACATGGTTATAATTATTGTTTATATAACTTCTGAAATGATTATATATTTCTTTGAGATATTAATATATTTGGACTATAGTGCAAATATGAGCTGTTGATGAATATATTTGGCCTGTAGTACAAATATGAACTGTTGAGCAATATCTTTGGCCTGTAGTGCATAGATGAATTGTTGATGAATATCTTTGGCCCGTAGTGCAAAGATGACATGTTGTTGAATATCTTTGGCCTGTAGTGCAAAGATGGACTGTTGATGAATATCTTTGGCCGTAGTGCAAAGATGAAATTGTTAGTATAATTATAAACAGGAACTGTGATTTGGTATAACCATGATCTTTGATGTTTCAGGTAAAGACATGTGATAAAAATTATCTTCGTCCTGGATGCAAAGAGAAATTTAGAATTACAATTATGATTATGAGTTATTCATATAACTGTGGAAAGTAACGGTTGATTAATGTTACAGGGATAAAACATTATTGGTGGACTTTTAATGTAGAGAAGATAATAGACTTTATGGTCTATTTGACTCTTCTAATGGATTGCTCGTTCCGCTGCAACTATGGCTGAAAATTTTTATCATCTACCATATGTTCTAAATCTCTGATTTATTACTGTTGAAGGCTATTGATAATTTATTTATCTTTAGTCATGATATTCTTTACTGGGCTAGTGGTGCTCACCCTTCTGTTTCAAAATTCTTTTCAGGTAATACGAGTGTAGCTGGGTCGAGCGGGGGTAACAGGAGAATAGAACGGTGGTCATCATTTAGTAGTTATATTTGGTGAATCAACTAGGGTGAGGCGAACCCAACGTTGGAAGGGTGTTTTGCCACTATCATACAAAATGTCTAATGTCATACAACCTCGTGTCATTATAAGACAGGGTTGTGCACATCCATTTGCTAAGTATATTTACGAGCACTACCTATTTAATCTTAGTGTTTGTTTGAAGTATAATTCTCATTTAGAGACAGTGGAGATAATGATATGTCAAGAGAAGACTCACTATTGGGAAGAATATAATAATAATCTTCTCATTTTTCTTTGGGGTCTATTGGGTCAACTAAGGATAATTCTGTGGCCATATGATATCTATCATAACCTAGACGCATAGCCTCCCATGTACGAAGGTTTTCTTGAGCACTTCCCAAAGATTCTAATTTCTAAAATAGTTTTTGACTATACCTTTATGTAAGGTGTCATTGTAACATGTTATCCAAGGTTGGGATGAGAGTCACAGTTGGTATATATTTGTATCCAAACTCACAGTATATGTGTTGTTGTATTTTGCACGGCAATTATGGTAATAAAGTTGTAGTTATTTTCTGTACCATGTATTTTGCGACTTAGAATGGGTTGGATGGAATGGACCTATTTTGGGGTTGTCACGGTTGGTATCAGAGCTATAAGTAAAGAGCCCCGAGCCTCTCGCTGCTGACTTCCTGTTGATGGGGGATGCACCGAAGCCAGACTCTCCGTAGGGGACGCCGTTCTGCGGTGGCAAACTGATAGGTATCACTGTGAGGTGCTGTCCACTGATGGGACATTTGTCACAGTTGGTATCAGAGCTTAGGGATATGGTCTCTGGCGGAGATCAGGGAATAAAACTAGGAGGGGAGAGATGAGTAATGTCCTTCGCTAGTGTGTGTCCTACCTAAGCTGATTTTTCTTAATTAAGTTGACAAATTGTGATATGTCAATTAACCTTTGTTTTGAAGCTGTATTCTAGAATGATATCTGAAATACAGGAGATGAGCAATGAAGAAATCATGATGACCGAGGAGATGGAATTTGAAATGAAAGCAAGGTATTCTCAACTCTTCGAAATACCAGGAACGTAAATTTCGGGGACGAAATTTCATAAGTAGGGGAGATTGTAAGACCCCGAATTTTATGAAATAAAAGTATTCAATTTTTCTATTTAGTAAATAGTTAAATTGATAAAAAGTTAAAGTTAAGGGTGATATGTAAAAAAAATTTCAAAATAAGCAGGTGGCTATAAAATACTTATTGTTGTCGGGGAATATTCGTTTGGTCATGAAATATTCTTGTTATCGGGAAATATTCGTATGACGGCGCAGCCATTTGTGGGCCCCATAACATAATAACTGTCGGATGAAGAAAACGACAAAATTGAGTTTTTATAAATAGCGGCGTAGTTGTTACCGTTAACACTGTTGGAATACCTGGTGGTTAAAATACAGTAATACGCGTAGTTGCACAGTAGCACACGGTATTGCACAGTATTTTTTGAATTATTGATTCTTACGTAAGAAGACACTACTCAATAATTGTTACATTAATTACTGTTCAATATTTTATTTTATTAATTCAATAATTGATGTGTTGATATTTTATATTATTGTTGTTTCAATAATTGTCACTGCACAGTATCTCCATTATCAGATCAATAATTCATATTATTTGAATAATATTATTAGATAACATTATTGGCAATGTCTAGAAAGTTCTGTCAATGAGAGGTTTGGTCACCTAATTGCGCGCTAGTAAGTAGAAATCCTTATTGGAAAGCCGCCTCTTTCATGGGAACGGCCTGGTTGTCATAATTGTGATTCTGTAATATTATTTGTGAATAATTAATTATTGATTTATATGATAAGGAAATATTTATTTTATGTCGATATAATTAATAGATATATTTATTTTATGTGAAGAAATTAATGTTGAAGTGTTTTTGTCGGAATGGAGGTATTAAAAATTAAATCACTGTTCTTGAGATATATTGCCTGAGTTATAATTTTTAATCTGACCGTTGGATCGTTGTGATTTTTGGATATGTTATACATATATAAGTTGAGTATATGTCCACAAATTTTAAACCGTTAAAAATGAACGTATAATTTGTTATGGATTTTATGAGGTGTCTGATTCAGAAATTAGGTTTATAAATAATTTTGGTGGAAAATTTTAGAAATGGATGGGCCCCACTTTTGGTTGTTGGGGAAGATGGCTAATTTTTGGTGGGTGAAATAGTAGTAGGTAAAGCCATCAGGTAGCAGGTCAAGTCTGCTTCAGCGTGCTAACATTTTCCTATAAATAGAGGGCTAAGTTAGAATTAAAAATCACACCAGAATTCATAAGTTTTCTCTCTTTTTCTCTCTAGATTATCGAGTGTATTTTATTAGTATTTAGATACTTGGTGAGTTGTTATTTATCAGTGAAAATTTTCTTTAGCGTCATATCCGATATCTAGTCAGAAGTTCTGCTCTTTTGAGGTAAGGGATAGTAAGGAATTTTAACAGTTATTATATTTTTCAGTTTCGTAATTTTTCTGACCTTCAAAAATTCTGAAAAAATTTAAAATGATATTTTGATGAGTTTTATTGATTGTGTCCAAAAATAGTGATTTTTGGATGTATAGATTAAGAGTTATGAATTTTATGAGAAAAGACTATTTTAAAAGTAACCGCTTATAACTCCTTGTGGTTAACTCTAAAATTGGTAAAAAATTTATTGAGAGTACATATATATGATAGAAGTATACTCTGTAAATTTTAGAATTTTTGAATAAAAATATAATTTTTGATAAATATCTAAATATTTGGTTGTTTTGGCCATATGAAAAATAGTAAATGATTTTTAAAAATTTCGGGAAAAATATATGTTCAATATGGGACTATATTCTGCTAAATTCCAGAAAAAAAATATTTTTGGGACTGATTTGGTATTTTTCATAAAAATAGACTAGTTATGAGTAAATGAATTAAATATGTTATGCGAAGTAAAAAAATTAAAAAATAGGATTTTATAACTTGAGAATCCTATATGAGGTATATTCAGATTTTTGCTGAGAGTTTTGATTATTGGTGATGAAATCTTATGAGTTTAGCATTTTAGGATGATTAAATATATTATTTAGTAAAGTGTAAACAATTAAAATAAATTGTTTATAAGTTTAAGAAATGTTATTTCAATATCATTATACTGAAATATTGGTATGAATTTTATTATGAAATTTTTAACTTTTTGTGTCGGGTTTACTATTCATGAGTTACTATTCACGAGTTACTATTCATGAGTTATTATTCACGAAGTTACTATTCATGGGTTACTATTCACAAGTTACTATTCATGACAAAATTGATTTCTTTTTCTAACCAAATTATAGTTGATTTATGAATATTACTCTTGAGATTAAATCTAGATGTTTTGATTATATTAATTTTACTATTATATATAACATTTTTATAACCTTAATGATGATATTTCTATTTGACTTGAGTGTAAAGATGGGTAGATTTTGGGTATGATCATGACTATGGGTTCCCTTTGGCCATAGTGCAAAGTTGAATTGTTGACTGGTATGATCATGACCATTGAATTTATAATTGAATATCTTTAGCTTAAGTGCAAAGGTGAAATGATCAACATGGTTATAATTATTGTTTATATAAATTCTGAAATGATTATATATTTCTTTGAGATATTAATATATTTGGGCTGTAGTGCAAATATGAACTGTTGATAAATATATTTGGCATGTAGTACAAATATGAACTGTTGAGCAATATCGTTGGCCTGTAGTGTAAAGATGAATTGTTGATGAATATCTTTGGCCCGTAGTGCAAAGATGACATGTTGTTGAATATCTTTGGCCTATAGTGCAAAGATGGACTGTTGATGAATATTTTTGGCCGTAGTGCAAAGATGAAATTGTTAGTATAATTATAAACAGGACCTGTGATTTGGTATAAACATGATCTTTGATGTTTCAGGTAAAGACATGCGATAAAAATTATCTTCGTCTTGGATGCAAAGAGGAATTTAGAATTACAATTAAGATTATGAGTTATTCATATAACTTTGGAAAGGAACTGTTGATTAATGTTACAGGGATAAAATATTGTTGGTGGACTTTTAATGTAGAAAAGATAATAGACTTTATGGTCTATTTGACTCTTCTAATGGATTGCTCGTTCCGCTGCAACTATGGTTGAAAATTTTTATCATCTACCATATATTCTAAATCTCTTATTTATTACTGTTGAAGGCTATTGATAATTTATTTATCTTTAGTCATGATATTCTTTACTGGGCTAGTGGTGCTCACCCTTCTGTTTCAAAATTCTTTTCAGGTAATACGAGTGTAGCTGGGTCGAGCGGGGGTAACAGGAGAATAGAACGGTGGTCATCATTTAGTAGTTATATTTGGTGAATCAACTAGGGTGAGGCGAACCCAACGTTGGAAGGGTGTTTTGCCACTATCATACAAGATGTCTAATGTCATACAACCTCGTGTCATTATAAGACAGGGTTGTGCACATCCATTTGCTAAGTATATTTACGAGCACTACCTATTTAATCTTAGTGTTTGTTTGAAGTATAATTCTCATTTAGAGACAGTGGAGATAATGATATGTCAAGAGAAGACTCACTATTGGGAAGAATATAATAATAATCTTCTCATTTTTCTTTGGGGTCTATTGGGTCAACCAAGGATAATTCTGTGGCCATATGATATCTATCATAACCTAGACGCATAGCCTCCCATGTACGAAGGTTTTCTTGAGCACTTCCCAAAGATTCTAATTTCTAAAATAGTTTTTGACTATACCTTTATGTAAGGTGTCATTGTAACATGTTATCCAAGGTTGGGATGAGAGTCACAGTTGGTATATATTTGTATCCAAACTCACAGTATATGTGTTGTTGTATTTTGCACGGCAATTATGGTAATAAAGTTGTAGTTATTTTCTGTACCATGTATTTTGCGACTCAGAATGGGTTGGATGGAATGGACCTATTTTGGGGTTGTCACAAAAGGAGTCCTCATTACAATTATTATCACACTATTACATAGAATAGTGAGGACTAATAATGCTATCATCTGGTCCATCACTCCGTTTCCCGACTCGTCCCAACTATATTCCCATTTCCTGAAGAGAACAATGAAAGAAAGGGTGAGCTTAACTAGCCCAGTAAGAAATATTATGACTAAGATAATGCAAAATAAATTATCATTAGTCTTCAACAATGTTAAACTGATTAAATACAATAGACATCAAGTTTAACTGCAGCGGATCAAGCAATCCATTAAAAGAGTCAAGTAGAGAATAAAATCTACTATCTTTTGTGATTTAAAAGGGTTTTCATGACTTTTATCGCTGAGACTCAACTTAATAAATAATTCACATCATCGAATCACCCCTGCACTACGGCAGAGGATATTCTTTAGTATCACGACCACGAATTATCCATGTACTACGGCTAAAGATAATCATATTTTTATCAACGGTCCTGATCATGCCATAAAATAATTCATCTTTGCACTACGGCCAAAGAGAATCCATAGCCATAATCATACCAAAAACTGTCCATCAATGCACTACGGGCCAATGAGAACTTTTTCCATATCATTTGTAACATTACGGTTATGATTATACCGAATAATCCCTGGTCATAATCATACCAAGTCCATCTATGCACTACAGGCCACAGATGACTTTCAACATAATATAAGAATGAGGATGATGACAATGATATAAGAATTCAATAAAATAAGTTCAAGAATTAATTTATCTAGAAACTGATAACGTCCAAATTGTCAACATGATACTGCTTTGTAGAGTAAAATTCAAGAATGCTCAGAAGAATATTTACACGAAAAGATACTGGATGAAGCGCAAATATCAAGGATATTCCACTAATTTTATGGAGTATAGAAGTCAAAATTTTAACAAACTGAGTATAATATAGAATGGAATAACAAAAGAAATCACCATGCATGCGGTACTTCGCATAGACAGGTTATTCCAACAGAATAATAAGTAACGAAATCAGGTCAGGCGAAATTCGCACCGACAGGATGTTCCAACAGAATAATAAATAATGGAATAACAACAGAAATCACCATGCATGTGGTACTTCGCATAGACAGGTTATTCCGATAGAATAATAAATAATGGAACCAGGTCCGGCGTAAACGCACAGACAGGATATTCCAACAGAATAATAAAGAATGAAACCAGGTCTGGCGTAAAACGCACAGACAGGATATTCCGACAGAATAATTAATAATAGAACCAGGTACGGCGTAAACGCACAGATAGGATATTCCGACAGAATAATAAATAATAGAATCAGGTCCGGCGTAAACGCACAGATAGAATATTCCAACAGAATAATAAAGAATAAAATAACAGAAGAATTTTACCAAGTATAGGGTAGCCCGCGTATACAGGTTATTCCAACAGAATAATAAAGAATGGAATAACAGAAGTTCTCTTCATGAATAAGAAAGAAAGAATACCCTTTACGAGTACAACAAATAATATCCCTTGCCCTGAAAGGAAGAGTACTGGATATAGAAGTAGTGAAGTAGCAGAACACTTTTCTTCTCTCTCTATAATTTTCTCTCTCTAGATTTTCAGTGAATTCGTAAGAAATAATGAAGGAATGAGCTTCTATTTATAGAAAAATGGACTGCATAGTAACTAACTCATGAACGGTCTAGATTAATTTACTTTAATCTGACGGTCCATATTTAAAGCAAAATCTTTTAAATAAAATATAATATATTCTATTTATAATCTAATAAAATGAATAACTTTATAAAAGATTTTACTATGCAAACACTATGCAAGCACTATGCAAACACTATGCATAATAAAATATAATATATTTTATTTATAATCTAATAAAACGAATAACTTTATAAAAGATTTTACTATGCAAATACTATGCAAGCACTATGCAAACACTATGCATAATAAAATATAATATATTTTAATTATTGTCTAATAAAACAGATAACTTTATAAAAGTATTCTGTTTTATATAAAAAGATTTTACTATTAGCCTAATAAAACGAATAACTTTATAAAAGTATTCTGTTTTATATAAAAAGTTTTTCCTGTTTTATTACATTAATAATACTAATAAAACAAAACTGAGTGACTTATCACGTAAGTCTCAATAATCAATACTGTATGTTACTATGCAACCACACGTATTACTGTACTTTTACTACCGAGTAGTTCAACAGTATTAACGGTAAAATTTTCGCCGTTATTTTCATAAAATATTTTTGTCGTTTTCTCAATTCGACAATAATTCCGTTGTGGAGTCCATCAATAATTGTGTCGTCGTACGAATATTTCTCGACCAATCGAATATAATACAACAACTTGTATACTTTGTAAAATTTATAAATACTACCCACAACTATAACATTATCTCAAATTCACACCATAATATTAAAAAAATATTTCAAAAAAATTAAATCTTTATTCAGAAAATCTGGGGTTTCACAATATTCATTTTTTTGTCTGTGTATATATATTCATGTATAACCATTGAAAAACTTTTAAATAAGTGTATAATAGGTTTGTCTTTTACTTTTTGGATGACAGTATTTAAAATTCTATGTAAGTCCATTTCGTATGTGTTTTACACTAATTCTTTTCGTTTTTATTTAATATAGGAGCTAAATTCCTTTATGTTCTGTTAGTTTTCAATCCAACAAACACATAAATTTTTAGCTAAGTGTGAGACTTTTTTTTATCTCGGGCAATACTATTTTCTATAAAAGAGTTGTGGAAAGATAATTATTTATTTGGTTGATAATTTAGGCAATGTTAAAATCAAGTATTAAGTATGTCTAAATTCTTATATCTCACTATTGTCCAGATTCCTGTCGTAAATATTTATAAGATTGCAACGATTGTTAAAAAGATCAAAACTAGAAGAAGCTTAAATGTGATAATCCTGGTACCTATGGTTCAATGGTATTGTGACAATGAATTTGGTATATGCAGTTATTGACAGAGTTAAATTTTTGTTGTCATGCTTCTTGTATTATTTCAGGTGCATCATGGATTTTATCATGCTTAGCACAACAAAATGTTGCGCTCTACAATTCTAAATACTGTTGAAAGTGCAAAGGAGTTATATGAAAACCTTCAGATTATGGGACAGTGCATTCAATGGGAGGAGTTATGGCTTCATTTTGGAGACTATATCCCACGGTGTTTATATTTATGACTTCTTTATTTATTGCATTATATTATATGGATTGTGGCTTTGCATGATTTGTTAAGTACTAGCATCCGGTAAATCATTTTCATTATCATTAATATATTTTTTTGGCATTATGGTAATACTGTGAGTGCCTATACAATTGTCAAAAATTGACAAAAAAACTAATGAGGCAATGTATTTGTTCTTTAACTATAACTTTGTGTTATGTATGACACGATGCTATACTGCTATGTTTTTGGACATGGTGTTTGTTTGACATGAAGATCCAACATAATTATTAATTGTCGTGCTTTTTAATTTTCGCATGTAACTTGTGCTTTCCCTTCATGTCTGAGAACCGAAACTGAGACATTCTTTTGTTGTTTTCCCTTTCGTTTGGATGTTAGAATTCTGGTGCAAGTAAGCGTATATGAGACATGGATCTTCAAAATGCATCAAGTACATGTGTTAGATATTTGAGGCTTGGTGAGGTTTGTGTAATGTGTAACAGACTTCAAATATACCACTAGCAATCATATCAATATAACAATTCGATGACATTGTGCATGACATTTTCTAAATATTTGTTAGTGATTTAGAATGAAAGAGTTACCCATTTTTAACCATATTGGTTACATTATAAATATTTTTATCAAGTGTGAGACCCCAGATTTTATGAATAAAGATTTAAATTTTTCGAAATATTTTTTTTAACATTATGGTGTGGATTTGATATAATGTTATAGTTGTGGGTAGTATTTAGAATTTTTGCAAAGTATGCAAGTTGTTGTATTATATTGGATTGGTCGGAGAATATTCGTACAACGGCGCAATCATTGGTGGACCCCACAACAGAATTATCGTCGGATTGAGAAAACGACAAAAATATTTTATGAAAATAACGGCGAAAGTTTTACCGTTAACTGTTGAAACACCCGGTGTTAAAAGTACAGTAATACGCGTGGTTGCATAGTAGCACACGATATTGGTTATTAATGCTTACGTGATAAGTCACTCAGTTTGATTCAATTATTGTCAATTAATAATATGAATTATTTAGCGATAATGAAGTTTTGTTTTATTCGTATTATTAACGTAACAAAACAGAAACATCTTTTTATATAAAACAGAATACTTTATTAAAGTTATTCTATAAATAGAATATATTATATTTTATTTAAAAGATTTTTCTTTAAATATGGACCGTCAGATTAAAGTAAATCAATCTGGACCGTTCATGGATTAGTTACTATGCAGTCCATTTTTCTATAAATAGAAGCTCATTCCTTCATTATTTTCTTACGAATTCACTGAACTCTAGAGAGAGAAACTATAGAGAGAGAAAAAAAGTGTTCTGCTACTTCACTACTTCTATATGCAGTACTCTTCCTTTCAAGGTAAAGGATATTATTTATTGTATCCGTAAGGGGTGTTATTTCTTTTGTATTCATGAAGAGAACTTCTGTTATTCCATTTCTTATTATTCTGTTGGAATAACCTGTATACGCAGTCTACCCTATACTTGGTGACATTCTTCTATTTTTCTGTTGGAACATCCTATTTGTGTGTTTTACACCGGACCTGGTTCCGTTTTTATTATTATTCTGTTGGAACATCTTGTCTGTGTGTTTTACACCGGACCTGATTCCGTCTTTATTATTATTCTGTTGGAACATCCTGTCTGTGTGTTTTACACCGGACCTGGTTCCGTCTCTATTATTATTCTGTTAAAATATCTTGTCTGTGCGTTTTACGCCGGACCTGGTTTCATTATTTATTATTCTGTTGGAATAACCTGTCTGTGCGGTCTATCGCATGCATGGTGATTTCTTTTGTTATTCCATTCTTTATTATACTCAGTTGGTTAAAACTTTGACTTCTATACTCCATGAAATTAGTGAAATATCCTTGATATTTGCGCTTCATCCAGTATCTTTTCATGTAAATATTCTTCTGAGCATTCTTAAATTTTACTCTACAAAGCAGTATCATGTTGATAATTTGGACATTATCAGTTCGTAGATAAATTAATTCTTGAACTTGTTTTATTGAATTCTTATATCATTGTCATCATCCTCATGCTTATATTATGTTGAAAGTCATCTGTGGCCTGTAGTGCATAGATTGACTTGGTATGATTGTGACCATGGATTATTCGGTATAATCATGACCGTAATGTTACAAATGATGTGGTAAAAGTCCTCATTGGCCCGTAATGCATTGATGAACAGTTTTTGGTATGATTATGGCTATGGATTCTCTTTGGCCGTAGTGCAAAGATGAATTATTTTATGGCATGATCAGGACCGTTGATGAAAACATGATTATCTTTAGCCGTAGTGCATGGATAATTCGTGGTCGTGATACTAAAGAATATCATCTGCCGTAGTGCAGGGGTGATTCGATGATGTGGATTTTTTTATTAAGCTGAGTCTCAGCGATAAAAGTCATGAAAAACCTTTTAAATCATAAAAGATAGTAGATTTTATTCTCTACTTGACTCTTTTAATGGATTGTTGGTTCCGCTGCAGTTAAACTTGATGTCTATTGTATTTTATCAGTTTAACATTGTTGAAGACTAATGATAATTTATTCTGCATTATCTTAGTCATAATATTTCTTACTGGGCTAGTTGAGCTCACCCTTTCTTTCACTGTTCTCTTCAAGAAATGAGAACGTAGCTGGGACGAGTCGGGAAACGGAGTGATGGTCCTAGATGATAGCATTAGTAGTCCTCACTATTCTATGTAATAGTGTGATAATAATTGTAATGAGGACTCCTTTTGAGTATGGATACTCTCTAGAAGATAATATTTGTATTCAAACTCACAGTTTATGTTTTGTCGTATTGTACACGACAGTTGTATTAGTAAGTTATATTTGAATTCTGTACCATCAATCTGGCGACCCAAGATGGGTGATGTATACCTATTTTTGGGGGCGTCACATCAAGACATTAATATATATATATATATATATATATATATATATATATATATATATATACATATATACACACACACACACAACTGTTATGTAATGTTCTAGGATTTAATGATCAGATTAATTATATACTTGGATATGTATTTGCGTACAAAATTTTTATGCAATACTATATAACATATGCTATTAAAATTTGATAATCGCACAACAATCTACCATCTTCTTATTATATTTTAATTTATTAATTGCATGTATAAATTTATTATTAACAAAATGAATAATCCCGCCACAAAGCGCAGGTTTGTACCTAGTGTAAATTACTAAAATGATAGGATCCCCTTAATTACATCTATACTCTAATTTTCTCAAATACATATTCAGTGACACAAATATGACATTTAGTGACAAAATAAAATTTGTGCAAACAAAAAATTTTTGTTGCAGGCAATTGTGTTGCTAAAAATGTTGCTAAATGTAATATTTGTGCCGCTGAATGTATATTGGGGAAAATTAAAAAAATGTGTGTAATGGAGAGTATCCTAATCCACTAAAATGAATCTTTTAAGAAGTAAAGATGGGTAATGGATGTAATAACTAAAATAAATAAGGATAGATTAGTAATATACTTGGTCAAACCTGATTATTAGATTTGACAAATAATTAAAACTATAATTTAGAACTTCTAATTATTTTCATAAAAAGTGATTATAAGTCATTTTAAAATCAAGTTATCAAACAATTTTTACTTAGAACATATTATAACCAAGTTTGACTACTTATAAGCGATCCCAAACACCCTCTTAGTTAGAATAAGATTCTAACTCGGCACCTTTTGAGTGAGAATTTGAGAAGAGTTGGATTGATTAAAGAAAGATCTCTTGTTCTTATTATAAGATCCTGATTAGCCACACAAATGTTTAGCAAAGAGAATAATCTTATCCTTTGAGTTTGAGAATAATCAAGAACTCCTCCGAAAAGAAGGGTGATAATTTGATCATTTATCAATCTGGGTCTAATAGATCCCATTTTTCTATTTCTTTGATGAAAGATAAAGCTAAACTTTTTTTTATTATAAAATCGTATGCAACGCACAAAAATGCCTGCCCAAGATACCAAATTGTTGCAAATAATCACCTTTTAATCATAAAAAATTATTATAAAAAAAAGAGATTTATATATCACCCAACATAAGCAAATCAAAGAGAGTTTTATAACCATTACTTTGAGCCTAGTCTTGCAAATAAATCCACTTACATGTGTTGCTTTTATTATTATATCGGGAGTTACTCTGAATATAAAGTTATATAGCTTGAGCAGTAACCGAAAGTAATATTCGAATCGCTAAATATATACAAGGAGAAATTAGAGTATAAGTTATCCTATCAAAATTATCCAACTGCTTGTATAGCATATTTATTTTTTCCATCTTGATGTTATTTTCACCTTTCCATTTATTCAACCCTAAACTAATAAAATGAAATGATCCAATTCAACTAGTAAATAAAACAAATGGAGATAACTTACATGAATAAGGGGACTGACAATGTTATCTTATGAGTATGCGCTTTAAAATGTCCTTTAAACAGCTTTGCATGCATTAAATTCTGTCCAAAACTTACCTGTTGCATAGCAATTTCAAATATTTTACATCATTTATGCTTCTTATATGGTCCCCTTTAATACATCCAAATCTCCAACCATTATTCTGGTTTCCCTCCTTTAAAACAAGCCAAATTTTGTATTCCCTTTCATCCCATTAGTTCCTCACACTACTCATCTATAACAAGTGAACCTTTCTAGAACTGACAAAGAATGAATCAAGAAATCATCTAAATGTATCAAATATGGATGATTTTTAAAGGGTTTTTTTTGCTATTGATAATGTCAAGGCAATAATTATATTGTCGGAGCAATAAATGTCGTTGAAAGTTCAAATAGTTGTTAAAACAAGAGTAAAAGTATCGTTAAATGCATATATTTACTGTGACACTTGCCAATTTTCTCTTGAGACAAGGTCAATAATTGGTGCAAATTGTGGTACTATAGTTTACACATGAATAGTCCAAAACCCATCAATAAAATCTTGTCCTCAATAGCTTGAGATAACAACGCCGCAAATAAATACCCTTTTACTTCAACCATTTATTTCTCAACTAGACAAAAAAGGCTGCCTTTGGCTTTAGATGTTTGTAAAAGTGCAACTATTTTTAGGCTTAGGCAGTGGGAAATATAGGCCTTTTGATTTGTTATGGATGTCTTCAAACAATAACCGAGATTTGGAATGAGTGAATATTTTTTCAAATCCAACCAAATAAATAATTCCTACGTTCTATCATAAGAGCACAATCTCTCATCTTAACCATTTTCTAAACAGGGGCTATCACAGGAACTTGAACACTAAAGTTGCATATTTCTGAATTCTTTTCTCCTCACAATTCAAGATAAATACTGGCTATGAACATCATAATTCAATTTATTTTTTTAACACAGTTAATTGCAAACTACCATATTTTAGGAAAGAATAATGGCACGTAAAAAGAACAAAAATCAGAGGAACATGACATTTGAACATAGATAAGCATACGTATTTTTCTTATGTAATTCTAAACATATGTATAAACATCATATAAGTTCACTAATACAATGGATGTTTCTCATCCATGCCCTAAAATTAGCTTATATAAACATTAGCCAGGCACCGATCCCAAATTACGGCCCCAAAACATTACGTACACGTTCCTGTCTTCCTCTCCTTTGGGGAAAGAAGTCAGAAAGGGTAATTTTAAATCGCTTTGTCAGCAAAACAAAGTCATGGCTAATATAGCAACAATAAGTTTATGAAACTATATTACCCGAAGTCCATACACTCGGGATGCCAAGCAACGCAACATATAGATCCAGCTAGATGATGATTAATGCCTCTGCACCCAACAGCAAAAAAAAACACATCTCCATAGAAATAACCAAGCCTGGAGGGAGCAGATCCAAGTAACGCCATTATCCACAAAGGTAGTAACTAGTAGTACATAGCAATCTTACAAACTCAAACAAGCCCTTTAAAAGAAAATAACTTCAAGCAATAGATCAAGCTTCAGAAATACCACCGCCTGTCCGTAGTTAATCCTTATTAACAGTCAGAACCCACGAAGCTTTTTATCTCATCCATTACAGTGTAGAAGTGGTCATTGTTGGGCAACAAGTAGAACCCAATTGTTGCCTTCTCCAAATATAGAAGTTTAACCTCTTTGCTGGCGTTCTTAAGCCCTTCCGCGTAAGCCATCTGCCAGTCCTGGATAAGGTCCAAACCAGCCACAACTACAAGACTCTTCGGAAAATTCATTCCTTCTATGCTTATGCTTATAGCCTTGGGACCGAAAGGATTACAGGCTGGATGGTCCCTATCTTCCCCCTCAGGGAGAAATGCTCTCCAATACCAGTCTCGGTCTTGAACAGTGACAAAATATTTCCCATCCAGTCGCTTCTCTGATTCAGTTCTCTCTTGCCCACCAAACATTGGATTCAGAAGTATATTTCCCAACACTTCAATTCCTGATTCTACTGCCCTCAAAGCAACATTATGAACAATATTGCCACCAGAGCTATCACCAGCCAAGTATATATGAACTTTAGAGTCCTTTCGACTTCGAAGCCATGTCCTCGAATTAACCCACTCAAGTGCAGTCCAGCCATCATCATAGGCACAGGGATAAGGGTCCTCGGGAGCACGCCGATAATTTACTGAAATCACAACAGCATTACAAAGGCCCACCAGACGTCGACATAGAGTGTCATAGATAGCACTGTTTGCAGAGGAATGTGCAAAGCTTCCACCATGGAAGAAGACTATGACAGGGACAACATCAGCGCTCAAAGGATTCTCAAGTTCCGCAATACTAGGTCGAACCAATTCAGCATTTGCTGGTCGATAGATTCGGGTAAGGAGGTTGGTTCTACGGTCAATAATGACATCAAAGGAGAAAACCCCATTAACAGGATTTGCATTGGCCAGGACTTTGCGGTCTAGGAACTCAGCCAAGTGGCGGTTAAAAGACCCATCAGGCCGACGAAGAAGATTGTATGCCAGCTTGAAATTGGAGATGAGGACCCATGTATTGAGTGGAACCACCATCTGTACACAAAACACAGGTGACATCTGAGAAATTGTATAAACACATGATACCCTGAACCTATAAATAGTAAACATCTTAATCTACGTCTTCTGGGCAACATCTTTGTTCCAATTTATCTAATATAAACTACTTGATTTGCAAGATTTGCAGTAACCCTTACCCAAAAAAGTGGAGGAAAACAAACAAAAGAAGAAAAAAACAGAAAAGGCAAAGGAAAATAGAGTGAACACAGAAACTAAGAAATCCTACAAGAACCCACAAATAAGTAAGAAATAGCAAAACCAGTTGGAACAAAATTGTAAGTAGTGAAAGTGAAACTACCTATACAAACCCTCAACCATATCAAAAGCTCGAACTCATCATAAAGGCCAAAACACAAAATCTCACCAATCCCAAACAAAAATTAGCAGGATTTTCAACTTTCCTAAGCACAGAACTATAGACCTCATTCCAAAAAGTACAAACACTGAAAAATGACCCACTAACAATCTTTGCTCAATCTTCAGCCTAAATCAATACCCTAAACTTATGCCACCAAACTTCCAACTTTAAAGGAACAAAATCAGAAGCCCAAAACCCATTCAACAAATCTAAATTTTACAAACACCCAGCAAGCAAAACATCTAAATTTGCAAAACAATCATGAATATACATGTGTGCTCCAAAAACAGATGAGATTACATACCTTGGACTCACTAAGATTAATTCCATTACTTCCAGCCATGTGACTACTACTTTTTGTAGAGGAAATCACCAACAAAACCCAAACACCCAATTCAAAATTCCTTTCAAATACCCACTTCAAAAAGAGATCACATTTCAAAAGGGCCAACGAACACGCCCTTTTCCCCTAATCTTGAATTTCTTTATCAAAGATCACAGCTCCTTTTAACTGATCAAAAATTCATAATATTGTAGCATCAGATAATAGAAACTAATCTTTTTTGAGTAGTTTTTCTCCCCGAGATTATTAAACGATTAAATCACTCTGCTAGAAGAGATGAGAGAGGGAGAGAAAGAGAGCTTAGGGGTGAGGAATAATGTGGATGGCGCACTTTAGCAAGTGAATATAGGGAAAGGCTAACGGGTTAGGGGGGTGAAGAGGAGGACGAAAGACACGACAAAGTGAGCTGCCGAAAAGATACTGTTAAGTTACGCGCGGGACCCACTTTCTTAAATTAGTGTATTTGTCAAATAGTCTCTCAATTTAAATTAGATACTGTATTTGATGTTTGTTGAAATATAATTAGAAAAAATAATATTGTAAAATAAGAGGAAAAATAAAAAATAAGAAAATAAGACAGGACTTATAATAAATTCCTTACTTATTTCTATAGATCAAAAAACAAGGGATGATTATCAATAAAAATTATTGTATTAATTTTTTAAGAATTAACTTACCGAAAATTGTATAATTTATTTATTATTTTTAATATTTTTATTTATTTAAAAAGAAAGTTATGCAATCATAATATTTTCTTACAAAAATAGTTTTACAAGAATCTTTTGGCTCCTTTTGATCAACCAAATATATTCTCAATTAAAAATTAATTTTCTAAACGTTTTGAGAATATAAGGGTTAATTGATGTTCTAATTATTGTATTATGTGTTAATTTTTATTCTGGTTATCAATTTTTTTTTGTTATAAAAGTATTATTATACTAAAAAAAAGTTACAAGCTAGTTATTACTTAACATTTTGTTCAAAAAATTGATAGAATTACTGAATAGACTAACGTTTAATAATTGTCATGCGAGATACTTGAATATGTGGGTGGCTCCTTATTACGTAGACGGTTAATTGATGTTTTGATTAGTGTACTAGAGGTCAATTTTTATTTTAGTTACTGAATCTTTTTTTCTATTATAAAGACAATGTTGTACTTAAAAAAATATTATAAACTAGTCATTACTTAGCATTACTTATTTGACATGTGAGTTAGTTATTGATGATGTGGCACATGATATTGCTAAAGAAATCAAAAAAGGGAAAACAATTAAAAAGGGGGGAAAATTAGGGCACAATTTTACTTCAATTCAACTTGGCCACAAATATCTAGTTCGTTTCTTCTTCGTCGATGACAATACACGTGATATGACACATGGAAAAATATTTCACATCACTAATAACTAACTCGCATATCAACTTTTTTGCTCACATGATATGCACGTTTCAGCACTTCCATCTATTTTTGGAGGAATGTTAAGTAATGAATATTTTGTAACATTTTTTTAGTATAGTAATGACTTTATAAATATAAAAAAAAGATTTAGTAATCAAAATGAAAATCAATTCTTAGTATAGTAACCAAAATATCAATTAATCTTCTGTGACAACCCCAAAATAAGTCCATTCCATCCAACCCATTCTGAGTCGTCAAATACATGGTACAGAAAATAACTACAACTCTATTACAATAATTGTCGTACAAAATACAACAACACTTATGCTGTGAGTTTGAATACAAATATATACCAAATGTGACACATGTTCCAACCGTGGACATCACCTCACAATGACACCTTACATAAAGGTATAGTCAAAAACTGTTTTAGAAATTAGAATCTTTGAAAAGTGCTCAAGGAAACTTTCGTACATGGGAGGTCATGCTTCTAGGTTATGATAGATATCATATGGCCACAGAATTATCCTTGGTTGACCCAATATACCCAAAAAAAAAACGAGAAGATTACTATCATATTCTTCCCAATGGTGAGTCTTCTCTTGATTTATCATTATCTCCACTGTCTCTAACTGAGAATTATACTTCAAACAAACACCAAGATTATATAGGTAGTGCTCGTATATATACTCAGCAAGTAGATGAACACATCCTTGTCTTATGATGACACGAGGTTGTATGTCGTTAGACATCTTGTATGATAGTGGCAAACCACCCTTCCAACGTTGGGTACACCTTACCCTATTGGATTCGCCAAATAAAACTACTAAATGAACTTTTCTATACTGCTTCGGGAGAACATCCACAGCTAGAGACCACCGTTCTATTTCCCCGTTACCCTCGCTCGACCTAGCTACACTCTTATTACCTGAAAGAAATTGTGAAGCAAAAGGGTGAGCACAACTAGCTCAGTAAAGAATATCATGACTAAAGATAATTAAATTATCAATAGCCTTCATCAATAATAAATCAGAGATTTAGAACATATGATAAATGATAAAAATTTCAACCATAGTTGCAGCGGAACGAGCAATCCATTAAAAGAGTCAAATAGACTATAAAGTCTATTATCTTCTCCATGTTAAAAATCCACCAACAATATTTTATCCCTGTAACATCAATAAACAATTCTGGTCCACAATCATATGAATAACTCATAATCATAACTGTAGTTCTAAATTCTTCTTCTCATCCAGGACGAAGATAATTTTCATCACCTATCTTTACCTGAAACATCAAAGATCATGGTTACACCAAATCACATTTCTTGTTCATAATCATACTAATAACTTCATCTTTGCACTACGGGCAAAGATATTCATTTGTATCACCAGTTGGTCATGTTCATCTCAACATCTGTTCATCTTTGTAATATTGGCCAAAGATATTCAACAACATGTCATCTTTGCACTACGGGCCAAAGATATTTATCAACAATTCATCTTTGCACTACAGGCCAAAGATATTCCTCAACAGTTCATATTTGCACTACGGCCAAATATATTCATCAACAATTCATATTTGCACTACAGGCCAAATATATTAATATCTCAAAGAAATATATAATCATTTCAGAATTTATATAAACAATAATTATAACCATGTTGATCAATTCACCTTTGCACTTAAGTTAAAGATATTCACTTATAAATTCAATGGTCATGATCATACCAGTCAACAATTCAACTTTGCACTACTGGCCAAAGAGAACTCATAGTCATGATCATACCAAAAATCTACCCATCTTTACACTCAAGTCAAAGAGAAATATCATCATTAGGGTTATAAAAATATTATATATAATAATAAAAATAATATGATCAACATATAGTTTTAATCTCAAGAGTAATATTCGTAAATCAACTATAATTTGGTTAGAAAAAAAAACCAATTTTTTTCGAGAATAGTAACTCGTGAATAGTAACTCATGAATAGTAACTCGTGAATAGTAACTCGACACAAAAAGGTAGAAATTCTACAATAAAATACATACCAATATTTCGGTATAATGATATTGAAAGAATAATATTTCTTAAGCTTATAAATAATTTATTTTAATTGTTTACACTTTACTAAATAATGCATTTAATCATTCTAAAATGCCAAACTCATAAGATTTCATCACCAATAACCAAAAACCCTCATCAAAAATCTGCATATACCTCATATAGGATTCTCAAGCCATAAAATCCTATTTCCTAATTTTCTTTCTTCACAAAATATATTTAATTCATTTACTTATAACTAGACCATTTTTATGAAAAATACCAAATCAGTTCAAAAAATATTTCTTTTCTGGAATTTAGCATAATATAGTCTCATAGTGAACGTATATTTTTCTAAGAATTTTTAAAAGTCATTTACTATTTTTTATATGGCCAAAACAACCGAATATTTAGACATTTATCAAAAATTGTAGTTTTGTCCAAAAATTCTGAAATTTACAGAGTATACTTCTATCATATACATGTACTCCCAATAAAAATTTCATCAATTTTGGAGTTAACCACAAGGAATTATAAGCTGTTACTTTTAAAATAGTCTTTTCTCATAAAATTCATAACTCTCAATCTATACATCCAAAAATCACCATTTTTGGACACAATCAAGAAAACTCATCAAAATATCATTTCAAATTTTTTCAGAATTTTTGAAGGTCAGAAAAATTACGAAATTGAAAAATATAACAACCCTTAAAATCCCTTACCTCAACAGAGCAGTACTTCTGATCGGTATAAGGCTGAAGGAAACGTGCACTGATGAATAGAACCTCACAGAGTATCTAAATACTCACAAAATACACTCAATAATTTAGAGAGAGAAAGAGAGAAAATTTATGAATTCTGGTGTGATTTTCAATTCTAACTTAGCCCTCCATTTATAGGAAAATGTTAGCACGCCGAATCAGACTTAACCTGTAACCTGATGGCTTTACCTGCTACTATTTCCACCCACCACATTTGAATAAAAATCTCAGCACATTTCTTCACCAACCAAGAAAATGGGGCCCACCAATTCTAGAATTTTCTACCAAAATGATTAACTCCGAAAATTCAACAATTTCTAAACCAGTCATCTCGTAAAATTCATAACAAATTTGTCATACGCTCATTTTTAACGGTTCAAAATTTGTGGACATATACTCAACTTATATATGTATAACATATCCAAATATTACCACGATCCAACGATCGGATTAAAAATTATAACCCTCGCAAAATATCTTAAAAACCCTACATTGATTTTCAATACCTCCGTTCCGACAAAAATACAGATAAAATACCTCAACATTAACTCCTTCATTTTTAACCACAAAAATATATCCCTCATTTATATCCACATAAAATAAATATTTCCTTATCATATGAATCAATAATTAATTATTCACAAATAATATTATAGAATCACATTTATGACAACCAGGCCGTTCTCAGGAAAGAGGGGTCTTTCCAATAAGAATTCCTCCTTACTGGCGCGTAATTAGATGACCAAACCTCTCCTTAGACAGAACTTTCTAGACATTGCCAATAATGCTATCTAATAATATTATTCAAATAATATGAATTATTGATCTGATAATGAAAAATATTGTGCAGTGACAATTATTGAACAACAATAATATAAAATTTCAACGTAGCAATTATTGAATCAATAAAATAAAATATTGAACAGTAATTACTGTAACAATTATTGAGTAGTGCCTTCTTACGTAAGAATCAATAATTGAAAAAAATAATGTGCAATACCGTGTGATACTGTGCAACTACGCGTATTACTGTATTTTAACCACTAGGTATTCCAACAGTGTTAACGGTAACAACTACGCCGTTATTTATAAAAATTTAAATTTGTCATTTTCTTCATCCGACAGTTATTCTGTTATGGGGCCCACAAATGTCTGCGCCGTCGTACGAATATTCTCCGACAGAAAGAATATTTCACGACCAAACGAATATTCCCCGACAACAATGAATATTTTATAACCACTTGCGTATTTTGAAAAAATTTCACATTTCACCCATAACTTTAATTTTTTATCAATTTAACCATTTACTGAATTGTAATTATAAGAAAAATTGAATACTTTTATTTCATAAAATTCGGGGTCTTACATCTTCCACGTAGCAGGGTTCCATTTGCCACATATTCAAGTACCTCACATGACAGTTGATTCAACACTTCTGTTAATTTAATTTTTTGAACAAAATATTAACTAATGACTAATTTGTAATTATTTTTTAAATATAATAATATCTTTGTAACAAAAGAAGATTCAATAAGTAAAACGAAAATCGACTGTTAGTACAGTAACCAAAACGTCAATCACTCGAAAAAAATACAAATATAAAACGAAGTTAAGGGATGAGAGGGACTTATTTCTAAAAATAAATTTCTCATACAAAGAATTATTTTAATACAAAAAGATCTTTCAAGTATATCGACTCTATCTTGACTATACTTTTTTTTTAAAATTTAAAATATAATTTATTTTTAAATTATGTAATATTAATTTTGTAAAAGTTTCATTACATATTGTAAAAATTTCTTGTTGAATTACATTTACGACGTATATCAATACCTGAAAATTTGTAGAATTATAAGGTTGACCCACTAAATTATTACATCATTAAAATATTACCAAATATCAATTAAAATTATCCGTGTAATTTACAGTAAAACAATCCAAATATAAATTAATTAGCAAGATGTATCAATTTTTATTTTGTACATTTTATTACTTTAGTTGTTATCATGTCAATACTATTATATATTATGGGAATAAAATTATTATTTTATCAATATATTTTAATTTTAATTTTAAATATAAAAATTATTATTTATTATTATATTTTTATTTAAAATCTAAAATTATATTATAACTTGTTGCGTATAGATGACGAATTTAAACCATGCCACTTAAATAGCATACATCTTTTAAATAATATATCTTTATTAAAATTATGTCGTTTTAATGATTTTTTTTAAAAATAAAATAATATTAAAAGAGAGTGATTCAACTTACTTTCTTTTTATTTATAAAAATGTCACCTACGACCTTATTTATTTTTAAAAAAATCATCAAAATGATATAATTTTAATAAAAATAATATTTAAGAGATATGTTTTAGATCCGTTATAATTACGTATAATCATAAATTAGAATTTTGATAATTTTATTAAATTTTGAAAAATGCAAGAGAATGAAACGGAGTAAGGACAAAAGATTGCAAGCGTGTGGCCAACGCCAAGCCACGTGATGACAAACGGGGTCCGTCCGACGGTCTTAGATTGCGTGAAGGATTCTTCAATGACACAATTATCCTTGTCAGTGTATTGACTGTATTCTATTTATCGAGCTACTGCTAAAAAGCGGTTCCAACTTTTTTTGGTGCCAGGGGAAGAGGCCTTCGGCACGTGGAAGCCTCTGGTTTTGTTGTAGCATTAAGAGTATTCAGAATAATTTTTTTAACTCTATTCCTATTTTTTAGTATTATCGGATCATTCTGTCGAATAAAAATTTATTTTTTTCACTATATACCCAACAAATTTTTTATATTAATTTTTTAAATAATAAAATTTAAATTTAAAAATTTAAATTTGAAAATTCTAACAATCAAAATATATTTTGACCGTTATAACTATTTGATATTTGTATTAGCTTCGTGCGTTAGAGTTTATGATAGATGTAATATACTAAAACTTTTTATTTTTAATTATAAAATCGTTGTTAATTTATTAATCTTTTTTGAATTAAGTATTGATATGTTTAATTTTAAAACTAATATAAATTTAATCAATACATGTTGTAACTTATTTAGAAAAAAATACTATTCCCTCTGTCCCAAATTATCTGCTGTTTTAGTAAAAAAAATTTATCCCATAATATCTGCTTTTTCAAGATTTCAGTGTATTTTTTCTTTTATTTTTCAAGTTTACCTCTTTACCTAATAATTGATAGTCATTACTCTCATCCTCTCTTCACACATATATATGCACTCATACTTTTTCTTTCTACATACTATTTGTCTATTTTATACACACATACTTTCTCTCTCTTCCTCTCTCCACACATATATATGCACTCATACTTTCTCTCTCTTTAGACTATTTGTCAATTTAATGCACTCATATTTTCTCTCTCTACATACTATTTCATGCACTCTTTTTTAAACACCTTTTTCATATTTTTACTAATAAGGGTATTTTAGTATTTTTATCACATATATTGGTATCTGTGTGGAACTCTAGAACATCAGATAATTTGGGACGGATGGAGTACTACTTATAATTTTTTTTTTTTTTACAATTCTTAACAAAATTATTAAGTTTGAGAATGCATCAAATTGACTTATAAAAATTAATAATAATCTTATAATTTATAAAAGAGAGTATAATTTATCAATTGTATTCCATTGTAAAATAATTTTTATTTTATTTTAAATTTTAAGTAACTTATGGAGTGAATATTGAAGGGATTGTAGTTACAAATGTACATAAGATCAATATTAACTTTTAAAAAGTTAATTTGTGATATTTTTAAATTTAAAATTAATATGATTCATTTAAATTTTGAAAATAATAAATTTATAAGTAATAATACTTTTATAATATTTATAATTATATTGACATGAATTAAATAAATTTATATCAATTTTAAATTTGAATACGTTTGGAATTAATTTTTAAAAAATAAGTTAATATTAATTTTATAATTTGAAAATGAATATTAGTTGTGACGCCCCCAAAATAGGTATACATCACCTATTCTGAGTCGCCAAATACACGGTACAGATGTGACGCCCCCAGAATAGGTATACAACACTCATTCTAAGTCGCCAAATACGTGGTACAGAAAACAAACTAGAACTTCAATAATACAATTGTCGTGCAAAATACGACAACACATACTGTGAGTTTAAATATAAATATTGTCTTTTAGACAATATCCACACTCAAAAAAGTCCTCAATACAATTATTCAAATACTATTTTACAGAAATAGTGAGGACTGCTAAAATATCTTTCTAGAACCATCACTCTATACCCCGATTAGATCCTGCTATGTTCTCACCTCCTGTGAAGAAAAATAGAACAAAAAATAAAAAGGTGAGCTCAACTAGTCCAGTAAAGAATATTATGACTAAGATAATATACAACAAATTATCGTTAGTCTTCAACAGAAAAAAATCTGATAGAATATAATCGACAACAAGTTTTAGATCAACAACTGCAGCGGAAACAAGAAACCATTAGAAGAGTCAAATAGAGAATGAATTCTACTATCTTCTAAGATTTAAAAGTCCATCATCAATATTTTATCCCTGTAACATCAATTAATAACCATCTTTATCCAAATATTCATCTTTGCACTACAGGCCAAAGATATTCATTTGTATCACCTGTTAGTCATGTTCATCTCAACACCTGTTCATCTTTGCACTACAGGCCAAAGATATTCATCAAGTAATCATACATCTTTGCACTACATGTGACGCCCCCAAAATAGGTCCAATCCATCCAACCCATTCTGAGTCGCCAAATACATGGTACAGAAAATAACTACAACTTTATTATTACAATTGTCGTGCAAAATACGACAACACATATACTGTGAGTTTAAATACAAATATTGTCATCTAGACAGTAATCATACTCAATTAAGAACTCATTATACTTATTGATACACTATTTTATAAAATAGTGAGGACTACTAAAACAACTGTCTTGAACCATCATTCCACACCCTGACTAGTACTCGCTACATTCTCGCCTCCTGAGAAGAAAATGGAACAACAAGGAAAAGGGTGAGCTCAACTAGCCCAGTAAAGAATATTATGACTAAGATAATATACAACAAATTATCGTTAGTCTTCAACAGGGAAAAATTTAATAGAATACGATAGACAATAAGTTTTCAATCAATATTCGCAGCGGAAAATAATAATTCATAGAGAAGTTACGTAGAGAATGAAATCTACGATTATCTATGAATTTAAAAGCCCATCATCAACATTTTATCCATGTAACATCAATCAATAAATATCTTGAATCAAATAGTCATCTTTGCACTACGGGCCAAAGATATTCATCAGAAATCATTCATCTTTGCACTACAGGCCAAATATATTCATTTATATCATCATTTAGGACTGAGGATGATGAAAAATATTTTAAAGGAAACGAATCCAGTGAAACAAAATAATAAATATTAAGGATTCGTATTTCAGCTATTCCATGTCCAAAAATACCTCATAAATAATCATAGTGGAGTAAAATTCAAGAATGATCAAAACATGGATACAATCAAAGCTAGTATCCAGAATAGATATTTTGGACAAAAAGAAGAAAATTTCATTTTTCGGTGAATAGTAACTCGTGAATAGTAACTCGTGAATAGTAACTCATGAATAGTAACTCATGAATAGTAATCCCGACATAAAAAGTTCTAAATTTGATAAAAAGTTCAGATCAATACTTCGCCATAATGATATTGAAGAAAATAATATCATTTAAGAAGAAATAACATCCCTTACCTCAGCAAAAACAATACTTCTAGTTGAAACACCGGATATAGGCTATGACTTGAACTTGCACCGTATAGCAATACTCAAAGTATTAGAATACTCACAAAAATACGCTCACTAATATAGAGAGAGAAATAGAGAGAAACTTGTATTTCTGGTGTGATTTTTAATTCTAACCTAAGCACCCTATTTATAGGAAAAAAATGCTTAGAACACCAAAGCAGAAAATTGAATATAATAATATTATATTTACAAAATTGTCAAGCCCACCTTAGAAGATCTGAATTCAGCCCATTCTTATCACATGTTGAGCCCACTAATTTGCAAAAAATATTTTTCTTTAAAATAATAATTAAAACTTTCAAAAATCAATTATTTCGGAACTTCAGAACTTTAATAATTCATAATAAATAGCCCTTTTATCAGAAAATTCGAATCTCGCGAGTTTTTATAGAAAATTCAATTCTCTACAATTTTGCAGAAGAAAGTTTTTCCAAATTCCAAACAGAAATTGACCGAAATCCACAAACGGGCGATTTTACAGTCAATAATAAATTTTCGGTCAAGAATTATGTCCACCAACACACAAAATATGTGTTAATCATTTAATGCCACAAAAATACTCTTCCTCCTCATATACTCATATATCCCATATTCATTGTAAAAATATCACCATCAATATATTATTAAAATAATATATTTAAATGAATTATTTTATCAGAAAAAGATAAAATATTAATTTTCAACAATTGTCACATTAAAAATTTTCTCCATCTATATCCACATAAAATCAATATTTTCCTTATCATATAAATCAATAATTAATTATACACAAATAATATTACAGAATCACAGTACTGGCAACCAGGCCGTTCCTAGGAAAGAGGGGGCTTTCCAATAAGGATCTCTTCTTACTGGCGCGCAATTAGATGACCAAACCTCTTCTTAGACAGAACTTTCTAGACATTGCCAATAATGTTATCTAATAATATTATTCAGATAATATGAATTATTGTTCCGATAATAGAAAATACTGTGTAGTGACAATTATTAAAACAACAGTAATATAAAATATTAACGCAGCAATTATTGAATCAATAAAATACAATATTGAACAGTAATTACTGTAACAATTATTGAGTAGTGCCTTCTTACGTAAGAATCAATAATTAGTGCAATACCGTGTGCTACTGTGCAACAACGCGTATTACTGTGTTTTAACCACTGGGTATTCCAACAGTATTAACGGTAACAACTACGCCGTTATTTATAAACAACTTGTTTTTGTCGTTTTCTTCATCCAATCGCTTTTCGTTATGGGGCCCACACAAGGCTGCGCCGTCGTACGAATATTCCCCGACAGCAAGAATATTCCACGACCAAGCGAATATTCCCCGACAACAATGAATATTTTATAACTACTTGCTTATTTAAAATATTTGCGTATTTTACCCATAACTGACCACATTAATCAAATCAACCCTTACTATTTCAGAATAATAAATAGAGGAAATTAAATTTCATTTATTAATAATTTGGGGTCTTACAACCTCCACTCCTTATGAAATTTCGTCCTCGAAATTGACATACGTACCTGGTGTTTCGAAAAGATGAGGATACCTCGCTTTCATTTCCGTTTCCAACTCCCAGGTCATTTCCTCAATAGCATGATTTTTTCACAAAACTTTAACTTGTGGTATGACCTTCGTGCGTAGGACATGCTCCTTCCTATCCAAGATCTTGACAGGTACCTCCTCGTACGTTAAGTCTTCGGCTATCTCGTCCGGTTCTAACTCAATAACGTGGTTCGGGTCTTTCACATATTTACGAAGCACAGATATATGAAAAACATTATGAACACGAGACATACTTGGAGGTAACGCGAGTCTATAGGCCACATTTCCTACTCGGTCAAGAATCTGAAATGGACCAATAAATCGTGGATTGAGCTTTCCTCTCTTCCCAAATCTTGTAACTCCTTTCCATGGAGCTACACGTAATAATACATGATCCCCAATGTCAAATTTCACGTCCTTTCGATGAAGATCCGCATAACTCTTTTGTCGATCCTGTGCCGTTTGTATACGTTGTCGAATTGTTTGGATCTTCTCTGTAGTTATTCGTACCAACTCTGGTCCCAACAACGTTTCTTCTCCCACCTCATCCCAACATACTAGAGAGCGACACTTTCATCCATACGATGCTTCAAATGGAGCCACACCTATACTTGCCTGATAACTGTTATTGTAGGAGAATTCCACCAATGGTAGGTACTTATCCCAACTCCCTTTAAAATCTAGGACACAAAGTCTTAATAGATCTTCAAGAGTTTGAATAGTCCTCTCTGATTATCCGTCCGTTTGAGGATGGTAAGCTGAACTAAATCGTAAATCCGTGCCTATAGATTTTTGCAAGCTAACCCAAAATCTTGAAGTGAATCTTGGGTCACGATCCGAAACTATGGATACTGGCATGCCATGCAGTCTCACAATCTCATCTACGTATATACGAGCAAGACGTTCAAGGGAATAAGTCTCCCGTATCGGTAAGAAATGAGCAGACTTGGTTAATCTATCAACTATAACCCAAATAGCATTTATGCCTTGAGAAACCGTGGGAAGACCCGTAACGAAATCCATGGTAATGTGTTCCTACTTCCATTTCGGAATCTCAAGTGGTTGCAATGGACCCTTTGGCACTTGATACTCCGCCTTTACACGTTGACAAGTTAAACACCTCGAAATAAACTTTACAATCTCTCTCTTCATATTGTTCCACCAAAATGTATGTTGAAGATCACGATACATTTTGGTACTTCCAGGATGGATCGCAAATGGTGTATTGTGTGCCTCCATCATAATCTTGTACTTCAAATCAGAGTCGTTAGGAACACAAAGTCTGGAGTGGACTCGAAGTATTCCTTCTTCATCGATTCTTGCTTCCGGAATAGCACCTTCTTGTACTTTCTTCTTCATACGCATCAGATCCCGGTCTGTGGCTTAAGCAACTTTAACTTTATCGATTAAAGTTGATTCTACGCGTATACTTGACATTATCGCACTCGTTCCTGCATATGATCTTCTACTCAATGCGTCAGCTACCGCGTTCACATTTTCAGGATGGTATTGGATGATATGATCGAAATCTTTCAACAGCTCGAGCCAACGTCGGTGTCGCATGTTGAATTCTTGGAAGCTCTTCTCGCATTCCTCGGTCCATTCGAAGTTTGTATCTTTTCGAGTCAGCTGAGTTAACGGAGTAGCGATTCAAGAAATCCTTCCACGAATCTCCGATAGTAACCAGCTAAGCCTAGAAAGCTACGTATTTTGATTACTGACTTAGGTTTTCTCTCAATTGTGACTCATATCCCAAACTTGGATAGCACGTCACAATGACACCTATCAGTTTACTACCGCACGAATATGGCGTCCCCTACGGAGAGTCTGGCTTCGGTGCATTCTACAAAGGAAGTCACCAGATAGAGGCTCGGGTACAAACTTCTACAGTTAGGTTTTTAACTCCTGAAGTTCAATAGGAGCCATTCGATATGAGATTTTAGAAGTGAGTTTTGTACCAGATTCAAAGATGATACAAAATTCAATATCACGCGTAGGCCAAGAAATTCTTCAGGAAATACGTCAGGGATTTACTAACAATAGAAATATCATTCAAATCTGACGTATTTTTGTTCAAGTCCATAACATAGCTAAGAAAGCTTGACATCCGTTTTTCAATAAACGAATGACTTTACGGCTTGATATGAAAGAATTTGACTTCAATGGTTTGGTTGCATGAATTTGAATAACAGGTTGCTTAGGAATATGAAAACTAACAACCTTACGAAAGCAATCAATTTTGGCATGATGAGTAGTTAACCAATCAATTCCTAAAATCACATCAAAAGCAAGTATCTTTAAAGAGATAAGATCAACAGGTAATGTGATGGTGCCAACTTGGATCAAACAAGATTTATAAACAGTGGATGTAACAAAAGTTTCTCCTAACGGAGTTTCAACAGATAAGTCAAAGTCTAATTTTCTCCGGAGTCAATTTTAAACGTTGAGTATAAGCAGAAGAGATAAATGAATGGGTAGAACCAGTATCTAATAAGGTATAGACTTCGCAAAAATTTATAATTAACTAACCCGTGCTAACTTCGTTCGGGTTCCTCGCATTCTGACCAGTCACGAAAAACGCTCTTCCAGGAACCGTTGACTTTGACTTTTCTGGGATAACTTTTTGAGTCACCACCCTCGTTGGACTTGGTTTCGCTACAGTGCAATCTCGAGCGATATGTCCTTCCTTTCCACAGTTATAACATACCTTAAACTGTTGTGGACAGTTTGGGCTGATATGTCCTTCTTTTCCGCACTTATAGCATATGACCGGTGGTCGTTCTCCTCCCTTGCAACCAGTTGCTGATGGTGTTGACTTCTTCACATTGTCATTGTTGAATCTCCTCTTTTTAAAATCTCCTCTCGACTCGCTTCTTCTATTTTCATGGCCACGATTACCACCAGAGTGGTTGCCGTTCTTGTCTGTATTTTTCTTTCTCCGCTGGTTATCATTGTTCTGATGACTGCTGTCACCGGTATGATCCTGGTTGTGGTCCCTCGGTTGACCGTACTCGTTATCTCGCTCTAATAATTGAGCCCTGTTGACAACATCTGAATAGAGAGAAAATTTATGAGAAATGAGATATTGACGTATGCCGGGTTTCAAACCTCTCAGAAACATCCGCGTCATACGTTCCTTATTCTCCACCAAATGAGGTGCAAACCTGGACAACTCTGCAAATTTCGCCTCGTACTAGGACACCGTCATGTTATTCTGCTCCAGTCTAATAAACTCTACCTCCTTCATATGACGAATACTTTCAGGAAAGTACTTGTCATTGAATAGTTTCTGAAATGTCTCCCAAGACATGCTGAGTGTGGCTGGATGGGTACGCTTCACAGATTTCCACCAGTAGTCTGCCTCGCCACGGAACATAAAGGTGGCGAATGGAACCTTCTGTTCCTCCGTGCATCTCAAGACATCGAATATCTTGGTAATTTGCTTGACCCACGTCTCCGCCTTAATCGGATCCGGCTTTCCCTTAAATTCGGGTGGTCCCAACTCTTTGAACTGCTTGGCTGTGACAAGCCGCGCATTGCTATCATTTCCACCCGTATTCTGTACACGAGTCTTTCTCGTCTGATTTTGCATGAACTGCAAAAAGCTTCTAAACATCCCATCGTTCATCGTCTGCTCAGTGGTGTTGTTAACAGGAGGAACATTGCCAGCATGTTGCACGTTCTTCTCGTTGGTGAGTACAGGTGTCTCCACGGTTTCATTTACTCCACTGTTAACATTCTCAATCGACATTCTCAAATACTGCCATAAAATAAGGGTTAATTTAACAAATTAACAAATCACATAATACCCCTATATAATGACCGACCAACAAATAAGCATAGGTAGGACACACTAGCGAAGGATTTACTCGTCTCTCCCCTCCTAGTTCTATTCCCCGATCTCCGCCAGAGATCATATCCCTAAGCTCTGATACCAACTGTGACGCCCCCAAAATAGGTCCAATCCATCCAACCCATTCTGAGTCGCCAAATACATGGTACAGAAAATAACTACAACTTTATTATTACAATTGTCGTGCAAAATACGACAACACATATACTGTGAGTTTAAATACAAATATTGTCATCTAGACAGTATTCATACTCAATTAAGAACTCATTATACTTATTGATACACTATTTTACAAAATAGTGAGGACTACTAAAACAACTGTCTTGAACCATCATTCCACACCCTGACTAGTACTCGCTACATTCTCGCCTCCTGAGAAGAAAATGGAACAACAAGGAAAAGGGTGAGCTCAACTAGCCCAGTAAAGAATATTATGACTAAGATAATATCCAACAAATTATCGTTAGTCTTCAACAGGAAAAAATTTAATAGAATACAATAGACAACAAGTTTTCAATCAATATTCGCAGCGGAAAATAATAATTCATAGAGAAGTTACGCAGAGAATGAAATCTACGATTATCTATGAATTTAAAAGCCCATCATCAACATTTTATCCATGTAACATCAATAAATAAATATCTTGAATCAAATAGTCATCTTTGCACTACAGGCCAAAGATATTCATCAGTTGGTCATGTTCACCTCAACACCTGTTCATCTTTGCACTACGGGCCAAAGATATTCATCAGAAATCATTCATCTTTGCACTACAGGCCAAAGATATTTATTTATATCATCATTTAGGACTGAGGATGATGAAAAATATTTTAAAGGAAACGAATCCAGTGAAACAAAATAATAAATATTAAGGATTCGTATTTCAGCTATTCCATGTCCAAAAATACCTCATAAATAATCATAGTGGAGTAAAATTCAAGAATGATCAAAACATGGATACAATCAAAGCTAGTATCCAGAATAGATATTTTGGACAAAAAGAAGAAAATTTCATTTTTCGGTGAATAGTAACTCGTGAATAGTAACTCGTGAATAGTAACTCATGAATAGTAACTCATGAATAGTAACCCCGACATAAAAAGTTCCAAATTTAATAAAAAGTTCAGATCAATACTTCGCCATAATGATATTGAAGAAAATAATATTATTTAAGAAGAAATAGCATCCCTTACCTCAGCAAAAATAGTACTTCTAGTTGAAACACCGGATATAGGCTATGACTTGAACTTGCACCGTATAGCAATACTCAAAGTATTAGAATACTCACAAGAATACGCTCACTAATATAGAGAGAGAAATAGAAAGAAACTTGTGTTTCTGGTGTGATTTTTAATTCTAACCTAAGCACCCTATTTATAGGAAAATGCTTAGAACACCAAAGCAAAAAATTGAATATAATAATATTATATTTACAAAATTATCAAGCCCACCTTAGAAGATCTGAATTCAGCCCATTCTTATCACATGTTGAGCCCACTAATTTGCAAAAAACGTTTTTCTTTAAAATAATAATTAAAACTTCCAAAAATCAATTATTTCGGAACTTCAGAACTTCAATAATTCATAATAAATAGCCCTTTTATCAGAAAATTCGAATCTCGCGAGTTTTTATGGGAAATTCAATTCTCTACAACTTTGTAGAAGAAAGTTTTTCCAAATTCCAAACAGAAATTGACCGAAATACATAAACGGGTGATTTTACAGTCAATAATAAATTTTCGGTCAAGAATTGTGTCCATCAACACACAAAATATGTGTTAATCATTTAATACCACAAAAATACTCTTCCTCCTCATATACTCATATATCTCACATTCATTGTAAAAATATCACCATCAATATATTATTAAAATAATATATTTAAATGAATTATTTTATCAAAAAAAGATAAAATATTAATTTTTAACAATTATCACATTAAAAATTTTCTCCATCTATATCCACATAAAATTAATATTTTTCTCATCATATAAATCAATAATTAATTATACACAAATAATATTACAGAATCACAGTACTGGCAACCAGGCCGTTCCCAGGAAAGAGGGGGCTTTCCAATAAGGATCTTTCCTTACTAGCACGCAATTAGATGACCAAACCTCTCCTTAGACAGAACTTTCTAGACATTGCCAATAATGTTATCTAATAATATTATTCAGATAATATGAATTATTGTTCCGATAATAGAAAATACTGTGTAGTGACAATTATTAAAACAACAGTAATATAAAATATCAACACAACAATTATTGAATCAATAAAATATAATATTGAACAGTAATTACTGTAACAATTATTGAGTAGTGCCTTCTTACGTAAGAATCAATAATTGGTGCAATACCGTGTGCTACTGTGCAACAACGCGTATTACTGTGTTTTAACCACCGGGTATTTCAACAGTATTAACGGTAACAACTACGCCGTTATTTATAAACAACTTGTTTTTGTTGTCTTCTTCATCCAATCGATTTTCGTTATGGGGCCCACACAAGGCTGCGCCGTCGTACGAATATTCCCTGACAGCAAGAATATTCCACGACCAAGCGAATATTCCCCGACAACAATGAATATTTTATAACTACTTGCTTATTTAAAATATTTGTGCATTTTACCCATAACTGACCACATTAATCAAATCAACCCTTACTATTTCAGAATAATAAATAGAGGAAATTAAATTTTATTTATTAATAATTTGGGGTCTTACACTACAGGCCAAAGATATTCAGTAATATCATCATTTAGGACTGAGGATGATGAAAAATATCTTAAAGAAAACGAATCCAGTAAAATAAAATAACAAATATTAAGGATTCGTATTTCGATTTATCCATGTCCAAAAATACCTTATAATTATTCATAGTGAAGTAAAATTCAAGAATGATCAAAATATGGATACAATCAAAGCTAGTACCCAGAATAGATATTTTGGACGAAAAGAAGAAAATTTTATTTTTCGGTGAATAGTGCCGTATTCGTGAATAGTGCCGTATACGTGAATAGTAACGTATACGTGAATAGTAATCCCGACACAAAAAGTTTCAAATTTGATAAAAACTCATGTTGATATTTCAGCATAATGATATTGAAGAAAATAATATCATTTAAGAAGAAAATAATATCCCTTACCTCAATATATCAGTACTTCTGGTCGGAATACCGGTATAAGGCTGAAAGAAACTTGTTCTAATGAATAGAAACTCTCAAAGTATCTAAATACTCACAAAATACACTCAATAATCTAGAGAGAGAAAGAGAGAAAACTTGTTTCTGGTGTGATTTTCAATTCTAACTTAGCCCTCTATTTATAGGAAAATGTTAGCACGCCGAAGTAGACTTAACCTGCAACCTGATGGCTTTACCTGCTACTATTTCCACCCACCACATTTGAATAAAAATCTCAGCATATTTCTTCACCAACCAAGAGTGGGGCCCACCAATTCTAGAATTTTCCATCAAAATGATAAACTCCGAAAATTCAACAATTTCTAAACTAGTCATCTCGTAAAATTCATAATAAATCATACGTTCATTTTTAATGGTTCAAAATTTGTGGACATATACTCAACTTATATATGTATAACATATCCAACAATTACCACGATCCAACGGTCGGATTAAAAATTATAACCCCCGCAAAATATCTCAAAAACCCTGATTTTTAATACCTCTATTCCGACAAAAATACTGATAAAAACCTCAACATTAACTCCTTCATTTTTAACCACAAAAATATATCCCTCATTTATATCCACATAAAATAAATATTTCCTTATCATATGAATCAATAATTAATTATTCACAAATAATATTACAGAATCACATTTATGACAACTAGGCCGTTCCCAGGAAAGAGGGGGCTTTCCAATAAGGATTTCTCCTTACTGGCGCGCAATTAGATGACCAAACCTCTCCTTAGACAGAACTTTCTAGACATTGCCAATAATGTTATCTAATAATATTATTCAAATAATATGAATTATTGATCTGATAAAGAAAAATACAGTGCAGCAATAATTATTGAAACAACAATAATATAAAATATTAATGCAGCAATTATTGAATCAATAAAATAAAATATTGAACAGTAACTACTGTAACAATTATTGAGTAGTGCCTTCTTACGTAAGAATCAATAATTGGTGCAATACCGTGTGCTACTGTGTTTTAACCACCGGGTATTCCAACAGTATTAACGGTAACAACTACGCCGTTATTTATAAACAACTTATATTTGTCGTTTTCTTCATCCAATCGCTTTCCGTTATGGGGCCCACACAAGGCTGCGCCGTCGTACGAATATTCCCCGACAACAAGAATATTCCACGACCAAACGAATATTCCCCGACAAAATGAATATTTTATAACCACTTGCTTATTTTGTAAAATTTGCACATTTCACCCATAACCAAAGTATTATATCAAATTAACCCCTTATTATTCACAATAATATTTAGAAAAAATTTGATTTTATTCATTAATAAGTTGGGGTCTTACAACAGAATACAAATACAATCGTTAATATACAACAAGAGAGCTGTGAGTTTTAATACAAATACTGTTTTCTAGATAATATCCACTCTCAGAATAAGTCATCGTTATATTTATTATCACACTATTTAACATAATAGTGAGGATTACTAATACTATCATCTGGTCCATCACTCCGTTTTCTGACTCGTCTCAGCTATATTCTCATTTCCTGAAGAGAACAATGAAAGAAAAGGGTGAACTCAACTAGCTCAGTAAGAAATATTATGACTAAGATAATGCAGAATAAATTATCATTAGCCTTAAACAGTGTTAAACTGATACAATATAACAAACATCAAGTTTAACTGCAGCGGAACAAGCAACCCATTAGAAGAGTCAAGTAGAGAATAAAATCTACTATCTTCTATGATTTAAAAGGTTTTTCATGACTTTTATCGTTGGAACTCAGCTTAAAAAATAATCCACATCATCGAATCACCCCTGCACTACGACCAAGGATATTCTTTAGTATCACGACCACAATTATCCATGCATTACGGGCCAAGAATATTTGTGTATTCATTAATGGTCATGATCATGCCAATCACTATCCATCAATGCACTACGGGCCAATGAGGACTTTTACCACATCATTTGTAACATTACGGTCATGATTATACCGAATAATCCCTGGTCATAATCATACCAAGTCCATCTATGCACTACAGGCCACAGATGACTTTCAACAGAATATAAACATGAGGATGATGACAATGATATAAAAATTCAACAAAACAAGTTCAAGAATTAATTTATCTAGGAACCAATAACGTCCAAATTGTCAACATGATACTGCTTTGTGGAGTAATATTCAAGAATACTCAGAAGAATATTTTTATGAAAAGATACTGAATGAAGCGCAAATATCAAGGATATTTCACTAATTTCATGGAGTATAAAAGTCAAAACTTTAACCAACTGAATATAATAAAGAATGAAATAACAAAAGAAATCACCATGTATGCGATAGACCGCACAGACAGGTTATTCCAACAGGAAAATAAATAATGGAACCAGGTCATGCGTAAACGCACCGACAGGATATTCCAATAGAATAATAAATAATGGAACCAGGTCCGGCGTAAACGCACAGACAGGATATTCCGACAGAAAAATAAATAATAGAACCAGGTCCGGCGTAAACGCACAGACAGGATATTATGACAGAATAATAAATAATGGAACCAGGTCCGGCGTAAAGCACAGACATGATATTCCGACAGAATAATAAATAATAGAATAACAGAAGAATTTTACCAAGTATAGGGTAGCCCGCGTATACAGGTTATTCTAACAAAATAATAAAGAATGGAATAACAGAAGTTCTCTTCTTGAATAAGAAAGAAAGAATACCCTTTACGAGTACAACAAATAATATCCCTTACCGTAAAAGAAACTTGATATCGGAGTAGTGAAGTAGCAGAATAGTTTTCTTCTTTCTCTCTATAGTTTCTCTATCTAGAGTTTCAGTGAATTCGTAAGAAAATAATGAAGGAATGAGCTTCTATTTATAAAAAAATGGACTGCATAGTAACTAACTGATGAACGGTCTAGATTGATTTACTTTAATCTGACGGTCCATATTTAAAGCAAATTTTTTTAAATAAAATATAATATATTCTATTTATAATCTAATAAAACGAATAACTTTATAAAAGATTTTACTATGTAAATACTATACAGGCACTATGCAAACACTATGCAGGTACTATGCAAACACTATACATAATAAAATATAATATATTCTAATTATTGTCTAATAAAACAGATAAATTTATAAAAGTATTCTGTTTTATATAAATTTTTTTTACTATTAGCCTAATAAAACGAATAACTTTATAAAAGTATTCTGTTTTATATAAAAAGCTTTTCTGTTTTATTACATTAATAATACCAATAAAACAAAACTGAGTGACTTATCACATAAGTATCAATAATCAATACCGTGTGCTACTATGCAACCATGCGTATTACTGTACTTTTACTACCGAGTAGTTCAACAGTATTAATGGTAAAACTTTTGCCGTTATTTTCATAAAGTATTTTTATCGTTTTCTCAATTCGACAATAATTCCGTTGTAGGGTCCAGCAATGATTGTGTCGTCGTACGAATATTCTCTGTTAAAACGAATATTCCCCAACCAATCGAATATTATATAGCAACTTGCGTACTTTACAAAATTTATAAATATTACCCACAACTATAACATTATATCAATTTCACTCTATAGTATTCAAAAATGATATTTATAGAAAATTCATCTTTATTTATAAAAGTTGGGGTCTTACAACCTCCCCTTCTATGAAATTTCGCCCTCGAAATTAGGGTACATACCTGGTATATCGAAGAGGTAAGAATACCTTGACTTCATTTCAGATTCTAACTCCCAGGTCATTTCCTCAACATCGTGGTTTCTCCATAAAATTTTGACTTGAGGTATAACCTTGGAGCGTAGAATATGTTCCTTCTTATCCAAGATTTGAACAGGAACCTCTTCATACGTTAAATCTCCTGCTATTTCGTCCTGTTCTAACTCAATAATGTGGTTCGGGTCTTCCACATATTTACGTAACATGGATATGTGAAAAATATTATGAACACGAGACATACTTGGCGGTAAAGCGAGTCTATAGGCCACAGTTCCTACTCGATCGAGGATTAAAAATGGGCCAATGAATCGAGGATTGAGCTTTCCTCTCTTTCCAAATTTCGTAACTCCTTTCCACTGAGCAACTCGTAACAACACATGATCTCCTATATCAAATTCCACGTCCTTTCGATGAAGATCAGCATAACTCTTTTGTCGATCTTGTGAGGTTTTTATACGTTGCCGGATTGTTTGAATCTTTTTCGTAGTCATACGTACCAACTCCGATCCCAACAACGTTGCTTCACCCACCTCATCCCAGTATACTGGAGAACGACACTTTCTTCCATACAACTCCTCGAATGGAGCCATGCCAATACTTGCTTGATAACTGTTGTTGTAGGAAAACTCCGCCAATGGTAAGAACTTATCCCAACTTCCCTTGAAGTCAAGAATATAGAGTCTTAATTAATCTTCAAGAGTTTGAATAGTCCTCTTTGATTGTTCGTCTGTCTGGGGATGATAAGCCGAACTAAATCATAAATCCGTGCCCATAGCTTTTTGCAAACTAACCCAAAATCGTGAAGTGAATCTTGTGTCTCGATCAGAAACTATGGATACTGGCATACCATGCAGTATTACAATCTCGTTTATGTACATACGAGCAAGACGTTCAAGTGTATAAGTTTCTCGTATTGGTAAGAAATGAGCAGACTTGGTCAATCTATCAATAATGACCCAAATTGCATCAATGCCTTGAGAAACATTGGGAAGACCAGTAACGAAATTCATGGTAATGTGCTCCCACTTCCATTCTGGAATTTCAAGTGGTTGCAATGGACCTTTTGGTACTTGATGCTTCGCTTTGACTAGTTAACAAGTTAGACACCTTGAGATAAACAACGCTATCTCTCTCTTCATATTGATCCACCAAAATGTATGACGAAGATCACGATACATTTTAGTACTTCTAGGATGGATTGTAAACGGTGTGTTGTGCGCCTCCATCATGATTTTATACTTTAAATCAGGGTCGTTAGGAACACAAAGTCTGGAGTTGACTCGAAGTATTCCTTCTTCATCGATTCTTGCTTCCGGCATAGCACCTTCTTTCACTTTCTTCCTCATACGCATCAGCTCCAGGTCTGTAGCTTGAGCAGCTTTAACTTTATCAATTAAAGTCAGTTCTACTCGTTTATTCGCCATCATCATATGGGTCCCTGGAGTATTTAACTCTATCTCCATCCTTTGCAAGTCACACAAAATGGGCCTTTGCGTTGACAATATCTCACTCGTACTTGTATATGATCTTCTACTCAATGCATCAGCTACCACGTTTGCTTTTCCAGGATGGTATTGGATGGTATGATCATAATCTTTCAACAGTTCCAGCCAACGTCGTTGTCGCATGTTGAGTTCCTTTTGAGTAAAGAAATATTTGAGGCTTTTATGATTCGTAAAGATCTCCACTTTCTCCCCATACAAGTAATGCCTTCAAATTTTAAGTGCGAAGACAACACCTGCTAACTCTAGATCATGAGTAGGATAATTCCTCTCATATTCTTTGAGTTGTCTTGAGGCATAGGTTATGACTTTCCCATGTTACATGAGAACACATCCCAACCCTTTGCCCGAAGCATCACTATAGATGACAAATCCCTCCGAGCCAGATGGTATTGTCAGAACAGGTGCTGAAATGAGTTTCCTCTTGAGTTCTTGAAAACTCTTCTCACATTCTTCTCTCCAACCGAACTTTTTATCTTTTCGAGTCAGCTGAGTTAATGGAGTAGCGATTCGAGAAAATCCTTCCATGAATCTCTGATAATAACCAGCTAAACCGAGAAAGCTACGTACTTCGGTCACTGATTTAGGTTGCTCCCAGCTTTGAATTGCTTCAATCTTTGCCGGGTCAACAGATATTCCATGACTTGATACTACGTGCCCAAGGAATGCTACTTCCTCAAGCCAGAACTCGCATTTCTTTAACTTGGCATAAAGCTTGTATTCACGAAGCTTTTGGAGTGTCAGCCTCAAGTGTTGCTCATGATCTTCACAGCTTTCGGAATAAATAAGGATGTCATCAATAAAGACGACCACAAAGTGATCCAAATATTCCTTGAATACTCGGTTCATCATATCCATGAAGGCAGCAGGAGCATTAGTCAATCCAAAAGACATGACTAAGAATTCATAATGCCCGTACCGAGTTCTGAAGGCAGTCTTTGGAATATCCTCAGTTCTAACCTTCAGCTGATGATATCCAGAACGAAGATCGATTTTTGAAAAGAATTATGCTCCTTACAACTGGTCAAACAGGTCATCACTACGTGGCAATGGGTACCTATTTTTGATGGTGACATGATGCAACTCCCGATAATCAATACAAAGTCGCATACTCCCATCTTTCTTCTTCACGAATAGAATAGGAGCACCCCAAGAAGAAGTACTAGGACGAATAAAGCCAATGTCTAACAATTCCTGCAGTTGCGTCTTAACTCCTGAAGTTCAATAGGAGCCATTCGATATGGGGCTTTGGAAATGGGTTTTGTACCGGGTTCAAGGTCGATACAAAATTCAATTTCACACTCTGGGGGTAGGCCAGGAAGTTCTTCAGGGAATACGTCAGGAAATTCATTAACAATAGAAATATAATTCAAAACTGAAGTATTTTTGTTTAGATCCGTGACATGAGCTAAGAAAGCTTGACATTCGTTTTTCAATAAACGAATAACTTTATGGCTTGAGATGACAGTGATTGATTTTAATGGTTTGATTGTTTGAATTCGCATAATAGGTTGATTAGGAATATGAAAGCTAACAACCTTACGAAAATAATTAATTTTTGCATGATGAGTAGTTAACCAATTAATCCCTAGAATTACATCAAATGCAAGTATTTTCAATGAAATAAGATCGACAGGTAATGTGAGGGTACCTATTTGAACCAAACAAAACTTATAAATAGTGGATATAATGAAGGTTTCTCCCAACGGAGTTTCCACAGATAAGTCAAAGTCTAATTTCTCCGGAGTTAAATTTAATCGTTGAGAGCAAATAGGAGAAATAAAAGAATGGGTAGAACCGATATCAAATAAGGTATAGACTTCGCTAGAGTTTATGATAAGCTTACCCGTGATGACCTCGTTCGGGTTCCTTACTTTCTAGGAGGTCACAACAAACGCTCTCCCTTGCACTACCTGTTTTGACTTTTTTGGGACGTCCTTTGGTGCCTCCATCCTAGCTGAACTTGTCTTCGGAGAACGAAAAAATCGGGCTAGGTGACCTTCTCTTCCACAATTATAACATGCTTTGGACGACATCGCGTAGTTTGGACTGATGTGTCCCTCCCCTCTGCATTTGAAGCATATGATCGGTGGTCGTTCTCCTTCCTTAACCACGGGTGCTGGTGCTGACGTCTTTCTATCATTGTTAAATCTCCTCTTCTTGAAATGTTCATTCTTATTATTTTGGCCATGATTACCACCGAAGTGGTTACCATTTCTGGCCTGCTGATTCCCTCCACGCTTGTTGTCACCGCTTCGATGACTGCTTTCACTGGTATTATCATTTTGCCTGTTGCTCTCTTTTGGTTGCGTTGACTCGTTATCGCGCTCCACTAACTGAGCCCTATTTACAACATCTGAATAAAAACACAGTTTATGAGAAATAAGATGTTGACGTATCTCCGGCTTCAAACCTCTTAAAAACATCCGCGTCATTCTCTCTTCATTATCCTCCAAGTGGGACGCAAACCGGGACAGCTCGGCAAACTTAGCTTCGTATTGCGACACGGTCATATTATTCTGCTCCAACTTGATGAACTCTACCTCCTTCATGTGACGAATACTTTCGGGAAAGTTCTTGTCATTGAACAGTTCTTGGAACTTCTCCCAAGACATCTTCAGTGCAGCAGGTTGAGTACGCTTTACCGATTCTCACCAGTAATCTGCCTCTCTTCGCAACATAAAGGTGGCAAAGGGAACCTTTAGCTTCTCGGCGCATCCCAAGAGATCAAATATCTTGGTATCTGCTTTATCCACGTTTCCGTCTTAATTGGTTTTGGTTCTCCATTAAACTCCGGTGGTCCCAGCTCCTTGAACTGTTTAGCGGTGACCGTCCGAGAGTTTTCAGTGTTTTCACCTATATTTTGGACAAGAGCCGCTCTCGCCTGCTGTTGCATGAATTGCATAAAGCCTCTGAACATTCCATCATTCATCATTTGGTCATTGTTGTTGTTTGCATGAGGATTATCGCCTTCCTGATGCACATTATCCTGATTATTGATATGTGGTGAATCAACGGTCGCCTGTGCTCCATTGCTATTCTCAACATTCTCGGATGTCATTTTCAAATACTGCCACAAAACAAGGGTTAAATAACATATCACATATTATCTCTATACTCTGACCGACCAATTAAATACCAAATAAACTTAGGTAGGTCATACTGGCGAAGGAATTTCCCGTCTCTCCCCTCCTAGTTCTAGTCTCACATCTTAGCCAGGGATCATATTCCTAAGCTCTGATACCAACTGTGACGCCCCCAAAATAGGTATACATCACCTATTCTGAGTCGTCAAATACATGGTACATAATACAAATACAATCATTAATATACGACATGAGAGCTGTGAGTTTTAATACAAATACTGTCTTCTAGACAATATCCACTCTCAGAATAAGTCCTCGTTACATTTATTATCACACTATTTAACAGAATAGTGAGGACTACTAAAACTATCATCTGGTCCATCACTCCGTTTCTCGACTCGTCCCAGCTATATTCTCATTTCTTGAAGAGAACAATGAAAGAAAGGGTGAGCTCAACTAGTCCAGTAAGAAATATTATGGCTAAGATAATGCAAAATAAATTATCAATAGCCTTAAACAGTGTTAAACTGATACAATATAACAAACATCAAGTTTAACTGCAGCGGAACAAGCAGCCCATTAGAAGAGTCAAGTAGAGAATAAAATCTACTATCTTCTATGATTTAAAAGGTTTTTCATGACTTTTATCGCTGGGACTCAGCTTAAAAAATAATCCACATCATCGAATCACCCCTGCACTACGGCCAATGATATTCTTTAGTATCACGACCACAATTATCCATGCACTACGGGCCAAGAATATTTGTGTATTCATTAATGGTCATGATCATGCCAACCACTGTCCATCAATGCACTACGGGCCAATGAGGATTTTTACCACATCATTTGTAACATTACGGTCACGATTATACCGAATAATCCTAGTCATAATCATACCAAGTCCATCTATGCACTACAAGCCACAGATGACTTTAAACAGAATATAAACATGAGGATGATGATAATGATATAAGAATTCAATAAAACAAGTTCAAGAATTAATTTATCCAAGAACTAATAACGTCCAAATTGTCAACATGATACTGCTTTGTAGAGTAAAATTCAAGAATACTCGGAAGAATATTTTTATGAAAAGATACTGGATGAAGCGCAAATATCAAGGATATTCCACTAATTTCATGGAATATAAAAGTCAAAACTTTAACCAACTGAATATAATAAAGAATGGAATAACAAAAGAAATCACCATGCATGCGATAGACCGCACAGACAGGTTATTTCAACAGGAAAATAAATAATGGAATCAGGTCATACGTAAACGCACCGACATGATATTCCAACAGAATAATAAATAATGGAACCAGGTCCGGCGTAAACGCACAGATAGGATATTCCGACAGAATAATAAATAATGGAACCAAGTCCGGCATAAACGCACAGACATGATATTCCGACAGAATAATAAATAATGGAATAACAGAAGAATTTTACCAAGAATAGGGTAGCCCGCGTATACAGGTTATTCCAACAAAATAATAAAGAATGGAATAACAGAAGTTTTCTTCATGAATAAGAAAGAAAGAATACCCTTTACGAGTACAACAAATAATATCCCTTACCTTAAAAGAAATTTGATATCGGAGTAGTGAAGTAGCAGAATACTTTTCTTCTTTCTCTCTATAGTTTCTCTATCTAGAGTTCCAGTGAATTCGTAAGAAAATAATGAAGGAATGAGCTTCTATTTATAGAAAAATAGACTGCATAGTAACTAACTGATGAACGGTCTAGATTGATTTACTTTAATCTGAAGGTCCATATTTAAAGTAAAATCTTTTAAATAAAATATAATATATTCTATTTATAATCTAATAAAACGAATAACTTTATAAAAGATTTTACTATGCAAACACTATGCAGGCAATATGCAAACACTATGCAGGCACTATGCAAATACTATGCATAATAAAATATAATATATTCTAATTATTGTCTAATAAAACAGATAACTTTATAAAAGTATTCTGTTTTATATAAAAAGATTTTACTATTAGCCTAATAAAACGAATAACTTTATAAAAGTATTCTGTTTTATATAAAAAGTTTTTCTGTTTTATTACATTTGTGACGCCCCCAAAATAGGTATACAACATCCATTCGGAGTCGCCAAATACACGGTACAAAAAGCAAACTACAACTTCAATAATACAATTGTCGTGCAAAATACGGCAACACATACTGTGAGTTTAAATACAAATATTGTCTTCTACACAATATCCACACTCAAGTAAGTCCTCATTACAATTATTCAAACACTATTTTACAAAAATAGTGAGGACAGCTAAAACATCTTTCTAGAACCATCACTCCATACCCCGACTAGATCCTGCTATGTTCTCACCTCCTGAGATGAAAAATGGAACAAAAAGGAAAAGGGTGAGCTCAACTAGCCCAGTAAAGAATATTATGACTAAGATAATATACAACAAATTATCATTAGTATTCAACAGGAAAAAATCTGATAGAATATAATCGACAACAACTTTTAGATCAACAACTGCAGCGGAAACAACAAACCATTAGAAGAGTCAAGTAGAGAAAGAATTCTACTATCTTCTAAGATTTAAAAGTCCATCATCAGTATTTTATCCTTGTAACATCAATCAATATACATCTCGAATCAAATATTCATCTTTGCACTACAGGCCAAAGATATTCATTTGTAACACTAGTCGATCATGTTCATCTCAACACCTGTTCATCTTTGCACTACAGGCCAAAGATATTCATCAGGTAATCATAAATCTTTGTACTACAGGCCAAAGATATTCAGTAATATCATCATTCAGGACTGAGGATGATGAAAAATATCTTAAAGAAAATGAATCCAGTGAGACAGAAGGACAAATAGTAGGAATTTGTATAACAGTTTATCCAAGATCAATAACACTTTATAATAATCAATTGTGAAGCAAAATTTAAATATAAAGATCAAAACATGGATACAATCAAAGATAGTAACCATAATAGACATCTTGGACAAAAAGAGAAAATTTTATTTTTCGGTGAATAGTAATCCCGACACAAAAAGTTCTAAATTTGATAAAAAAAACTTATATCAATATTTCAGCATAATGATATTGAAGAAAATAATATCATTTAAGAAGAAAATAATATCCCTTACCTTAAAATAACCGTACTTCTGACTGAATATCGGATATGAGGCTGAATGAAACTTGTGCTGAATAGCAACTTTTAAAGTATCTAAATACTCACAAAATACACTCAATAATCTAGAGAGAGAAAGAGATAAAACTTATGAATTCTGGTGTGATTTTCAATTCTAACTTAGCCCTCTATTTATAGGAAAATGTTAGCACGCCGAAGCAGACTTAACCTGCAACCTGATGGCTTTACCTGCTACTATTCCCACCTATCACATTTGAATAAAAATCTCAGCACATTTCTTCACCAACCAAGAGTGGGGCCCACCAATTCTAGAATTTTCCACCAAAATGATTAATTTCGAAAATTCAATAATTTTTGAACCAGTCATCTCGTAAAATTCATAACAAATCATACGTTCATTTTTAACGGTTCAACATTTGTGGACATATACTCAACGTATATATGTATAACATATCTAAATATTACCACGATCCAACGGTCGGATTAAAAATTATAGCCCTCGCAAAATATCTCAAAAACCCTAATTTGATTTTTAATACCTCCGTTCCGACAAAAATACAGATAAAACACCTCAACATTAACTCATTCATTATTAACCACAAAAATATATCCCTCATTTATATCCACATAAAATAAATATTTCCTTATCATATGAATCAATAATTAATTATTCACAAATAATATTATAGAATCACATTTATGACAACCAGGCCGTTCCCAGGAAAGAGGGGGCTTTTCAATAAAAATTTCTCCTTATTAGCGCGCAATTAGATGACCAAACCTCTCCTTAGACAGAACTTTTTAGACATTTCCAATAAGGCTATCTAATAATTGTGACGCCCCCAAAATAGGTATACAACACCCATTCTGAGTCGCCAAAATACATGGTACAGAAATAACTACATCTTTATTATTACAACACAAGAACTGTGAGTTTAAATATAAATATTGTCATTTAGACAATATCCACAGTCAAATAAGCCCTCATTACAATTATTGATACATTATTTCACAAAAATAGTGAGGACTACTAAAGTAACTTCTAGAACCATCATTCCATACCCCGACTAGTACTCGCTATATTCTCGCCTCCTGAGAAAAATGGAACAAAAAGGAAAAGGGTGAGCTCAACTAGCCCAGTAAAGAACATTATGACTAAGATAATACAGAACAAATTATCGTTAGTCTTCAACAGGGAAAAATCTAATAGAATACAATAGACAACAAGTTTTAAATCAATAACTGCAGCGGAAACAGCAAACCATTAGAAGAGTCAAGTAGAGAATGAGTTCTACTATCTTCTAAGATTTAAAAGTCCATCATCAATATTTTATCCCTGTAACAACAATCAATAACCATCTTTAATCAAATATTCATCTTTGCACTACAGGCCAAAGATATTCATTTGTATCACCAGTCGGTCATGTTCATCTCAACACCTGTTCATCTTTGCACTACGGGCCAAAGATATTCATCAGTTAATCATTCATCTTTGCACTACGGCCAAAGATATTCAGTAATATCATCATTTAGGACTGAGGATGATGAAAAATATATTAAAGAAAACGAATCCAGTGAAACAAAATAACAAATATTAAGGATTCGTATTTCGATTTATCCATGTCCAAAAATACCTTATAATTATTCATAGTGAAGTAGAATTCAAGAATGATCAAAACATGGATACAATCAAAGCTAGTACCCAGAATAGATATTTTGGACGAAAAGAAGAAAATTTTATTTTTCGGTGAATAGTAACTCGTGAATAGTAACTCGTGAATAGTAACTCATGAATAGTAACCCCGACGTGAAAAGTTCCAAATTTGATAAAAATTTCCAACCAATAATTCGGCATAATGATATTGAAGAAATAATATCATTTTTAAAAAATAACATCCCTTACCTCGTACAGACAGTACTTCTGGTCGGAATACCGGTATAAGGCTGAAAGACACTTGCTCTGATGAATAGAAACTCTCAAAGTATCTAAATACTCACAATACACTCAATAATCTAGAGAGAGAAAGAGAGAAAACTTGTTTCTGGTGTGATTTTCAATTCTAACTTAGCCCTCTATTTATAGGAAAATGTTAGCACGCCGAAGCAGACTTAACCTGCAACCTGATGGCTTTACCTGCTACTATTCCCACCCACCACATTTGAATAAAAATCTCAGCACATTTCTTCACCAACCAAGAGTGGGGCCCACCAATTCTAGAATTTTCTACCAAAATGATTAACTCCAAAATTCAACAATTTCTGAACCAGTCATCTCGTAAAATTCATAATAAATCATACGTTCATTTTTAACGGTTCAAAATTTGTGGACATATACTCAACTTATATATGTATAACATATCCAAAAATTACCACGATCCAACGGTCGGATTAAAAATTATAACCCCCGCAAAATATCTCAAAAACCCTGATTTTTAATACCTCCATTCCGACAAAAATACTGATAAAAACCTCAACATTAACTCCTTCATTTTTAACCACAAAAATATATCCCTCATTTATATCCACAAAAATAAATATTTCCTTATCATATGAATCAATAATTAATTATTACAAATAATATTACAGAATCACATTTATGACAACCAGGCCGTTCCCAGGAAAGAGGGGGCTTTCCAATAAGGATTTCTCCTTACTGGCGCGCAATTAGATGACCAAACCTCTCCTTAGACAGAACTTTCTAGACATTGCCAATAATGTTATCTAATAATATTATTCAAATAATATGAATTATTGATCTGATAATGGAAATATACTGTGTAGTGACAATTATTGAAACAACAGTAATATAAAATATCAACGCAGCAATTATTGAATCAATAAAATAAAATACTGAACAGTAATTACTGTAACCATTATTGAGTAGTGCCTTCTTACGTAAGAATCAATAATTGGTGCAATACAGTGTGCTACTGTGTAACAACGCGTATTACTGTGTTTTAACCACCGGGTATTCCAACAGTATTAACGGTAACAACTACGCCGTTATTAATAAAAAAACATATACTTGTCGTTTTCTTCATCCAATCGCTTTCCGTTATGGGGCCCACAAAAGACTGCGCCGTCGTACGAATATTCCCCGACAGGAAGAATATTCCACGACCAAACGAATATTCCCCGACAACAATGAATATTTTATAACCACTTGCTTATTTAAAATATTTACGCATTTTACCCATAACTAACCTCATTAATCAATTTAACACTTACTATTTCAAAATAATAAATAGAGGGAATTTAAATTTCATTTATTAATAATTTGGGGTCTTACAACCTCCCCTCCTTATGAAATTTCGTCCTCGAAATTGACGTACGTACCTGGTGTTTCGAAAAGATGAGGATACCTCGCTTTCATTTCCGTTTCCAACTCCCAGGTCATTTCCTCAATAGCATGGTTTCTCCACAAAACTTTAACTTGTGGTATGACCTTCGTGCGTAGGACATGCTCCTTTCTATCCAAGATCTTGACAGGTACCTCTTCGTACGTTAAGTCTTCAGCTATCTCGTCCGGTTCTAACTCAATAACGTGGTCTGGGTCTTTCACATATTTACGTAACACAGATATATGAAAAACATTATGAACACGAGACATACTTGGAGGTAACGCAAGTCTATAGGCCACATTTCCTACTCGGTCAAGAATCTGAAATGGACCAATAAATCGTGGATTTAGCTTTCCTCTCTTCCCAAATCTTGTAACACCTTTCCATGGAGCCACACGCAACAATACATGATCCCCAATGTCAAATTCCACGTCCTTTCCGATGAAGATCCGCATAACTCTTTTGTCGATCCTGTGCCGTTTGTATACGTTGTCGAATCGTTTGGATCTTCTCTGTAGTCATGCGTACCAACTCTGGTCCCAACAATGTTGCTTCACCCACCTCGTCCCAGCATACTGGAGAGCGACACTTTCGTCCATATAATGCTTCAAATGGGGCCACACCTATACTTGCCTGATAACTGTTATTGTAAGAGAATTCCACCAATGGTAGGTAATTATCCCAACTCCCTTTGAAATCTAGGACACAAAGTCTTAATAGATCTTCAAGAGTTTGAATAGTCCTCTCTGATTGTCCGTCCGTTTGAGGATGGTATGCCGAACTAAATCGTAAATCTGTGCCCATAGCTTTTTGCAAGCTAACCCAAAATCTTGAAGTGAATCTTGGGTCACGATCCGAAACTATGGATACTGGCATGCCATGCAGTCTCACAATCTCATCTACGTATATACGAGCAAGACGTTCAAGGGAATAAGTCTCCCGTATCGGCAAGAAATGAGCAGACTTGGTTAATCTATCAACAATAACCCAAATAGCATTTATGCCTTGAGAAACCGTGGGAAGACCCGTAACGAAATCCATGGTAATGTGTTCCCACTTCCATTTCGGAATCTCAAGTGGTTGCAATGGACCCTTTGGTACTTGATGTTCCGCCTTTACACGTTGACAAGTTAAACACCTCGAGATAAACTTTGCAATCTCTCTCTTCATATTATTCCACCAAAATGTATGTCGTAGATCACGATACATTTTGGTACTTCCAGGATGGATTGCAAATGGTGTATTGTGTGCTTCCATCATGATCTTGTACTTCAAATCAGAATTGTTAGGAACACAGAGTCTAGAGTGAACTCGAAGTATTCCTTCTTCATCGATTCTTGCTTCTGGAATAGAACCTTCTTGCACTTTCTTCTTCATACGCATCAGCTCTATGTCCGTAGCTTGAGCAGCTTTAACTTTATCGATTAAAGTCGGTTCTACTCGTATATTTGATATCATCATGTGGGTACTTGGAGCCTTCATCTCTATCTCCATCCTTTGCAAGTCATACAAAATGGGCCTTTGTGTTAACAACATTGCACTCGTACCCGCATATGATCTTCTACTCAATGCGTCAGCTACTACGTTTGCTTTTCCAGGATGATATTGGATGGTATGATCGTAATCTTTCAACAGCTCGAGCCAACGTCGCTGCCGCATGTTGAGTTCCTTTTGGGTGAAGAAATATTTAAGGCTTTTATGATCTGTATAGATCTCCACTTTCTCCCCATACAGGTAGTGTCTCCAGATCTTCAACGCGAAAACTACTGCTGCCAACTCCAAATCATGAGTAGGATAATTCCTCTCATATTCTTTGAGTTGTCGCGAGGCATAGGCTATGACTTTCCCATGTTGCATGAGAACACATCCTAACCCTTTGCCTGAAGCATCACTGTAGATAACAAATCCATCCGAACCAGATGGTATTGTCAGAACAGGTGCCGAAATGAGTCTCCTCTTAAGCTCTTGAAAACTCTTCTCGCATTCCTCGCTCCATACGAATTTGATATCTTCCGAGTCAGCTGAGTTAACGGGGTAGCGATTCGAGAAAACCCTTCCACGAATCTTCGATAATAACCAGCTAAGCCTAGAAAGCTACGTACTTCGGTCACCGTCTTTGTTGCTCCCAACTTTGTATTGCTTCAATCTTCGCCGGGTCAACAGATACTCCATGTTTTGACACCCACGTGCCCTAGAAAGCTACTTCCTCAAGCCAGAACTCGCATTTCTTCAACTTGGCATATAACTTATTTTCACGCAGCCTTTGGAGTACCAGCTTCAAATGATGCTCATGATCTTCACGGCTTTTGGAATATATGAGGATGTCATCAATAAAGACAACAACGAACTGATCCAAATATCCTTGAATACTCGGTTCATCATATCCATGAAAGCCGCAGGAGCATTAGTCAATCCAAAAGACATGACTAGGAATTCATAATGCCCGTACCGAGTTCTGAAGGCAGTCTTTGGAATATCCTCAGTTTTAACCTTCAGCTGATGATATCCAGAACGAAGATCGATCTTTGAAAAGAACTGTGCTCCTTGTAACTGGTCAAACAGGTCATCAATACGAGGTAGCGGATACCTATTCTTAATAGTGACATGGTTTAATTCCCGGTAATCAATACAAAGTCGCATACTCCCGTCTTTCTTCTTTACAAATAAAACAGGAGCACCCCAAGGAGATGTACTAGGACGAATGAAACCGATGTCCAACAACTCTTGTAGTTGGACCTTTAACTCCTGAAGTTCAATAGGAGCCATTCGATATGGGGTTTTAGAAATGGGCTTTGTACCAGGTTCAAGATCAATAAAGAATTCAATTTCTCGTTCCGGGGGTAGACCGGGAAGTTCTTCAGGAAATACGTCAGGAAAGTCAATAACAACAGGAATATTATTCAAATTTGACGTGTCTTTATTCAAATCCATAACATGGGCTAAGAAAGCTTGACATCCGTTTTTTAATAAACGAATGGCTTTATGGCTTGATATAACAGTGATTGATTTTAATGGCTTAGTTGTTTGAATTCGTACAACAGGTTGGTTAGGAATATGAAAACTAACAACCTTACGAAAACAATCAATTTTGGCATGATGAGTAGTTAGCCAATCAATCCCTAAAATCACATCAAAAGCAAGTATCTTTAAAGAGATAAGGTCAACAGGTAAGGTGATGGTACCAACTTGGATCACACAAGATTTATAAACTGGATGTGATGAAAGTTTCTCCTAACGGAGTCTCCACAGATAAATCAAAGTCTAACTTCTCCGGAGTCAAGTTTAAACGTTGAGCACAAGCAGGAGAGATAAAAGAATGGGTAGAACCGGTATCTAATAAGGTATAAACTTCGCATGAATTTATGATTAGCTTACCCGTGATCACCTCGTTTGGGTTCCTCGCATGTTGACCAGTCACGACAAACGCTCTTCCAGGAACCGTTGACTTTATCTTTTCTGGGACAGCTTTTTGAGTCACCATCCCCGCTGGACTTGGTTTTGCTACAGTGCAATCTCGAGCGATATGTCCTTCCTTTCCACAATTATAACATACCTTAAACTGTTGTGGGCAGTTTGGGCTGATATGTCCTTCTTTTCCGCACTTATAGCATATAACCGGTGGTCGTTCTCCTCCCTTGGAACCAGTTGCTGTTGGTGCTGACGTCTTCGTATTGTCATTGTTGAATCTCCTCTTTTTAAAATCTCCTCCCGACTCGCTTCTTCTATTTTCATAGCCACGATTACCACCAGAGTGGTTGCCGTTCTTGTCTGTATTTTTCTTTCTCCGCTGGTTATCATTGTTCTGATGACTGCTGTCACCGATATGATCCTGGTTGTGATCCCTCAGTTGACCGTACTCGTTATCTCGCTCTAATAATTGAGCCCTGTTGACAACATCTGAATAGAGAGAAAATTTATGAGAAATGAGATATTGACGTATGCCGGTTTCAAACCTCTCAGAAACATCCTCGTCATACGTTCCTCATTCCCACCAAATGAGGTGCAAACCTGGACAACTCTGCAAACTTTGCCTCGTACTGAGATACCGTCATATTATTCTGCTCTAGTCTAATAAACTCTACCTCCTTCATATGACGAATACTTTCAGGAAAGTACTTGTCATTGAACAGTTTTTGAAATGTCTCCCAACACATGCTGAGTGCGGTTGGTGATGGTACGCTTCACAGACTCCCACCAGTAATCTGCCTCGCCACGGAACATAAAGGTGGCGAATGGAACCTTCTGTTCCTCCGTGCATCCCAAGACATCGAATATCTTGGTAATTTGCTTGACCCACGTTTCCGCCATGATCGGATCCGGCTTTCCCTTAAATTCTGGTGGTCCCAATTCTTTGAACTGTTTGGCTGTGACAAACCGTGAATTGCTATCATTTCCTCCTGTATTTTGAACACGAGTCTCCCTTGTCTGGTTTTGCATGAATTGCAAAAAACTTCTAAACATTCCATCGTTCATCATCTGCTCATTGGTGTTGTTCACAGGAGGAACATTGCCAGCCTGTTGCACGTTCTCCTCGTTGGTAAGCACCGGTGTCTCCACGGTCTCATTTACTCCACTGTTAACATTCTCAGTCGACATTCTCAAACTGCCATAAAACAAGGGTTAATTAAATAAATTAACAAATCACATAATACCCCTATATTATGACTGACCAATAAATAAGCTTAGGTAGGACACACTAGCGAAGGATCGTCTCTCCCCTCCTAGTTCTATTCCCGATCTCCGCCAGAGATCATATCCCTAAGCTCTGATACCAACTGTGACGCCCCCAAAATAGGTATACAACACCCATTCTGAGTCGCCAAAATACATGGTACAGAAACAACTACATCTTTATTATTACAACACAAGAACTGTGAGTTTAAATACAAATATTGTCATTTAGACAATATCCACACTCAAATAAGCCCTCATTACAATTATTGATACATTATTTCACAAAAAAGTGAGGACTACTAAGTAACTTCTAGAACCATCATTCCATACCCCGACTAGTACTCGCTACAATCTCGCCTCCTGAGAAAAATGGAACAAAAAGGAAAAGGGTGAGCTCAACTAGCCCAGTAAAGAACATTATGACTAAGATAATACAGAACAAATTATCGTTAGTCTTCAACAGGAAAAAATCTAATAGAATACAATAGACAACAAGTTTTAAATCAATAACTGCAGCGGAAACAGCAAACCATTAGAAGAGTCAAGTAGAGAATGAGTTCTACTATCTTCTAAGATTTAAAAGTCCATCATCAATATTTTATCCCTGTAACAACAATCAATAACCATCTTTAATCAAATATTCATCTTTGCACTACAGGCCAAAGATATTCATTTGTATCACCAGTCGGTCATGTTCATCTCAACACCTGTTCATCTTTGCACTACGGGCCAAAGATATTCATCAGTTAATCATTCATCTTTGCACTACGGCCAAAGATATTCAGTAATATCATCATTTAGGACTGAGGATGATGAAAAATATATTAAAGAAAACGAATCCAGTGAAACAAAATAACAAAATATTAAGGATTCGTATTTCGATTTATCCATGTCCAAAAATACCTATAATTATTCATAGTGAAGTAGAATTCAAGAATGATCAAAACATGGATACAATCAAAGCTAGTACCCAGAATAGATATTTTGGACGAAAAGAAGAAAATTTTATTTTTCGGTGAATAGTAACTCGTGAATAGTAACTCGTGAATAGTAACTCATGAATAGTAACCCCGACGTGAAAAGTTCCAAATTTGATAAAAATTTCCAACCAATATTTCGGCATAATGATATTGAAGAAATAATATCATTTTTGAATAAAATAACATCCCTTACCTCGTACAGACAGTACTTCTGGTCGGAATACCGGTATAAGGCTGAAAGACACTTGCTCTGATGAATAGAAACTCTCAAAGTATCTAAATACTCACAAAAACACTCAATAATCTAGAGAGAGAAAGAGAGAAAACTTGTTTCTGGTGTGATTTTCAATTCTAACTTAGCCCTCTATTTATAGGAAAATGTTAGCACGCCGAAGCAGACTTAACCTGCAACCTGATGGCTTTACCTGCTACTATTCCCACCCACCACATTTGAATAAAAATCTCAGCACATTTCTTCACCAACCAAGAGTGGGGCCCACCAATTCTAGAATTTTCTACCAAAATGATTAACTCCAAAAATTCAACAATTTCTGAACCAGTCATCTCGTAAAATTCATAAATAAATCATACGTTCATTTTTAACGGTTCAAAATTTGTGGACATATACTCAACTTATATATGTATAACATATCCAAAAATTACCACGATCCAACGGTCGGATTAAAAATTATAACCCCCGCAAAATATCTCAAAAACCCTGATTTTTAATACCTCCATTCCGACAAAAATACTGATAAAAACCTCAACATTAACTCCTTCATTTTTAACCACAAAAATATATCCCTCATTTATATCCACAAAAATAAATATTTCCTTATCATATGAATCAATAATTAATTATTTACAAATAATATTACAGAATCACATTTATGACAACCAGGCCGTTCCCAGGAAAGAGGGGGCTTTCCAATAAGGATTTCTCCTTACTGGCGCGCAATTAGATGACCAAACCTCTCCTTAGACAGAACTTTCTAGACATTGCCAATAATGTTATCTAATAATATTATTCAAATAATATGAATTATTGATCTGATAATGGGAAATACTGTGTAGTGACAATTATTGAAACAACAGTAATATAAAATATCAACGCAGCAATTATTGAATCAATAAAATAAAATACTGAACAGTAATTACTGTAACCATTATTGAGTAGTGCCTTCTTACGTAAGAATCAATAATTGGTGCAATACAGTGTGCTACTGTGTAACAACGCGTATTACTGTGTTTTAAACCACCGGGTATTCCAACAGTATTAACGGTAACAACTACGCCGTTATTAATAAAAAAACATATACTTGTCGTTTTCTTCATCCAATCGCTTTCCGTTATGGTGCCACAAAAGACTGCGCCGTCGTACGAATATTCCCCGACAGGAAGAATATTCCACGACCAAACGAATATTCCCCGACAACAATGAATATTTTATAACCACTTGCTTATTTAAAATATTTACGCATTTTACCCATAACTAACTCATTAATCAATTTAACACTTACTATTTCAAATAATAAATAGAGGGAATTTAAATTTCATTTATTAATAATTTGGGGTCTTACACCTCCCCTCCTTATGAAATTTCGTCCACGAAATTGACGTACGTACCTGTGTTTCGAAAAGATGAGGATACCTCGCTTTCATTTCCTAATCCAACTCCCAGGTCATTTTTCTCCAATAGCATGGTTTCTTCTCTCCACAAAACTTTAACTTGTGGTATGACCTTCGTGCGTAGGACATCTCCTTTCTATCCAAGATCTTGAAGGAACTCTTCGTACGTTAAGTCTTCAGCTATCTCGTCCGTTCAAACTCAATAACGGGTCAGGGTCTTATCACATATTTACGTAACACAGATATATGAAAACATTATGAACACGAGACATACTTGGAGGTAACGCAAGTCAATAGGCCACAATTTCCTACTCGGTCAAGAATCTGA